>CM060695.1:125894370-126494370 GCA_030686995.1 Artemisia argyi | reverse complement strand
ATGGAGTAAGAGAGGGGGGAGAGACATCAATGGAAGAATTGATTGATCCTTGCACACTTAACACTTCTTCAATATGGTCATCGCATGCAAAATCGATGACATCAAGTCGGTTGATTTCTTCTCGTTCAAGGTCGAGAAGATCATTAGAAGTGTTTTCAATGTTTATGATCAATTTCTCATCGCCAACTCTAAGAGTCGTTTCTTCTTCGAATACGTCGATTAATGCACGAGCCATTTTTAAGAATGGTCTTCCCAAAATAAGGGGGACTCGAGGATCGGCATCAAAATCAACGACTACGAAGTCGGCAGGAAAATGGAACTTGCCAACCTTCACAAAGACATCTTCAGCAATACCCTTTGGAATCGTAACCGAACGGGTTGCTAATTCGAGAGTCATTCGTGTTGGTGTAAGCTCGGGAAGTGAAAGTTTTTGCCAAATAGAGAAAGGCATGAGGTTTATGCTAGCGCCAAGATCGGCCAAGGCAAAGCATTCCTCAAGCTTTTGGAAATCACATGGAATGAGAAATTTTCCGGGGTCCCCTAATTTTTCGGGAAGTTTCTTTAGGAGAACCGCCGAACAATTTTCATTCAAACGAGTTTTGGTGAGTTCAAATAGTTTCTCTTTGTTACTTAGAAGACTCTTGAAAGTGGAAGCAAACTTGGGCATATAGAGAAGAGCATCCTCGAAACTAATATCGATGTGTAATTTTTGAAAAATTTCAAGAAACTTTTTCATTTGATCATTAGTTTGTTCGCGGAGTCTTTGATCATTTAACCGCGAAGGATATGGTATTGAAGCTTTTTGTTGAACGGGATTTTCCGATGGTTCAAAAACAATCCCCGGTTTTGATTTGGTTTTTGGGACAACATGAGGTTGGACGTGTGCGGTACTTCGTGTACTTGTGATTTGCACCTTGTCCTTTGTAGCCTCGTGTTCACATTCCACTACCTCGGGAGGAGAAGAAGATGAGGTAGTAGGAACTGTGGGTCCGTCATAAGAAACTCCACTACGGGTTGTGATCGCCTTTACATCGCCCTTCGGGTTGGCGATCGTGTTGCTTGGTAGCGTTCCCGATCCCGAAGGTCGATCATTTAAAGACTTCTTAAGTTCAGAAATCTGACCGATCAACAACCTATTGGTTTCTTCTTGAGCTTTCATAAATTGCTTCAACAATTCATCGGTTGATGATTGAGGTTGAGCAACGTTTTGATTTTGAGGAAAGTTTTGAGCTCGGTTGTTTTGATTGAAACCTTGATTTTGAAAATTTCCATGGTTTTGATTACCATGAAAATTGTTTCCTTGATTGAAATTACCATAACCATGGTTTCTATTCAAGTTTCCTTGATTTTGAGAAACTTGGTTGTAATTTCCCCCTTGATTTTGATATTGGTTCATAGGGGCTTGAAATTGGTTATGAACATTCGGGTTTCTTTGTTGTTGATTTTGATTGAATCTATTTGGATTGTTGGGTTGAGAAAAACCGGGTGGACCACTTTGATTGTTAGTACGGTAATTTGGTTCCATTTGAGGACGGTATTGGTTACCTCCTTGATTAGGATTACCGACTATAGCATTGACTTCAAATGGATTGCCATCAGTGGCAGTACACTTGTAGTAAGCGTGTGGACCACCACAAGTAACACAAACGTCAACCTTTTTTACTTCAGCAGGTTGAGAAGAGACTTTCTTTGTTTTGGTGAGAACCAAAGCATGAATTGCTTCCGTGAGCTTGTCAAGTCTAGCATCGGTGCTAGATTGAGCCACGGGTGATGAGGAAGAAGGACCAACATTAATTTGTGAAACAACCGATTTGCTTCGTGGAATGCGGACCTTAGATTTATTTTCAATGATCATCAAAGCATCCTTGGTGGTGCGATTCAAGAAATTACCTCCCGCGGAGGCATTAAGAGAGTCTTGATCGACTTGGCTCACACCATTATAGAAAGTGTCGAGTTGCATCAACTCGGAAAAACCGTGATGAGGACATTTACGAAGCATGTCCTTGTAACGATCCCATGCCTCACCGAATGATTCATCAAACTTTTGAGTGAATTTCATGATCTCATTCTTGAGGGCGGTGGTTTTGGATGGAGGAAAGAATTCGTTCACAAACTTCTTGACCAAATCTTCCCACGTTTCGATCGATCGAGGGGGTTGTTTGTCTAGCCAATTTTTGGCAGCCCCATCGAGGGAAAACGGGAAGAGAAGAAGTTTGATAGCTTCCTCAGGGACATTTTTGCATTTGATGGTAGACGTGATTTTGTTGAACCATCGAATGTGATCTTGAGGATCGTCCCTCTCGAAACCATAGAATTGACGCGAGGTGACTAAGTTAATCAACCCCTCTTAAGCTCGAAATTGTCAGCTACGATGGCTGGAATGATGATAGCATCTCCGTAACCCTCGATGGGTGCTTGGAGAAGCTCATTCATAGTGGGCTCGGCCGCCTTGATGGGAATAGTACGAAGCTCGGGTTCGACTATTCGATTGGTACGTCGTCGATTACGCCTTCTCGGAATGTTATTAAGCGATTGCAAAGGACTCGTTGACGTAGACGAACGTGTGCGCATGCACCACAAAAAATATCAATTAAAACAATACCACTTTAAAGACAAGGGAACTTAAACCAATAATCAAGAACGCAAGGTTAACTTCTAAAGAAAAACGCACAAAGGAGCGGGAGAGAAGAATGGATCTCTCACTGGCCGATGTTCGTTGGATCGCCACATACCGTTTCGACTCCTCTTTAAGTGTGATTCTCGTTTAAAAGTTTTCCAAAACGCAAGTGATACAAAGGCAAGTTTTGATCTTTTGTTTGGGAACTTATTATGGTCACACCCCCAGTTGGTAGGTGTTCTGCCTTGGTTTGCGGTGGTAAGATTTTAACGTTGTAATTATTAAACAATGAAACGGGAAAATCTTTTTGTGTTTTTCTTTAACTTTTATAGATATAATACATATACTAGAAACAAAAAAAAAAATATTTTTGGTTTTTTATACGTTCTATAAAAGCGTAACTTCTTGCGAAGGTTCTACAAGACTAATCGTCTAAACCTTATCGAGACTTTCGACACACAGCCTCCCCGGCAGCAGCGCCATTTGATTCGTTATGTTTTGGTGTGTGAAAACAACAATTTATCAAAATATCAACAATTTGTCGTGAGACAAACAAACGTGAAGTAATACGAGTAAACCGTTTAGGAAAACGATTACCTTGCAAAACTTGTGAAAGTGATATTCAAATTGTGAGACCGGGATGTGATTTCCCGGGTCGTACCCCAACGAGGTGTGAATGGAAAGCTTCGAGTGAGATTTGGATTAAAATCTTGTATGATTGGAAAGGTTATTTGGTTTTATGGTACGTTAAACTAACGAATTTTGAAATTTAACGAACGAAGGTGAAAATTAATTAACCTAATGCAACTAACGAGCTAAGAAGTACCTAAAAACTACGGGACAACATAATTAGGTATCGGGAATCCTAAAACGTTAACTAAATTAAAAACGTGACGTTTAAAAAGTTACGCGAGTGCGCAAAATAAAACGCGAGTTTTAAGTTCGAAACGTCCTACGGGATTCTAATTAATTTTCTAACGTACTAAAAGACAAAAGAGAATTTTAGGAAAAAGAAAATTAATTTTTCGAACAAAATTCTATTTATTATAATTAAATTACCATTTAAACTAAATTAAACTCTAATAATTACTAAAACTAGTTATAAAAATCCGAAACTTTTTGGAAAAATAAATTATACTAATGACTTTATAAGAAAAATGTTAACTCAGAATAGGCTACTCTAGACAAGCTGAAATAAGCAATAAGCAGTTTCAAAAGCTATTTAAGCAAAGAAAATTAACACAATATATAAGGAATAAAAGTAGAGTGTTATTGACAAAAAACCCCAAGGGTGCAGTGGTGTTGTGATGTTGTGTTGAGTCGTGGGCTGGTACAAGAGGTCTGGGGTTCGAAACCCACCTTTTTGTTAAAATCTCTTTATTTATTTTTATTTTTATTTTTTTCTTTTCTTGTTCTTTTCGTTGACACACAAACACAGATTCAATAATTTTTGGACAACAGATTTGTCAATCAAACAATTCCCATTAAAAAGCCAAATGTCAACCGTTAGAAATCAAATCCTTGATTCTACACTACTTCAAATGTGCTCATGAGCTAAACTAAGCCGAAACAATTTAGCAACAACAATAAACTACGAGAATAACATTACTAGTAACAACAACAAGAATCAAGTACAATGAGACAGCAACTAAGATCAACAACTAGAACTTTAATAAGGTCAGTAGCAGTAGTGATAGTAGCCAAAGTGGCTACTTCAAGCTTAAAATTAAGTGTCCAGATAAGCTAAACGGCCGAAACTAAAGGCAATCCCCTAAACACCACCTCGTTGGCCTTCTAAAACTACTGAGAACATTTCCTAACTCCAACCAATAAACATTTCCTACTCCACTCAACTTTTTTCAAAACTGAAAGTGCAGGTCTGCTTGCGTCAAACAGCCAACTTCGCGACCACTTTTCAATGGGCAAATCAATCCCGAATTTTGATTTTCTTTTTTAGATTAACAAACAAGCTAATAGACTTCTCAAATCAACAAACCTCACTGACTTTCGTTAGTTATTGAGTCCTAGAATTTGTTTTGAAAATGGACCAAAAGCTGAATTTGACACCCCTCGAACAGTAAGCATAAACCACAATGACCCAAGCACTCCTAATCTTAACTATTTCTAAGCAAATCACTAGTGTTCTAAACAAACCTACTTGAACAGTTACTATTAAGCTAATTCGAATTCACTTAAGCAAAAATTAACAAGTATAAAAGACAACTACAACTACCACAGATTATGATCGAAATTAGTCGTAAAAGCCTACTTGATTTCCAAGCGAAGAGGAGGCCTGAGAACATGAGAACCAAAAACCACCTATGCATCTCCCAAGAGATTCTAACCCATGCTTCCATCCATGCTCTGCTACTGCTGCTTTCACCTTTTTTTTTCTTTTATCTCTTTTTTTATATATTTTTTTTCTTTCTTTTTTTTTTCTTTCAAACCAAACTGAACAATGTACTAAATGGGATATCAAACTTTTTAATAAGACAACTAGCAATTTTAAACCTTAACTGGAAAACATAAACTTGGAATAACAAGAAAATACTTTCATTAATACTGAAAAAAAAATCTGGATTACAATAAAACTTTTAAAAAACTGAAAAGATAATAACTTAAAAACTAGAATGAGATATGATGCCCTTAGGCTTACAAAGCTCCTCTATTTATACTAAACCTTTGAAGTGGTAGGTACACCTTAGGCTCTTGTCTTCATCTTTATGTGCTTCTCCACTGAGTACGAACCAGTAAACTGCCAACCTTGTGCTTTCTTTGATGAATCACAACCCTTGATGAGTCTTGAGTAAATCACAGCCTTCCATTCTTATTTTGGCGCCCAATTGAGAGGTGGATCTCCAGCTTGTCATTCCATGAGTGGTTGATGGTGTTAGGTATAGTTTGGAGGGGGTTTAGTGGGATTGGGGATTGGGATTTAGGACAAGGGAAGGGATAGTGATGGGGGGATGGAGATAGGTGGTTTGGCTGATTGTAGTCACGAGGGGGAAATTAGGTTTTTTCTGGGGAAGAAGATAAACAGCGTATGAGTTTGACCACTTCTCTTTACCCTTTTAGGTTTTACTAACAACAAACAGATCGTGGCTTGTTTTTGTGGATTGGGTTAGGGTTTATTAAACGTGCAAGGGGGGTGGGCTTGTATTGGGCTTGGGTGGGTTAGTTGTAACTTGGGCCAAGGAAACACGTGGGCTGCTATTATCTTTTATGTCCGTTTGGTTTTGATGTGTTTATCACAAGGACCAATTTTGTAACAAAGCTGAATTTTAGGGACCTTATTTGCACATCCTTCAAACTTTAACTAAGGTTCAATTTTGTCGAGTTAGAGAAACCAAATGACCAAAAGTACAATTTTTCCACATATGAAACACCAGGGACCAAGATTGCCAATTTACCAAAGTATAAGGACCAATTGTGTAATGTTCCAAATCATTTTACCCAAAGATCATTTGTGATTCGTTTTGACTTTTAAAGAACAAGGGTTGATTTTTCTTTGAAAATGATTGACCAGGGACTAGTTTTGTAAAATTTTGAAAGTCGGGGGACTGAAACTGCCAAATATGTAACTTTTGTTTGTTTTTCGTTTGTTTTCACTCGTTTTGCATAAGAAACATATAAAATACGATCTTTGGGATTTTCTTCGCATTTTGGTGCGTTTTTGAGTGTTTTCGATCGTTTTGCAGCTCAGATTTGACTAAAAATGATAAGTATTTACACACTCATCAATCATATAACAAAAAGGGACAGTGTGGTACATCTCTCCAACCACACTAGAGTCATAACATTGGTGCATCAATGCTACGATCATGGACCCCCCATAACTAGAACAGATAATAATGCCTGGGTAAATACTGAAGGATCAAAGTAACCAGAGTTCAAATCAAATGTGAATATCAATATCATGGTCAATTAATCAAGGTTTAAGACGAAGTTTCAATATCAAAGTTTCCTGTAATATAAGTGCCAATGCCAAAGGTTCCATATCCCAAAGTTTCAAAAGTGCCCAAAGGTCCAAATATACCGAAGGTCCACATAGGTGAGGATCAAGTCAAAGATGCAATATTAAAGGTTCAAATTATGAGACCGAAATGTATCATGAGTCCAAATAAGATAAGAGTTCACAAAAGAGGGAGATAGAGATATAATTCACGAGGGAGATAAAGTGGAACACTATTGTTGAAGGGGCATTAAACTGAGGGGTCAACAAAACAAGGTCAAAGTTTGGTAAACCTCTAAGTCTTCAAGACATCCCAAAGTTCAAAATCCCATGGTTCATAATGAAAGGGTCATAGTGTAAGTTTAAAACAAAGGTTCAATTTAGCAGGTTCATATCAATTATCTTAAAGGTTCGTAGTAAAATCAATTTAAAAGGTCATTATCAAAGGTTCATTTAAAAGGAATCTTCCAAAAGATAGCATTTATAAAAGTGATATTTAATGAAGGTTTTCATAAAATATTCTTTAAAAGTGGTCTTTATGAATTTGTAAAATCCCATATAAAATTGATCTTAAATCATGCTAGAAGTGTAGTTTTAAAATGGTTTCTCTTTACAGCGTTTCCATATCATAGTTAAGAAAAAAAAGGTTTTCACATCCTGTTAAAATATCCCAAAAGAACTTTCAAAGTTTCAAAGAGCCCAAATGCTAAGGTCACAAAGGTTAACGAACGGGTTATGTCAACATCATACCATAAGGGTTCAAACGAATATCAATAGGATCACAATACCAACGAAACACATCAACCACAGAGCCAAAGTACAAAGGAGTCATAACAATGACCAAACGGAATCATACACGATAACAAATCAAAGACAAAGTCAAGAGAGAGAAAGGGTGCATTTTTGCTGAAAGAATGCAGAATATCTATACCTTCGCCGAATCAAACAAAACCAAGATCAAAAAGGAGAAAGATCACTCCCCCTTCACAGGACCTAGAAGAAAGCGAATAATGAATTATGAAGAGTTCAAATTATATAAGTTACCTCTCTTAGTATCTTTCCATTTTTAGTAACTTTCAATACTTACAATTCCAATCCTTTAATTTTAATAATTTTGCGAATTAAACCTTTTAATTAAATAAATTACAAATTAATCTATATAATATTTATATTTACACATTAAGCCCTTAAATATTCAAAATTACATATTACACCCCTTACATTAACAATTATATGAAACACCTTTTATTTTATATAATTTCCAAAACACACCCCCTTAAATTAATTAATTACAAATCAGATTTATTTATTTGTTAAATTACCAATTAAACCTTTTAGTTACAAATTTTACACATAACACCCTCATATTACATTTTACCCAACTCACCCCTGGTCTAATACAACTTAAAAAGATAACCCACATTTTTATAAAATTACAAAACACACCTTATATTATTTAAAATCCAATCGGTTAACAACATATTTCATCAAACCCTTACCCTAAATTTATCCAATCATTACAGAAATTAATTTAACCTCAAAAACACATTAATTATATCAAACCCAATACCAAATATCCAAACCCTAAATTATACGATTTATACTTTATTTTTATGCTTTCTTTTTAATTTTTTCGATTATAAATTAATTCACAAATGATTATCTAGGTTTCGAAAATTACTAAATTTATTTTTCTGATGTTATATAACCTATAAAAGACCAGAATAAAATATATACAAAGCCCCCAAAAATGGCATGGACGATTATGGATTTATTTTAGGTTTTTGATTCTTATAATTCTTATGATTAATCAAGCATGCATGGTAATGTTTCAAATGTTTAAACATGATGAATATGATTAAAAGGGATGATACAAATACCCTCTTGATGGATTTGGACCAGAGGAAGAGCATAAAAAATTTTGGAACTCTCGGCTAAAAGAAATACGACCTAAATAATATCCCCAGATCACACGAATGACCCAGAAACCTTGACACTATTTTTAACACCTTCTATGAACTTGTATGCACCCAGGAAAAATATATGGAAGCCCTCAAAATTTGTTATGCCACCTTGTGGATTTTAGTTTGATTTAGGGTTTTTGAAAATGTATAAAAAGGAAATAAGGAGAACCGTGTATATAGATGGGAGGGGGAGTGATTTTCGGCCAAATTGGATGTATATAGACCAATTTCTGATTTTGAAATACTTTCCCAAAATATATAGCAATTATCCCTTAATTATATAATTTAAATCATTTAATTAGAAAATAAATACAAATTAAAAGTATATTCTGCCAAAGTAAATTTTATAGATGTGACAAACATTTTTAGAATCTTTATAAATATTGTAAGGTCCGTAAAAAAATATTACATATCATATATTACTAAATCCCATGAGTTTAGGATTTATTTTGCATTTTAAATAATTCTTTTATTAAATTTTAAAGCATAGGGGCATTTTGGTCATTTAAGCATGTTATGAAAATATGGGTTTTACAACTATCTCCCCCTCAAATGAATTTTCGTCCTCGAAAATACAAAAGGTAAGGTGGCGAAACAACACGAAGGTACACCAGACTACCAACAGAAAAGGGAGTGGTTGACTCGCATAGACTCAGACTTAGAGAAATTTCAACAAACAGAATGACCCTGTTTCCCATGACTTGCTCTTATTGATCCAAAGATAGTTTCGGTATCCCTAGAGAAGGCACATCGTACATAATCCAAATCAAAGAATCACATACCGAACGTAACAGATGATAATCGTATCCCCTTAAAAGATATACAAAGGAAGATATAGGATTGGGTGGGTATTTCGTCCGTGGATAAGGAAATGGACTGATCAGATGAGAATGTATCGAATGATAGCAATCATGAGGGTGATATCTATAAGTTTAACTCTTCAGATTTTCAAATAGTTTCGTCTTCAATACAACCTTTCAAAGGTATTCTCTTAAATAGACAGATCTTGATTCTCAAAAACCAAAACCTCATATTTTAACTCATAACAGATTATTATGAAACAGATTCATCAAATAAGAAGCGCATACATAGCAAAACATAGGTGTAGCTCTTCATAGTAACAGATCAAATCCATATAGGCAGAAAAACAGGTTGATCGATAACATCAAATGGCAGGAAGCTCTACAATAGAACTTATCAGAAGCACAGAAGTCAACAATCGCATGTCGAGTATCCAACATATCAAAACGTACGGTGATAAGGCAGATCAAACGTACAGATTGAAAGAGTCCTAAAGTCTCACTACTCGCAGATAGTCGCAAACGAAATCAGAAATCTAAGGCTCCTCTAAGGCACTTCTCAAGACATCCTATGAACATAACAAGTGCACGGTATATGATGTAAGTATTATCACATTGGCCAGGCGTCATAATACTAGCATCATATAAATATGCCCTCATGATGGTCATACTTTATCTCAATAAGTGAAATAAATCTACAAATCCACCTAACAGTCCAACTAATTCCTGGGTTATCCCTATTCAAAGGATTAATAACAAAACGATGTTGGCAAAACAAATGAAACTCGAAAAGATGTAACAAAGTCAAACAACCATCATCAGAAAGAAACATGTCGCCAGGGCATCAATTCTTCCATCATAAAGTTCGCTTCAAGAATTCGTCCCTTCAGAATCTTCTTATGTCCGAGTAGTCAGTCTTCATCCATCTTCCAATTTGAGAGTGAAATGGAATCATTAACTTGAGTTTGGTTTCCTCAAGCCTTCTTCAGTTCTTCTTGGATTGTGATGGAGTAATATGAACCTTTGGTACGATCTTCAATGTCCTCATCATCCAGTCTGCTTCCACTCTTAATTCATCTTAGTACAACCAAGGTGAATAGGGAAGTGAGACCGCATGTCTTCATCAACTCCAGGTTCGCCATCTTGACTGGTTCTTGTGCTCTGCTCGTCAACTCTTTCGTCTGGCGAGGAATGTCTTTAACTCTTTAGAGTGGTCATCGCTGTTGTCAACTTCAGGTTCTATCTAGCTCCGTCCTCTGGTGGGAAACTTGGTGGTTCAGCAAGAATCATAACCGGAACTCAGGGTGTCAAAATGATTCTTGAGATAAGATTCGTTTCTTCGGTGTACCAAAATAGGTGCAAGGGAAACTTTATAATCACGAAAATAACGTACGAGTCTCCAGAACAATAATGGTAGCAAAATTTAACGATCGGAAATCATGGTAGGGAGTTTCAAAATAGTTCAAAACACCAAAGGTGAGACATAGCAGAATAGTCGTCAGCATCTCAAATGTTTAAGCAACCAACCATATATCAGAATCAAATCGAAGTTGACTTTCCAAAGAAAGGCAGATTATCATAGCAGATTTTATCATTCCAAGGGGAAAGAAACATTCTTATACCCGTGGTTAAATACCACAAGACTCCTCATGGAAACAAAGATGGATAAAACAAAATCAAATAACGTCAGAAAACTTACAGATGATCACCAAAAGTTAGGGACGATCATATCGTGCATCACATACAGCATCGTCATGGAGATTCTCAGAATGTCCGGAGAGATATCAAAAGGATTAACTAATAGACCAGAGATCAAAGATAAAATCAATATAGCGTTATGCATTACCATGCAATCTTGAATGCCTTCAAACTTACTAGTGGTAAACTTAGGTGGTGCAAAGATTTCTAACTCCAAAAGGATGATTCCAAAAAGGCATAGCTAAACGTAAGGCACAAATCAAAGTAATGCGGAAGCAAAGATACATAAGCAAAATCTTAAAGTCTACCCATTCCTTACTGGTCAAAACTTAAGTTCATGTAGGGGATTGCTAAGGCAAGTTCTTAAAGTCTACATCTCTTAGTTATCTTTCCATTTTTAGTAACTTTCCATACTTACAACTCCAGTCCTTTAATTTTAACAATTTTGCGAATTAAACATTTTAATTAAATAAATTACAAATTAATCCTTATAATATTTATATTTACACATTAAGCCCTTAAATATCCAAAATTACATACTATACCCCTTACATTAATAATTATACGAAACACCTTTTATTTTATATAATTTCCAAAACAAACCCCCTTAAATTAATTAATTATAAATTGGATTTATTTATTTTTTTAAATTACCAATTAAACCTTTTAGTTACAAATTTTACACAAAACACCCTCATATTACATTTTACCCAACTCACCCCTGGTCTAATACAACTTACAAAGATAACCCACATGTTTATAAAATTACAAAACACACCTTATATTATTTAAAATCCAATCGGTTAACAACATATTTAATCAAACCCTAACCCTAAATTTATCCAATCATTACAGACATTAATTTAACCTCAAAACACATTAATTATATCCAACCCAATACCAAAAATCCAAACCCTAACTTATACGATTTGTACTTTATTTTTATGCTTTCTTTTTAATTTTTCTGATTACAAATTAATTCACAAATGATTATCCAGGTTTCGAAAATTACTAAATTTATTTTTCTGATGTTATATAATCTGTAAAAAACCAGAATAAAATATATACAAAGCCCCCAAAAATGGCATGGCTGATTATGGATTTATTTTAGGTTTTTGATTCTTATAATTCTTATGAGTAATCAAGCATGCATGGTAATGTTTCAAATGTTTAAACATGATGAATATGATTAAAAGGGATGATACAAATACTCTCTTGATGGATTCGAACTAGAGGAAGAGTAGAAACAATTTAGGAACTCTCGACTGAAAGAAATACGACCGAAATAATATCCCTAGATCACACAAACGACCCGAAATAATATGGAATCCTTCATAATTTCGTATGTCGCCTTTGTGGATTTTAGTTTGATTTAGGGTTTTTGAAAATGTATAAAAAGGAAATAAGGAGAACCGTGTATATAGATGGGAGGGGGGAGTGATTTTCAGCCAAATTGGATGTATATAGACCAATTTCTGATTATGAAATTCTTTCCCAAAATATATAGCAATTATCCCTTAATTATATAATTTAAATCATTTAATTAGAAAATAAATACAAATTAAAAGTATATTCGACCAAATTAAATTTTATAGATGTGACAAACATTTTTAGAATCTTTATAAATATTTTAAGGTCCATACAAAAATATTATGTATCATATATTGCTTAATCCCATGAGTTTAGGATTTATTTTTGCATTTTAAATAATTCTTTTATTAAATTTTAAAGCATAGGGGCATTTTGGTCATTTAAGCATGTTATGAAAATGTGGGTTTTACACCAAGACAAACCTTGATCACATGATGTCTTATGACTCCCATTGCCACCTTGGCAATCCAAGGCTCAAATTCTAATCTAATGGCTGAGAATTCAATGATTGGTCACCAAGCTTATATCTATGGCTGTGATTGAACAGAGAAAGCACAAGATGGATCCAAAGCTTTATTCACTCAGAAAAGAAACACAATACAATAGGACAAGAGTTCAAGAAACCCTAATTGTGCTAGTATAAATAGAATGAGATGTGAGCCTTCAAAGGGTAGTTAGGATTTTTAAGTAGAATACTATTTTTAGTTTTTCTTTAGTTTTAAATTCAATGTTTTTGTAAAAGTAATGTACTTATTTTCAAGTTTAATGAAAGTTTTTTTTAGTTAATTTATTTTCTTTGATTTACTATTGAAATTTCGTCTAAGCTACTATAAGCCTTTTTTCCATAACCAAAACCCAATAAGCTAATTGATAGCTTATTTTGTGTCTTAGGTTGTTTGTTCATTTAAGTTTACAAGTTTCCTTTCAGTTTCAATCAATCCATATACATACATACATATATATATATATATATATATATATATATATATATATATATATATATATATATATATATATATATATATATATATATATATATATATATATATACTTGCTTGTTTTACCACAAGCTAGAGCTTGTAGATTAGCTCCTCGGGCCTTTTAAGCAAAGGGAATTTGTAAGTCATTTTCTTATTTTAGCTTAGTGTAATGTTCATCTGCTTATTAGCTTATTTTTTTGCTTATTTCTAGTGTAGAGTTTCTTATTTATGCTTTTTGTTGTTATTTATGCTTAGGTTATAATTTAATAGGTATTGGTTTAAGATTTGCTATCCTAACTGTCTTGTCTAGTCTCAACTGCTTATTTGTATTTACTTATATTTTTCAGGATCAACTTTAGCTTTTTTAGTGTTTTTAGATCAAGCTTAAATACTGTGTTCACAAATTTTGGTTCAAACTAGTTTTTCATAATTAAAAACCAAAACAACCCTTTTAAAGGGGTGTTTGGCACATGAAACTTTTTCAAGCTTGAACCCTTTTTGACCTAAATCTGGATTTCAAGTTACTTTAAATTACTGTTAGACATGATTTAGTAGTTAAGTTAATTAGTTTTGATTAGTTTTAAAGGAAGTTAGCAAGTTTTCCAAATTTTTTTTTATTTAAAACTGTTTTGCAAAATACTTAGGTTAGAATTTAGATTAGGCCTATTTTAGTTGTAATTCTTGCTTGAAGTTAGTTTCATATGGTTTCATATAGTTGTTGTATATCTGGTATTCAAGTTTTCTAGTCAAACATTCCATTTTTACCATTTTTCAAGTCCATTTGCATCAGTCCTGCACAACTAAACAAGTCCAAACTCCACTTTTGATTTCAGTTTTAGCTTATTTTAGGTTAGATTTAGGTTTAGATTTTGTTTGTACTAGTAGTTTATAGGTTGAATTTCACTTGTTTTAGCTTATTTATTAATTTGGAATAGAGTTGATAGCTTATTAGAGGGCTACAAATCAGCCCCCTCAAGCCTGCAGTCCAGCTGTACCAAACAGACATTCTTTATCAGCCCTTAGCAAGCTCATACAAGCTCAAATATAGCCAAAAATTTCTCTTACTTGTTCTTTTGTGGCTTATGTTCATGTGTTTTAGCTTTTTGATACTTTTGCTTATTGGATTTTTGCTTATTTTTAAGCCTAAAGTGGCATGTTTAGGCTGTTTTGAATATGCTTGTTTAAATGTTCATTTTGCTTAATTGTGCTTGTTCAATGTTTTTCTTTGCTTATTTAGATTAGAAATATTAGTTTAGGCTTAGTTTTAGTCCTTATTAGCTTATTAGGTCTCATTTGAACTTACTTGAGCTTATTTGATCCCTCTGATATGCCATTTGTGACTTAACTTCTTTTTTAGCAAAACTGATAAGCCTTTTGGCTTATTTCTGGCTTATTAAGTGTTTTTCAAAAATACTACCTTTTTAAAAATTGCTTATTTTCTAGATTTTCATAAGTTCCAAAAAGAAATATTCAAAATAATAATAATAATAATAATAATAATAATAATAATAATAATAATAATAATAATAATAATAATAATAATAATAATAATAATAATAAATAAATAAATAAATAAAATAAATTGCGAAAAGGAAAAGCCTGGGGTCGAACCCCTGACCTCTCTCCTGCACACACAGACAATACAACACCAACACTCACTACCGTTAGCACCCTAGCGATTTCTCAACCCTTATTGTAAAATCAATTTATTTAAGGCTTGTTTTTCCATTTAAGCTTATTAATCAGTTAGGTTATTAAGTGCTTATTGGTAATAGATTTTTGAAATTTCTTATTTTATTTGCATTCTTTATAACATTAAGTAGTTTTCAGAAATTTTTTAGATTTTTTCCTTGTCATTTAGTATTTTTTTGTTTATTAACTAGATTAAATTAGTATTGAATTCATAGCTAATTTGTAAAAAGTAAAAAAAAAATACAATTTTTTTTCAAAATTTTCTTTTATCATTTAGGACTTAGAAAAATTATTTCTGCTGCGTAGGGATTAAATTTCAAAATTTTTACGTTTAGGTTCATTAACGTTACGTTACGAGCCCGGTTTTAGTTTTTAGTTGCGTTTTTAGGTTAATTTAGGTTGCCTTTTGTGTTTTACTTGATTTTTAAGTAGTTTTTAGTAGGGGTGAGAAAATAAAACCGAAAAAGCCAAAACCGAACCGAAAACCGAAAAAACCAACCAAAACTAAAAACCGATGGTTCGGTTTTTAATTTTATAATAATATAAAATTAATATAATATGAATAAATAACTAAATAAATAAAATATATAAATTCATATTCATTTTGTGGGTAGATTTATAATATATTTATCCTAACGTTTATGTTTATATGCATATTTGTCGTGTCGTGTGTTTACTTGATAATATATGACGATGATCATACTATGCGTATGTTCACTTACATGTGTGTGTCTAATTTATATGTGTGTAACTATAGAATTATGCAATAAACATTATTAATTTATGGGATAATTAGTAAAATAGCCCGGTTGCCCTGGGTTTAGGCATATTTAGCCCGTTATTAAAAAATTACCGTTTTAGCCCGGGTTGCCCCTAGGCAACTAGTGCATTGCCAACTACAGAGTCCCACGTCGGGGAAACTTTTTTGTATTTTGGGGAACTTGAGGACACTTGTCATCCTTCGGTTGGCTATACGAAAGTTGCCCAGGGCAACCCTGGGCTAAAACGGGAATTTTTCAAAAACGGGCTAAATATGCCTAGACCGCAGGGCAACGGGCCATTTTGCTAACTTTCCCTTAATTTATTATGCTTAGATTGACAAATAAATAAATAAATAAATAAATAAATAAATAAATAAATAGAATAGCCAAGTTTCTATGTAATACAAGTTTGTTGGTATAAATTTGTCATGCCTAAACATAAATGGTTAGAAACCGAAAAATCGAACGGAAACCGATAATAAACCGAAAAAACCGAACCGCCAAAAACCGAACGGTTTCGGTTTTGGGTTCTATAAAAACCGAACATTTTGGTTCGGTTTCGATTCTAGCCAAAAACCGACGCAAACCGATCCGTGCACACCCCTAGTTTTTAGATTGCCGTAATCGTTTTTAGTTTAACTTTATGTTTTCGTCATTTTCTCATACTTTAATTTAATTTAAATTTAAAAATCAAAATCAAAAAGTAAATCCGTTATTCAAGCATTTTAATGACAAACTTAATACGATATCCTCGATTCACTCCTCGTTGGGAAACCACCCGGGTAATCACTTATCCGGATTTCTATAACGGATTGTGTTGTGAGTTGTGCACGTTGACCTTTTTCCGCAAAAGTTAGACTTGCGTGATTCAATACACATCACCCACCCTTTCAACTGAACCCATGTCCAACTCTCGAGCAGTGTCATCCCACATCGTAAATTCAGTGATATTTCCATTGTTTCATCTGACAATTTTAGTAGGTAAAAAAGCAAAAATACATTGCTCATTTTATACTGAAAATTTGCCATGCTCACAAAGCCACTTACTCCAAAATTTCAATGTCAATTTTTCTTCGAATATTCTGTCTCTTACAGGGATCTCCAAAAACAACCAACTCTCCAACTGATCTAAACACAACCTATATAACCTGTGAACATAAAGCATAACTAGGATAGGCTTTTCGTTTACAAATAAAGAATAATATAGCCATGCGTTACCTTTTTGAAGAAGGTGTTGAATTTTACCCTGGCTGTCTGAATCAAATTAATTATATGAAACAAAACTGAAATAATGGTTTAAAGCAGCTGCCAATATGTTTTCAAACTTTGTGTGTATCCCAAACTTAAGACTCGTCCTATTTTCAAGAGTCTGTTGCCACTTGTTTGTTGGCTCACAACTGAAATCTGAAATCCTATACGTTGAACCAAGTTTAAAAATTGAACTAAATTATTCAACATCAATGACATTCATGTTTGCTTGTATACCATTGCCCTACTCACATTAACACATTTTAAGACAGGTACTAACAATTTACATGGGCATTATATATTCAATTTCATTAAACATACGTATATGTCAAGCAATATACAACAATAGTCAATCGGTTCTGGTTTGGGGACATTCCATACCATCCATCTACGATACACTACGGCTTCCAAGACAATGTTCCGATCCCCAGGATTAAGCTACATAATATTAGTGTGCCATTCTAAAGACAATATCAAATGGAAAAAAGTTAGTACAAAAAACAACAATGGGAATAAAAGGCATCATCAGTTGCATAACAAAAAGAATAATAATCAAGCAACGATTCAAATAATAAAACTATTCGCAATTCTCACCCACAATAAGTACGAGATTATAAACCATATCATAACAGTTCAGTAACACAATAGATAGTAAAATATTTTCAAAATATCCTGTATAGTTCAAAATTTTTGATGAGAAATTTTTATAATTAATGTTTTTCATAGGATTTGGCGCTATTATCCCTTTTCTGTTTAAAAACCAATTTTAGTCCTTCGGGAAATTTTATCTTGGATAAAGTCCAGGTTGATATTTTGCAAATTCTGAAAACTAACAGCAGACAAATAAAGATGACAAAAAAAAAGCATAAACCCAAACCTCGCCTCACAAAACAACCCAAAACTAAACATGCACTTTTGTAATCACCATGTGCCTAAGAAAACTGCAAAACGGTTCAACAATAAGTTCCAACATGTCTAGCATTCAATCACATGAACATGATAAATTGCAACAAACAAAGCATCAACTACATGTCTAACATTCAATCACGCAAAACACTTGAAGTAAACTTGCCAATCCCCATTTTTGTAAACTCCAGTCACTTAAAAATAACAGACCTAAACCTAAGAACTTTAAGAACCTCAAGCACCTAGCCTAGAACCTTGTGTACCTACTTGTCCTCACTAATCACCCTAGCACACATCTTATAAGTAGGTGATGCACCTACTTGTCACCATTCCCATCCGCGGTCCCCTAGGTGTCGTGACCACCACCACAAGCCCCTAGCTACACCATAGCACACCTTAGTCACCATCTAGCCTCTATGAATCACCTCCCCCTGCTCGTGAAACCACACCACCCTTTACTTGGCCAACAAGCCCAACGAGGGCTATATATACCCTCGTACACAATCCCATTTCAAACCATCCCATTCTTTCTTCACCACCTCACTTCTATTAGACCTAGAAATAGTATAAGAGCCTTAGTAAGCTTAGGAGTCTAAGGAAACAAGTCTTGAGCCCTTGTCGAGTTCTTTTTCTATCGATAAACCCTAAACCCTCGCAAACCCAAGTTTTCAATCATGTAAGCTTTATTTTTTATTCTAATTGCGTTAGTTCAGTCCTAGGATAGTTATAGGTTGCCTTAGATCACCAAGGAACCCTTGCTTGAGCCTTGATCACTTTCATTTGCTAGTTTACATTTTAAAACCCTAATTTAGGTCGAATTGCTAAATATATACTATAATACCTTATCATAAGCTATAAGCTAGTTTAGAAAACTTAGATAAGCTAACATTAGTAAGTCATAGGCTAGGAAACTCTTTTGTTTCATAAAAATATAGTTTGCATGGAATTAGGACTAGTTTTGCAAATGTTTCCATGCATAGGGGTATGTATGGTAAATTTATGAAAATATTAAATCTAGGGACTGTTTTTGACATTTCTTAAAAGTATTAAGTATAAGGATCCTTTTTGCAAAGTTATATAACCCTAGGATAAACGTTATAAAAGTTATAAACTTATAAGGACTAGTTTTGCAAATATTATTAAGTTAAGGGTATAAATGGTAAATTTTGAAAACTAATAAGTCTAAGGGTAATTTCTGTCATTTTCTCAAAATATATAAGTATAGGGACTAGAATTGAATAGTTTATAAAGTTAAAAGTCTAAATTATATAAAGTATATAAGTTTAGGGTAGGTATTGTAAATATATGAAAAGTAAAGGTTATTAAGTAAAGTATTATCATAAAAACAAAGCATGATACAATAGTAGGGAGCTTCATATGAGGGGTTTCATTTGGGTATTCATTTTTATGTGTTTGCTGGGTTTACGAATAAAAGTGCCCTGGCTCCTTAAACGTATACTACATGACATTTGGATTATGATGGCCCGAACGGTGTTATGTTATAACTAAATCTAAAATACTTAACTCAATAGTATGGAGCTTCGTGTGAGGATTTATATACTTCTGAATTATGATGGCCCGAACGGTATTATGTTGGCAGCATAATACAATAGTAGGGAGCTTCATGTGAGGAGTTATACTTCTAAATTACGATGGCCCGAACGGTGTTATGTTATAACTAAACATATAAACCCTAGGAGTAATTACTTAAGAAACTTAAAACAACTAAAAGAACTTACCTACACAAACAAACCTACAAAACTTACAGGACATGTGAGTAAGGCAATCTATTATCCGAGTCACTTTTCACATCAATCAGATCATCCTTAGTCCCAGGTGAGTTCATAGCCTCATTCTTTCTAAATGCTTTATAAACCCTATGAGGGGGATACATGCTTACTTTTTCTCTTTAAACTGAATACAAGTATTTTTCTTTGGTTATTGCACGAGTTTTACTTTCTGCCACCATTACATAACTAAACTTCATGAACCATAATCACTTGTGGGAATGTTACACAAGTGAACACGAGTATAGTTGATAGATCTCTTTGAGTTTGACAACTCCCGTTTGTTTGCCCCAGCCGGGTACCAATAAGTACTATACTTGAAATCTCAAAAGGTTTAACTTTGGCAAGTTAACCTTATCTTTGTCCCATCATGCAAGGGTCTACAGTGCCCCATGATCTGAACTGTTAACGTGCGGTTTCATGAGCTTAGTGCAATAACTCTTTTCTCATGATAATTGTATATGCATTGCAATTATCAAAAATCCTACATTTTCCTTGAAGGGTGTAACAACTGATCCCTGAGGAACTTGTATTCACACTATTACTTAAACCTATGACTCTCACTCAACACCTAGTGTTGACTTTTAAGCATGTATCCTAGGTATTAGCTGTTACGGAACCCATGGCACGAAGCGGCACTGAACTTGGAGGACTTTCTACCCTGTTATCATTCAAAACGATACTTTCACACTTAGATTTATGGGACCTCTTTTTAATAAAATTCTGATAATTTAATGAATGATAACTCATTTTTTAAAAACGTCTCTTTTCAAGTCATTTTCTATTACTGTAATTGTGATTCCATGATGCAATACCCCAGATCTAAATCCACTACGATTTGTGAAAATGGGGGTGTTACAAATTGGTATCAGAGCTTCACTTGTAGAGAACAAGGTCAAAACCTAAACTACAACTAATTTTCTAAAGTCCAAGAAAGTCCTCAGTGCCACTGCCATTCTCCGAAACAATACATGTTAAAAGGTTAGTATAGTAGATAGTACCTAATTGCTAAATGCTTTATTTCAGTACATAGTTATGTCTACTCCCCGCTATCCTACCCCCGCCTCATCTAGTTTACATACGGAGAATGCTCTTCCCTCTCTAAATGTACTGGATTATTCCTCAAAAACACATTTTCCCTGACTCTTTAGACGACTCTAGGAATAATATAGTTACACCATCACCCTTAGGATTTACACCTTTTCTAGATAACCCACACCTAGAACACTTAATAGAATTCTATGCTAATACACCACCTATACCTCCACCAACCCCTATTCCTTTTCCCACTCTTTTACTCACATCAACATTTGTTCCTCAAGGATTCTTTATTCCCGAAGGATCAATGTTTCCTAGGAGACCAACACGTCCTCTATCACACTTACCTTGTAATGAGCCTAGTTTATTTAGGAGACGACCTTATGACTTAGCACCTTCCTATTTCCCCACAAATCTTCCTACCTCATTTTGGAAATTTGAGGTTGGAGGAGATTCCCATAGGTCAGCTTTAGAAAATCAGGAAGATCAGGTTGGGAACATATTGAGTAGTTTAAATGAACTTACTTTTGATCTTATAGAGAAGATAGAAAAAGGTCATAGTAATAGGCAAGTAGAAACTCAACAGAATTTTAGTAAATTTTAGGATAAGCTTAGACAAACCCGTACCTAGATTTCTAAAATTCAAAAGGAACAAATGAAACATAACAATAAGATCGCCTTTGCCCGCTTTAGAATTACTACCTTAGAAAGATAATCGATGATAATCAGGTCCTTTATCGATTAGATATAGGAAGCCCTTCTGATCTTAACCCCTAAGTTATAGGAAAATCCTCAACTGGTACACTTTTGTTGCCCCATAAGTTTTAAGTTAGAACTTCACCTTAGGATGTGTACTATAAATAATGGTAATAGTTAGGTATGGAATATGTAAGATTAAATGCCTATAATATAAGGTAAGTTATGATACTTTACCCTAAGTCAAAAATCCTTAAGTACTTCCTAGAATAAAAATACTATCTTCCGACCATCCTTTATTAAGTTACTTTAGGATATTCCGAACCTTAGAAAGTTATCCATCCCTAAGAAACATAACAAGTTAGGTACTTGTTTTAAACCACCTTAGATTTTGCCCTACTTAGTATGACCTCCAAGTATTTAGGATAGACAGTTTCGATGCCTTAACCCAAAACCCTATGAGATAGAGAAATATTCCTTAGGAATGTTGTTTTCGAACTTTAGGCATTATAAGGTTAAGACTAGGATATTACCCTTTAGATACATAGTAAGTGCTGATAGAGTGGGCTCTGAGAAATAAATCCACTACCTATATTTACCTCTCCCCACAAAAATTTCCTCCCTTCCATATCCGTCAATCTGCCTAAAAAACCCCATCCTTTTCAAATACGACATAAATACCGACACTTGGTAAACCTTGTGTATGACAAGTTATTTATGACCATTTGTGGTTTTGATCTTCTTTATAGTTGATGTATGACATTGTATGTCAAGTATTACAACTTTTCCCATACTTTATTCCTTACTCTCTTCCAACTCCTTAAATCACTTCTCCTATCATTTTATATGATACTAATGATGAGAATCCTTATTTTACATCATGAAAATCTGAATTCATTCCAAGTTCTTCCTCGACTCTAAATCTTCACTTCTCCAAAATCTCTTAGTTAGAGAGTCTTCCCCTAACTATTCCTATATGCAAGTATATAACGGTTATAGACAAGCATATTCCTATCCTTCCCTCTTTACTCCCTATTCCCTTAAGATTACTATGATTTCCGAAGTAGTTTCCTCTTTTAGTAAAACCTATAGTACACTCTCTAGGTTTCCCCATATTCGAGGTTAGAAATAATGTACCCTTAGAAAAACATAAGAATAGATAGAAGATACGTTAAATCCCCTAGATGAAACATCTCTAAGAAATTATCAAGGAAATAGAAAGTAAGAATAGAAATTTTGGAAATTTTTAGAAACTAAACTAGAGAAAATCTATACCTGATAAGTAAGAAATAAGAAAGATATTACAAATAGATAAATTTAGCCTATAATAGGATTACCAAATTAATGTCGAGGATATTAGAATTACTTGTTAATATTAGGTGAAAGGAATCTTTAGAAAACACTAAAGGATTAGAATAATAAGTTATTGACCTAGAATCCTAGATTTTTATATAGGTTAGTTGTACGGGCATTCATTAAAGTTTTCACCATATAGATAAGTCAATAGGAAGTTTTAGTTTACCTATACCTAGTTTCTTAAGCTATATGTCCCGTATTAGGATTTTATCTCGGAAGATACTATGGATATTACCTTACCTAGCTTTAAGTAACTAGGACATAAGCTAGAAAAATTTAGCGAAAGACCTAAGCAAGAAACTTTACTTAGAAACAATGATACTTCTATTAAGTCTCTCTAGCCCTCCTCCCTCTATAGGATCTTCTTCACCGATTAGGTCAAATACCCCACCCCTAGATTTTAAGTCTATAGGAAACTAGATAATTCATTATGAATTATACCAAAACCTTTAGGAAGGAAACTAACTTCAAAGGAATCTAGCAAATCTTATTCTCCTCAGGATACCATCCTTCCAGGTATCCTATTCTTCCGTCTTTCCTCACTCTACCACTTCATCCTATTCTCCCGTCTTTCCCCACTCTACCGTTAAATCCTATTCTTCCGTCTTCCCTCATTCTACCGTTTAATCCTACTCTTCCATCTTTTCCTACTATTCCGTTTAATCCCACTCCTCTGTTCTTTTCTACTCCTCCATTCCTTCCTATTCCCCCATCCTTTTCTCCTCTTCCGTTTAACCCTATCCTTTCATTCTTTCTCACTCCTCCGTTCTCTTCTATTCTTTCCTATCCCTTCTTTCCATTCCATTCTCTACCCTATCCAACCCTACCCTTATACTATTTTTCTCCGTCATTCCTACAATGTTCTAAGTGTTAGAACTTGTATTCCCCAATTTCTCGTCATTTCAGAAGTTTCTATTAGTTAGAACTTGTAAGAATATCTATGTCAAAATTTAATTCTTATTATGTTCGACTATGATATTAAATCACCTCATATTGCAAAAGTTGCAAGATTGAGATCGTCGACGTTAGTTACTCCAGCAATGATTCGGGGTACAACCAGGTAGCTAGTTGCTGATAGGATGACTGTTAGACCTAGAAATCTTGAGCTCCCAACATGGCTAAAATATCGATAAAACTCCCTGTCCAACCAGTAAGCATATAGCTTACAAAACATTGTAAGTTCCACAATGTTTTCCTAAACTTTGTAAGTCAATCTTATGGAGTCTCTCACTCTCAAATCTGAGTTAAAACACTTGTCCATTCTTCCCCCAAAACACTCTCGTACCACACTTCCTTAGTATGGTCAACTCTCTGCTTTCCTGCCAATACTATCTAAGGATGATTTATAATCATCTTATTAAAATGAACCAGGATGCTTTTTCATTTGAAAAGAAAGTTATAAATCACTAGACCATAAGTTTATAAACCCTTGCCTACAAGAATTGGGATGCCTCTACTTGTAAGCAATGAGATATACACAAATGAGTCTAAGTATTTGGCAATCGTACAAACATTTATCAATCCGTTTATAGAAAACAATTCCCTTCTTCTGTCGGTCTCACCCATTTCTTTCCCTCGAATCGCAAACTTATTCTTTCCTCTCAGCCTTTACTCTTATACTCAACTAAATCTCGGGATGAGATTTTCTCTTAGGGGGTAAGACTGTAACCACCCATAAAATCCCATCAACATCATTTCCTCTACAATACCAATAGTAGGTATTTTCACAGGTAAATTTTTGCGTTACTTCCTTTTACTTTGCATGCATGACTCACTAGACCTACTCACGTATCCTATTAAGCCAAAAAACCTTACAACCATAACACATGAACTCTTAATCTAAGATTACTTCAACACCACAATAAGTAATCTATCACCACAACATACTAAAACTATCATAATACCAAAATAAACCCTAACCAAATCCTAAGTAGCTATAGTTATCTCTAAAACCCTAATTCCTGATGAGGCGAAAAATAAACCATTTTTAGGGGGTCATTTAAGCCCGGAATTGAATTTATTTGATCAAATATTGCCCTAAATTGTTCCTTTTGTGATTTTAGGTACTTTGGGAGAGAAATCTGGAAAAGGAAGCAATCCGGACGTTTTTGGAGCATTAAAGTAAAGAAAATGCCAAAGTCTTAATTTTCCTTGCTGGGAACAGTAGATGACGGCGTCAAGAAGAAAATCTTGACGGCGTCAAGAGTAAATTGCATGATGGCCCAGTACAGATTTGACGGCGTCACAAGGTAGGGCGTCAAGAGGAAAATGCATGACGGCCTGGAAACACGTAACACATGACAGCGTCAAATTTGGATCAAGACAGTCCGAGGAGTATTTTGGCGGCGAGATGACGGCGTCACAAATTTGTTCTTGACGCCGTCAAACCCTATTTCCTATATATAGTTTTCTAATTTTCACATTAAAAAGAGAGAAGTTTTGGAGAAACCCTAAGTACGAACTTGGTACGAATTTTACAGGTTTTTCAAGGGTTCTTAGCCCTTGATCCCTTTCATGTGTAATTGAGATAAGTATTCTTTTAATTCAATCAATATGTCTATGTGTTGGTTGTCTATATCTTGTTCTTGTCTTAATTCCATCATGCTAGGCTAGATCTATCTTGTGTTTGCTTGGATCTAATGAAACCTAGATGTTAATTATGTGTTGATTACTTGTTTATGGTTGTATTGGATGAATGAATTCGATGTTAGGCTTAAAAAAACTGGCAGATCTCCAATTGGTAACATGCTTGAACGTATTAAGAAACATGAACTGACGTGCACTAGGTTTTATTGATTGTATTTAATGCATGAGTAAATTCTAATGATCCCATGTTAGGAGCTTTTTATTCGGCTCGACATAGGAGTGAAGTAGGCACTCATAGGATTGGGGAATTAAGTGCGCCACCCCATGAATGGTATTAAGGAATACAATCCGTCATCCACGCAACTATAACAAGTAATTAACGTGTAAAAGATATCTAGGGAGTAGTGAAATCTAAGTAAACACAATTTACTCCACTTATTGCTCACAACCTTAGTTTAATTTAATTTATTTTCATTTCTTGTAATTAATTTTTATTGCATCTTTAGTATTGGGTTAGTTGACTAGCAACTAATTCCGCCCAAATCCTTCAAACCCGAGATTTTTACTTGCTTTCTAAAAAAATATAAAAATACAAAAATAATCATCCCTCATCTTTAGAACTAGTATTTAGGTTTTCTAATCCTAGCGACTCTATTCCTAGCTGAACGATCAATCCCCCGGTACTTGTCACTATACTATACTACAACGATCAGGTACACTGCCTGGTGGGGGTTGTAAGCTTCTCAAGATCCCTTGAGAGGTAAAGCCTGGTGCGATTCCCACGTATCAAGTTTTTGGCGCCGCAGCCCGGGGAATAGTTATTGTCTAGGTTAGAATCTCTTTTTATTAGGTCTACTTGGTAGACTCCTTTCTAGTAAGATTTTATTTTTATTTTTAGGTTTTCTTTAGTCTATCTTACTTCTTTGTGTTTTTGTTCGTAACTCTTCACCACCCGACATCATGGACGATGGGAACATCCTTGAACCCGTCATCCCACCACAACAAAACCCACCACTAGAACCTCTTAGGCCCCGAACCTTAGGAGAATATTCCCGACCTAGCCACCAAGGCTACCGAAACACCATTGAGCTCACCGGAGCCAATGTGACCCCCTTGCGATCCGACACCATCCGGTTGGTGCAAAGCGGATGTGCATTCCATGGACTTCGTTCTGAAGATCCAAACCAACATCTTAAGGACTTCCTCAAAATCGTAGATTCCATAGACCTAGGTGTTGAAACTAGAGAGACAACCCGATTACGCCTATTTCAATTCTCTCTACGGGATCAAGCTAGTCAATGGCTTGAGCGTTTACCCGCGGGATCCATCACCACATGGGATAATCTCGCCAATCGCTTCCTTACTCAATTCTTCCCACCGGGGAAGACTACAATGCTTAGAAATGACATTTTGATGTTTGAACAACATCAGGGTGAAACTTTCTACGAAGCTTGGGCCCGTTTTAAGGATCTCCTCCATAAGGTCCCTCAGCTTGGTATAAACCTTTGGTTATTAGTCCAGATTTTCTACGACCATGTTGACTATCACACTAAACGCACAATCGATAGGGCCGCGGGAGGTAAACTGCGTGATAAGAACGCCGAGGAGTCCTGGGTAATTATTGAGGAGCTCGCCGCCGATAATCATGAGATGTGAGAGTTTAGTCATACAATAAAAGCGGCCATCAATGCGGTCTCAACATCTGGAGGAACCACCGAAATCCCCGATGAACTCCTATGCAAACTCGAGGCAAAAGTTGACTACTTTGAGGAAAGGCAAAGGAGACCTTTAAGTCTTAGACGGGCTACTGTCAATTCTGTCTCGAAACCAGCTTTGACACCATTATCCGAGTCACCCTCTAGAGAAAATGTCGAGACTTTTCAAAACTATGCCCCACCTTGTTCCCCTCCCGAGGAGCTTAGCTCGGAGTTTGAAGCTACGATGAGAGAATATATGGCGACTCACTCAGATCGGCTTGCTAGATTCGAGGAAGCAGTCTATAAGCAAAAAGAGGAGATGCAGGAGAAAATGAATGAGATGATGAGTCTATTAGAGGAGTAGGCCAACCAGAGAACCCCCGAAAGAATGCTACTAAGGAAAGAAAGCGCCACTCCCACTACCCAATTTGTTAATTCCATCACAATTGTCCACAAGGATAACGAGAAGGTAGAAGCCCCTGCTAAACAGACCTTAGAGAAACCACCAAAATCCCAACCCTTGAGTCACTACCTGAAACATTATATAAACGAAAACACCATAACAAATTGGATTAAGGGTGATGGGCGTAACCAACCCTCCAAACAGGGTTCGGAGAAAGTGGAAAAGGCAAAAGATGAGTATGATACGTTACCTGGGGGATCAGTATTCGAGAGGCTGTTGGTACAAAAAGTGGCTACTAAGCAGATAGCATTTGGGAACTTTGAGATACCAACTAGCATCGGGGATTTGAAATATCTTAGTGCTTTCGCCGACCAAGGATCGGAAGTAAATCTTATGCCCCTAACTATTTACATCCAACTAACGTCAAAAATGCCAGCCCCTATTCGTGTTAGGTTGTCCCTCGCTGGACACTCGTACGTATACCCCCTAGGAATCGCAGAAGATGTTTTAGTTAATGTCTCAGGGTTCATGTATCCCGTTGATTTTATGATCATAGATGATAAAGGAGATGGATGCATGCCAATAATCCTTGGGGCACCATTCCTCGCCACCGCTAGGGCTGTCATTAAGTATGAAGGTAGGAAAATTGAGCTTAAATCTGGAAAAAGAAAGATTAGCTTCCCCATGACTCCGCGAAGTGGGCATGAGAGTTTGAGTTGGAGAAAGACCAAAAACAACATTGACACGACACCCATTCGTGTTCAGAATAAAATTCTTGCATGGGAGGCAAGAATCAAAAGCTATAAGGAGGCTAAATATGAAAGAAGCAAAAGCAATAAGGGTCAGGTCGAATTCGAACAAACTCAACCTACAGAAAATCATGTACCATTTGAGGAAGGGAACTTGGTACTCTTGAGACACTTGGAAACAAAGATACCACCCGATAAACCAAGTCCTTGGTGGTATGGGCCTTTTACAATTGAAGGCTTGAGCCAAGATGGGATGGCTAACTTGAGAAGTGAAGTATGTGGAATGGTGATTGCAAGTATCGATAGGCTAAGGCATTACCACCATACCAGTAATGATCGAAACTACATGGGGTATATCATTTCAAGGGATGAGGTCACGTAGTAACCCATGACCTTGAGTCTAGCTACAAGACTCGTAAATAAAGAAAAGCGCTTCTTGGGAGGCAACCCATGTTTTGTGTGATTTTATTTTGTTTGTTTGATTATTTGCTTCCGTATGCATGCTTTATTTTTATTGTTGGTAGATCATGTTTTCTCAATTAAATAGTGGAAATACTTTACTTTGTTGTTTTGGCCTAGTCTTAACTCCACCTAAAAGTATTTTTGCAAAAGATAAGTGTAAGGGGAAACCCCAAATATGTTTTAAAGAAACAACCGATCATGATTTTCCACAATATTAAGTGAACATGTATATTCGTATTTGTTAGAGTCAAATGCTTGTATTGAGTCATAATGAAGTTTTGCAGGATTTTCCAGGAAGTAGGACCAAGTTTTTCCAGAAATTTTCCGGAAACTTAACATAAGAATTTCTTCAGGTCACTTCTGACGGCGTCACGAGTTAACTCTTGACGGCGTCACGTGTAAAAATCTGGAAATTTTACCGGTTTTGTTTTTCTAACGGAGTCTTATGGTTTTTGTGAATTATTAAGTTTTATAATCTCCAGGAAATCTGCAAACTTCATTCCACAAGAATTATATCTTATCTTGTTTTCTAGGATTTAGTAACTTATATAGGATGGCGTCGATTTTACGCGAGGTTGTCTTGTCTATTTTCTCAGGATTCACAGGTTATGTATGACAAGAAGATGATTTATATTCTGGAAGGGAAGCTTTGATTGTTCATTTTCTTGGAGGAAGATTTAACCTGGCCACCTTATTATCCATACCGAGCGAATCAGGGGAGTATTTGATTTCATACTTGACCATTTAAGTCATTTGACTTGACTAGCGAAGTCAATTAATTTTCCCACACCCTTAGCGTTGTACTCATTTTTAGTACACGAAACCCCTAGTACACCCCTTCGAGCCTATCTTTTCGTTTCTAACTTTAAGCATTTTACTTAAAGGAAGAATTTGTTACACCCCACTTAAATGTACACCCAAATCGCCTTAGCCTTCCGTGTATGCGCTCATTTTTAGTGCATTATTGTTATTTGTTAAACCCTAAGTTAAATATCTAATTGATTACATGGTTGCTAAGTCGAGTCATATCCTTGTACATATTGTTTTGGGACGATTGAGACTCATGGGTAAAGTACTTATTTTATGGAGTAATGGGGAAGAACATCATATATTACCCCCATATGTACGTTAATCTTAAAAGTACTTCAAGTGTTTTGATTTTCTTAATTCGAGTCATTAGATTAGTTTATTGTAAAGTATGTAAAAATTAAAGTCTAAGGGAAATGTTCATTCCCTATGATGTATTATTTTGGATGGTAGGGTAAGAGTGTATGCAAAAAAAAAAAAAAAAAAAAAAAAAAAAAAAAAAAAAAAAAATCGAAAAGAAAAAAAAAATAGAAAAAGAAAAAGAGAAAAACATACGGACTACCATCCCTTTTTATTCTATGTTCATTTTATGTTTTTGTTATTTTTCATTTATTAGCTTAAGTCGAGTCTAGTCTTGGCTTAGCAACGCCATATTGTACATGTAATTAACCAAGATTGTTAACTCGCCACCAGTAAAAACTTCCTTTATCCAACAAAACCGTGTATTTCATATCCCTACACCTAACGTTACAACCCTTTAAAAGACCTCTTTGATAGTTTATCCTAGGTGCTTACGCCATGCGGTGGAGGTTTGATCCTATCCCAAGCCTATGGTAATCTATTTTGCTATGACAGGTAGTGAGAGATATCTTCCGTTTCCATATTGTAATTTATACTTTATTACACCCGAGAGATGTGAGTATCTAAACACTATTTGTGAGGTGCTAGTATATGACCTCCGTGCTTGTCTATTGGTCTTTAGTGGAACGATTATTTGTTGAAATTACTTTTATATTAGTGTTAAATGACCTAACTTGTATTTTGAGGACAAGCAAATCTCAAGTGTAAGGGTATATGATGAGGCGAAAAATGAACCGTTTTTAGGGGGTCATTTAAGCCCGGAATTGAATTTATTTGATCAAATATTGCCCTAAATCGTTCCTTTTGTGATTTTAGGTACTTTGGGAGAGAAATCTGGAAAAGGAAGCAATTCTGACGTTTTTGTAGCATAAAAGTGAAGAAAATGCCAAAGTCTTAATTTTCTTTGCTGGGAACAGTAAGTGACAGCGTCAAGAAGAAAATCTTGACAGCGTCAAGAGTAAATTGCATGACGGCCCAGTACAGATTTGACGGCGTCACAAGGTAGGGCGTCAAGAGGAAAATGCATGACGGCCTGGAAACACGTAACACATGACGACGTCAGATTTGGATCAAGGCAGTCCGAGGAGTATTTTGGCGGCGAGATGACGGCGTCACAAATTTGTTTTTGACGCCGTCAGACCCTATTTCCTATATATAGTTTTCTACTTTTCACATTAAAAAGAGAGAAGTTTTGGAGAAACCCTAAGTATGAACTTGGTACGAATTTTACAGGTTTTTCAAGGGTTCTTAGCCCTTGATCCCTTTCATGTGTAATTGAGATAAGTATTCTTTTAATTCAATCAATATGTCTATGTGTTGGTTGTCTATATCTTGTTCTTGTCTTAATTCCATCATGCTAGGCTAGATCTATCTTGTGTTTGCTTGGATCTAATGAAACCTAGATGTTAATTATGTGTTGATTACTTGTTTATGGTTGTATTGGATGAATGAATTCGATGTTAGGCTTAAGAAAACTGGCATATCTCCAATTGGTAACATGCTTGAACGTCTTAAGAAACATGAACTGACGTGCACTAGGTTTTATTGATTGTATTTAATGCATGAGTAAATTCTAATGATCCCATGTTAGGAGCTTTTTAGTCGGCTCGACATAGGAGTGAAGTAGGCACTCATAGGATTGGGGAATTAAGTGCGCCACCCCATGAATGGTATTAAGGAATACAATCCGTCATCCACGCAATTATAACAAGTAATTAACGTGTAAAAGATATCTAGGGAGTAGTGAAATCTAAGTAAACACAATTTTCTCCACTTATTGCTCACAACCTTAGTTTAATTTAGTTTATTTTCATTTCTTGTATTTTATTTTGATTGCATCTTTAGTATTGGGTTAGTTGACTAGCAACTAATTCCGCCCAAATCCTTCAAACCCGAGATTTTTACTTGCTTTCTAAAAAATTATAAAAATACAAAAATAATCATCCCTCATATTTAGAACTAGTATTTAGGTTTTCTAATCCTAGCGACACTATTCCTAGCTGAACGATCAATCCCCCGGTACTTGTCACTATACTATACTACAACGATCAGGTACACTGCCTGGTGGGGGTTGTAAGCTTCTTAAGATCCCTTGAGAGGTAAAGCCTGGTGCGATTCCCACGTATCAATTCCTAAACTAAAATAGTTTGAAAAGTACTCAAGGCTTATGTAGGAGTTACATTAGCAACTTTAGGATAGCTTAGACTCCCAAAACCATAGTACAACCCTCTTGAAGCTTAGGTACAAGTCCCTTAAGCACAAAACCCTAACTAGGTCTCATAAGTCCCGAAACTAGGTTAAACCTTCCCAAATCTTTACCATAAGCTACCACCACTTATTATAAGCCTCTTAAGTCTTAATCCTAGTCACTAAGCACCCATAGAACCCTAATCTAGGCACTAAACCCTAAGCTACACCCTAATCACTCACTAAGAAAAATTCGGTCTAAACTAAACCTAAATTAGTTCAAACCTAAACCTAAGCACCTATCCTAGCACCTTGTACACCTACTTGTCATTACTAAGCACCCTAGCACACACCTTACAAGTAGGTGATGCACCTACTTGTCACCATTCCCATCTGCGGCCCCCTAGGTGTCACCACCACCACCACAAGCCCCCTAGCTACAACATAGCAAACCTTAGTCACCCTCTAGCCTTTATGAATCACCTCCCCCTCCTCGTGACACCACACCACCCTTTACTTGGCCAACAAGCCCAACGAGGCTATACATACCCTCGTACACCCTCCCATTTCAAACCATCCCGTTCTTTCTTTAACACCTCACTTCTATTAGACCTAGCAGTAGTATAAGAGCCTTAGTAAGATTAGGAGTCTAAGGAAACAAGTCTTGAGCCCTTGTCGAGTTCATTTTCTATCGAGAAACCCTAAGCCCTTGCAAACCCTAGTTTTCAATCACGTAAGAATTATTTTTTATTCTAATTGCTTTAGTGCAATCCTAGTATAGTTATAGGTTGCCTTAGATCACCAAGGAACCCTTACTTGAGCCTTGATCACTTTCATTTGCTAATTTAGGTCGAATTGCTAAATATATACTATAATACCTTATTATAAGCTATAAGCTAGTTTAGACAACTTAGATAAGCTAATATTAGTAAGTCATAAGCTAGGAAATGATGCGTGGAATTGCACTCTCGCAAAAGGTTTTACCTCTCAAGGGATCTTGAGAAGCTTATATTCCCACCAGGCAGTGTACCTGTTCGTTGTAGTATAGTATAGTGACAAGTACCGGGGGATTGATCGTTCAACTCAGGAATAGTGTTCGCTAGGATTAGAAAGCCTACTAAACTAGGTCTAGAGGTGAGGGACGATTCTTTTTGTATTTTTGTATTTTATAAAAGCAAGTAAAATCTCGGGTTTTGAAGGAGTGGGCGGAATTAGTTGCTAGTCAACTAACCCAATTAACTACAGATGCAATCAAATAAAAATAAAAATAAATGAAAATAAACTAATGTGATTATGTGGTGGAAACAATAATGAGAAAATATTTGTTTACTTAGATTTCATTACTCCCTAGAGATCTTTTACCGGTTGAATAGCTTGTTACAATTATATGGATGACGGGTTATATTCCTTAATACCAGTCGTAGAGCCGTGTACAATATTCCCTAACTCTATAAGCTCCTACTTCACTCCTATGTCGAGCCAACTAAAAGCTCCTAACATGGGATCACCAGAATTCACTTATGCATTAAACACAACCAAAAATCGTAGTACACCTCCGATCATGTTTCTTAAGACGTTCAAGCAAATTACCAATGGAAGTCTGCTAGTTTTCTTAAGCCTAACATCGAATACAATCATCCACAAAAATTATAAACAAACCATCAACCAATAATCAACATCTAGGTTTCACTACATCTAAGCAAACACAATAAAAACCTAGCCTAGCATGTTAAAAGAAAGACAAGAATAAGATAGAATCACACAACACATAGACATATCGTATGATTATTGGAAAACTTATCTTCAATTAAGCATGGATGTAACAAGGGTTGAAACACTTATTTTTACAGAAAATTCGTCTAGGGTTTAAGCTCTCCAAAAGTTCTCCTAATGTTCCACACTTTACAATGAAAAATTGGAAAAATATATATAGATAAAACATCCTGACGGCGTCACGTTATAGTTTCTGACGCCGTCAACTCGCCGCCAAATTAAGGATCGTATTGCCTAGATCTAATCTTGACGTCTTCAAGAAGGAATAAAGCTCTGGGCCATCACATACATTTTGACCCTGATGGCCTTGGTGACGCCGTCAGGTCAATTGCACTAAAAATGTTCTGGGCCGTCACGTGTATTTTCCACTTCCACCTATTTTGCCAAGCTTGAGGTTGTCATGTGTGAAGTCTTGACATCGTCAGGTACTGTTCCCAGCAAGGATTTTGAGACGTTGCTGTTTTCTTCACTTTTATGCTCCAAAAACGTCCAAAAAGCTTCCTTCTCAAGATTTCTTCTCAAAAGTACCTAAAATGACAAAAGGAACGATTTAGGGCAGTAATTGATCAAATAATCACGAATTCGGGCTTAAATGACCCCTTAAAAGCGGTACACTTTTCGCCTTATCAAATACCCTTACACTTGAGATTTGCTTGTCCTCAAGCAAATGCGCTTTTATTCTAATCAAAATACAAGTTAGGGGTCATTTAACACTAATATAAAAGTAATTACAACAAATAATCATTCAACTAAAAACCAAAAACAAGCACAGAGGTCATACACTAGCACCTCACAAATAGTGTTTAGATACTCACATCTCTCGGGTGTAATAAAGTATATATCACAATATGGAAATGGAAAACATTTCTCACTACCTGTCATAGCAAATTGATTACCATAGGCTTGGGAAAGGATCAAACCTCAACCACTTGGCGTAAGCACCTAGGATAAACTATCAAAGAGGTCTTTTAAAGGGTTATAACGTGAGGTGTAGGGATATGGAAAACACGGTTTTGTTGGATAAAGGCAATATTTACTGGTGGCGAGTTAATCATCTTGGTTAATTACATGTACAATATGGCGTTGTTATGCCAAGACTCGACTCGACTTAAGCTAATCAAAATCTAACAAACTATGAAACAAATATAAAATGAAACGGGATGGTAGCCCGTATTTTTTTTTTTTTTTTTTTTTTTTTTTTTTTTTGCATACACTTTGCCCTACCATCCAAAATAATACATCATAGGGAATTTGCATTACCCTTACACTTGAATTTTTACATACTTTACAATGAATTACTCTAATGACTCGAATCAAGATAATCAAAACACTTGGAATACTTTTTAAATATTAACGCACATACGGGGGTGATAAATTGATGTCTTCCCCATTACTCCATATTACTAGTACTTTACCCATGACTCCCAATCGTCCCAAAACAATATGTACAAGATATGACTCGACTTAGCAACCATGTAACCAATTAGACAATTAACTAAGGGTTTAAACAAATAACAATAATGCACTAAAGATGAGTGCATACACGGAAGGCTAAGGCGATTTGGTTGCACATTTGGGGTGGATTGTAAACAAATTATTCCTTTAAGTAAGATGCTTAAAGTTAGAAATGAAAAGATAGGCTCGGAGGGGTGTACTAGGGGTTTCGTGTACTAAAAATGAGTACAACGCTAAGGTGTGGGAAAATTAATTGACTTCGCTAGTCAAGTCATATGACTTAAATGGTCAAGTAATTATGATACGGGTTTAAACGCAAGGGTGATCTTAATGCCTCTTATCATGTAGTAAATCCTAACCACACGAATGTAGTCTCACTAGCGGTCTCGGGATGCATCACTAACGCAAGTTCTAGAATCTAAATACTACCGGTACACTCATAAGCACTAATAATGAATGCTTTTCCTATCAAATCTAAAGGTGAACCTCACATATTTGGGTGGAAATTTTTTAAGTGGTACGGTTTTGTGCTAGTCATACAACTCCTATCCATGAGACGCTTGTTAAGGCTAAAGTTTCACTCCTAAATGTTGTAAAAAATTTTAAATTTGGTGCTAAAATTGCCCTAGCAAGTATTTCTCTTAGTTTTATTACACACCTACTATCAAACAAACAAACTCAAGTGCAATTGTATCCTATAAAGTATCATCATTTACCCTCCCCTTACACTTAGGATGAACATTGTCCCCAATGTTCAATTAAAGGATGTAAAAGTAAAGCAGGTAAAAGAATGAAAACAAATACTCCCCTGATTCGTTCGGTATGGATAATGTGTCAACAAGGTTAGATCTTCCTTCAAGAAAATGAACTTTGAAAGCTTCCCTCCAGAAATATAAATCATCTTCTTGTCATATGTAACCTGTTAAACCTAAGAAAATAATCAAGGCAAACCTAGCATAAAATCAGCGGCAATCTATATATACTAAAAAAAAAATCCTAGAAAACAAATTAAGATATAATGTTTGTGGAATGAATGTTTGCAGATTTCCTGGAGTTTATAAAACTAAAGAATCAACAAAAACTTTAAGACTCCGGTTTAAACAAAACTCGCAAAATTTTTCAGAATTTGTGCACCTGACACCGTCAGGTTGAACCTCCTGACGCCGTCAGAATGTTCCTGGAAAAATCTTTTGTTAAGTTTCTAGAAAATTTCTGGAAAAACTTATGCCTTATTTCCTGGAAAATCCTGCAAAACATCATTATGACTCGATACAATCATTTGACTCAAACAAATACTAATATACATGTTCATTTAATATTCAGTGAATCATGCTCATTTTCGTTCTTATAAACAAATTTTGATTTCCCTTACACTTAGCTTTTGCAAAATACCTTTATATGTAATTAAGATGAAGTTAAAAACAAAATAAAGCATTTTCACAATTTACTTTGAAACATGATTTACCAACAACAAAAATAAAACACGCACACGGAAACAAATAAAATCAAACAAATAAAACAAATTAAGAAAATAAAACATGTAAAACTAATAAAACAACCACAATAATGAGAATCCTAAATGCATAGAAGGAAATAGTAATAAATATCCAATGGCCAACAAAGGCCGAATCCTACACTATTACAAACCGAATTGTTTAAATCATACAACCAAAGATAAATTGTTCAGAAATCATGACACTACCATAAAAACATCACTGGGGAGGGGGACCAAAGTGGTAATCATAACTAGGAGGGAGAGGTCCGGTGTACCCATAGGGCGGATAATCCTGCTCATGACTGGGTAGAGGTGGCAATCGAGTCGTGTTCGTGTTGACATATTCGGGTTCGCGGGTTGGCGGGTTGAAATAACCTCAACCCAAACACAACCCATTTATCATTCGTGTCAAGAAGCTCAACCCTAGCCCGGACCTGCATAACACGTGTAATCTGTTTGTGATCCGTTTAACCCGTTTAAGTAAATAGGTCAAGTAGTGAATAAGATTGGTGGTTTGTTTATTTAACTAGCTTAAATGCAAAAATGATATAAGGATCTAAAATATGATAAACATAACATACAAATAACTATACGACAATTTCAATGACATTTGAGTTATAAGTTATAAGCGTCAATTTCAATAAAATCTGAGTTATAATCATAAGAACATAACAAAATACATTTAATCCATATCCAACATTAAAACCAAGTTATATATTTTATTTTTAGAGACTTATATACTTAAACGGGTTCACGTGTTGACCTGTTTAACACTTTCTCAACCCAAACACGACCCGTTTATTAAACGGGTTAGATAGGTTGACCTGTTTTTGACCCAAACCTGTTTATCTTCAACCCAAACCTGTTTAACTTCGTGTCGGGTTTATGTCGTTTATCGTGTCGTGTCAAGAATTGCCACCCCTACGACTGGGGAATGGGTCAATCTGCAAGTGAGGCTCGATGTGATCACGGGTCGATATATGCTGCATTTGGCAGATCATGTGATCGTACATCCAATCAAACCTCTGGTCAGTAGTGGCCCTCCAGGTGTCCATCTGACCCATCCAGGCCCCCTGATGAGCCTGCCAATCCCCCCGACCCATGTGCCGGTAGTAGTCTGCAGAGCGAACCTCATAATCCCCATATTGCTTCTGCTGGGGTGCACCCTCATCATCATTATCAGCAGCCGCTCCCCCTACAACATACCAAGCATAAGACCTGTCCCCCAACTCCATCACAATACTCATTTGCTTGAGGGACTTGGCCTTCACCACCCTGCATGCACCACAATCACTCAAGTATCCCATGATCTCTGGCACAAGGATCCCATAAGAACGAGCCAGGCGGGTCCAATGTTGCAAAAATCGTGAATCGGTCCCGAGGCGGTCGGGGGCCGAGTTACGATTTTTGGCCGATTAATCGGCCGATTTTCTTGACTCGGCCGATTAATCGGCCGATTACCTTGTAATTTCCTACAAGTTCCAGGGCCGAGGCCGATTAATCACCGATTAATCGGCCGCCTCAGCCGATTTTTGCAACACTGGGCGGGTCACAAACATCCCCCATAGATCTTATCACCAACCCTCTCCCCTATACTCGTCTTCAGATAACTCGCTACCCAGAATGGGATGTTACAATACACATCCTCTGAAAAAATGGTGTACATGTAGAAGAGGTCAGAAGCAGTGACACGGTGAGTGAAGCTATGTCGTCCTGCTAAACTGTAGGTGATGCATCTGTGGGCTAACCTGACCCTAGGATCCCTAATGGAGGCCGCCCTAGTAGTCGAGGTATACACCTCATTCCCTATACTCGGCCAAAACATAGCATACCTCAAGTCATTCCTCATCGTCTCACCACCCAACAGTCTCTGCATAACCCACCCTGAATTGCCTCATGCTGACTATACAAACCCAATCTCCAACCAAACTCTGTAACCGAGCAACTCCTAAGCTCTCCCCCAGCCTAAAGTAAATGGTAGTACCACCTATATCAATTCTAGCCTTAGCTAAATCAAAATGAAAAGTAGCAAAGAATTCTCGCACCAACTCACTATAAACTGGTTCCATCATCCTGAACAACCTTTCCCATTGAAGACCGATAAATGCATCAGTTTGGAACCTTTCAAGAAAAGCATTCTCGAGGCCCTGGGCCCCTAAGAAGTCCCAATCAATCACTGCCCCCTGTCAATCTGGTGGTAGAGCAATTCAGCATATTTGGTCGTAGAGGCATTATTCTCAAACACACTCCAACTATGAACCGTGTCACCCAAGTTCACGCATTGAGATCTTGAAGAACTCCCTCGGTGTTATCGGGTACACTTGCTCATTTTCCTGGAAAAAGATGGAATGGAAGTGATTAGAATAAGAGTTCAAAGAAGTCAATCAGTCAGACCCTTCTGACGCCGTCAGACCATAAAGATTGACGCCGTCAGACCCAGCAGATGTTGAGTCATGTAATTACGAGGGAAAAATCAATTTTCAAACTCTAAATCCATGAGCCAAACACCCCTTTTGATAGAAAACATGGGTGGGGGATCAAAAGATTCGTGTTGTGAATTTTTTTTCGCAATTGACTCATGAACCCTACCAATCACTACTACCCAATGCCTTAATTATGGTTACACAATACCTATAGAAGGGCATTACGAGTTCTAAGAATGAATCAATGTTAGGGTTTCGGATAATGGGGGTTTTCGAAATTGGTGGGTCCTAAGGATAATTGAATGAATAAGGATGAAGAAAAGTTAATTACCACGTGGAGATCGGCTACGGAAGATGTTGGATTTGATCTTGAAAACTCGGTGGTGAAGTATTGATACGTGGGAATCGCACCAGGCTTTACCTCTCAAGGGATCTTGAGAAGCTTACAACCCCCACCAGGCAGTGTACCTGATCGTTGTAGTATAGTATAGTGACAAGTACCGGGGGATTGATCGTTCAGCTAGGAATAGTGTCGCTAGGGTTAGAAAACCTAAATACTAGTTCTAAAGATGAGGGATGATTATTTTTGTATTTTTATATTTTTTAGAAAGCAAGTAAAAATCTCGGGTTTGAAGGATTTGGGCGGAATTAGTTGCTAGTCAACTAACCCAATACTAAAGATGCAATCAAAATAAAATACTAAAAATGAAAATAAACTAAATTAAACTAAGGTTGTGAGCAATAAGTGGAGAAAATTATGTTTACTTAGATTTCACTACTCCCTAGATATCTTTTACACGTTAATTACTTGTTATAGTTGCGTGGATGACGGATTGTATTCCTTAATACCATTCATGGGGTGGCGCACTTAATTCCCCAATCCTATGAGTTCCTACTTCACTCCTATGTCGAGCCGGCTAAGAAGCTCCTAACATGGGATCATTAGAATTTACTCATGCATTAAATACAATCAATAAAACCTAGTGCACGTCAGTTCATGTTTCTTAAGACGTTCAAGCATGTTACCAATTGGAGATCTGCCAGTTTTCTTAAGCCTAACATTGAATTCATTCATCCAATACAACCATAAACAAGTAATCAACACATAATTAACATCTAGGTTTCATTAGATCCAAGCAAACACAAGATAGATCTAGCCTAGCATGATGGAATTAAGACAAGAAAAAGATATAGACAACCAACACATAGACATATTGATTGAATTAAAAGAATACTTATCTCAATTACACATGAAAGGGATCAAGGGCTAAGAACCCTTGAAAAACCTGTAAAATTCGTACCAAGTTCGTACTTAGGGTTTCTCCAAAACTTCTCTTTTTTTTAATGTGAAAATTAGAAAACTATATATAGGAAATAGGGTCTGACGGCGTTAAGAACAAATTTGTGATGCCGTCATCTCGCGGCCAAAATACTCCTCGGACTGCCTTGATCCAGATCTGACGCCGTCATGTGTTACGTGTTTCCAGGCCGTCATGCATTTTCCTCTTGACGCCCTACCTTGTGACGCTGTCAAATCTGTACTGGGCCGTCATGCAATTTACTCTTGACGCCGTCAAGATTTTCTTCTTGACGCCGTCACCTACTGTTCCCAGCAAGGAAAATTAAGACTTTGGCGTTTTCTTCACTTTTACGCTCAAAAAACGTCCGAATTGCTTCCTTTTCCAGATTTCTCTCCCAAAGTACCTAAAATCACAAAAGGAACGATTTAGGGCAATATTTGATCAAATAAATTCAATTTCGGGCTTAAATAACCCCCTAAAAACGGTTCATTTTTCGCCTCATCATATACCCTTACACTTGAGATTTGCTTGTCCTCAAGCAAATGCGCTTTTATTCTACTCAAAATACAAGTTAGGGGTCATTTAACACTAATATAAAAGTAATTACAACAAATAATCGTTCCACTAAAGACCAATAGACAAGCACGGAGGTCATACACAAGCACCTCACAAATAGTGTTTAGATACTCACATCTCTCGGGTGTAATATAGTATAAATTACAATATGGAAACGGAAGATATCTCTCACTACCTGTCATAGCAAAATAGATTACCATAGGCTTGGGAAAGGATCAAACCTCCACCACATGGCGTAAGCACCTAGGATAAACTATCAAAGAGGTCTTTTAAAGGGTTGTAACGTTAGATGTAGGGATATGAAATACACGGTTTTGTTGGGTAAAGGAAGCTTTTACTGGTGGCGAGTTAACAATCTTAGTCAATTACATGTACAATATGGCGTTGCTAAGCAAAGAATAGACTCAACTTAAGTTAATAAATGAAAAATAACAAAAACGTAAAAATGAACATAGAATAAAAAGGGATGGTAGTCCGTATGTTTTTCTCTTTTTCTTTTTCTATTTTTTTTTTTTTTTTTTTTTTTTGTGTGCATAATATGGCGTTGCTAAGCCAAGACTAGACTCGACTTAAGTTAATAAATGAAAAATAACAAAAACGTAAAAATGAACATAAAATAAAAAGGGATGGTAGTCCGTATGTTTTTCTCTTTTTCTTTTCTATTTTTTTTTTTTCTTGATTTTTTCTTTTTTTTTTTTTTTTTTTTTTTTTTTTTTTTTTTTTTGCATACACTCTTACCATACCATCCAAAATAATACATCATAGGGAATGAACATTTCCCTTACACTTGAATTTTTACATACTTTACAATAAACTAAATTAATGACTCGAATTAAGAAAATTAAAACACTTGGAGCACTTTTAAGATTAACGCACATATGGGGGTAATAAATGATGTTCTTCCCCATTACTCCATAAAATAAGTACTTTACCCATGAGTCCCAATCGTCCCAAAACAATATGTACAAGGGTGTGACTCGACTTAGCAACCATGTAATCAATTAGAAAGTTAACTTAGGGTTTAACAAATAACAATAATGTACTAAAAATGAGCGCATACACGGAAGGCTAAGGCGATTTGTGTGTACATTTAAGTGGGGTGTAACAAATTCTTCCTTTAAGTAAGATGCTTAAAGTTAGAAACAAAAAGATAGGCTCGGAGGGGTGTACTAGGGGTATCGTGTACTAAAAATGAGTACAACGCTAAGGTGTGGGAAAAATTAGTTGACTTAACTAGCCAAGTAATATGACTTAAATGGTCAAGTAATTATGATACGGGTTTAACACAAGGGTGGTCCTAATGCCTCTTATCGTGTAGTAAATCCTACTACACGAATGTAGTCTCACTAGCGGTCTCGGGATGCATCACTAACGCAAGTTCTAGAATCTAAATGCTACCGGTACACTCATAAGCACTAATAGTAAATGCTTTTCCTATCAAATATAAAGGCGAACCTCACATATTTGGGTGGAAAATTTTTCTGAATATATGGTTATGTGCTAGTCATACAATCTCCTATACATGAGACGCTTGCTATGGCTAAAGTTTCACTCCTAAATGTTGTAAAAAAATTTAAATTTGGCGCTAAAACTGCACTAACAAGTATTTCTCATACTTTTATTACACATCTACCATTAATCAAAACAAACTCAAGCGAAAGTGCATATGTAAGGTATCATCTTTTTACCCTCCCCTTACACTTAAGATGAACATTGTCCCCAATGTTCAAGTAAAAAATGTAAAAGTGAAAAAGTAAAAACAATGAAATCAAATACTCCCCTGATTCGCTCGGTATGGATAATAAGGTGGCCAGGTTAAATCTTCCTCCAAGAAAATGAACAATCAAAGCTTCCCTTCCAGAATATAAATCATCTTCTTGTCATACATAACCTGTAAATCCTGAAAAAATAGACAAGACAACCTCGCGTAAAATCGGCGGCATCCTATATAAGTTACTAAATCCTAGAAAACAAGATAAGATATAATTTTTGTGGAATGAAGTTTGCAGATTTCCTGGAGATTATAAAACTTAATAATTCACAAAAAACATAAGACTCCGTTAGAAAAACAAAACCGGTAAAATTTCCAGATTTTTACACGTGACGCCGTCAAGAGTTAACTCATGACGCCGTCAGAAGTGACCTGCAGAAATTCTTATGTTAAGTTTCCGGAAAATTTCTGGAAAAACTTGGTCCTACTTCCTGGAAAATCCTGCAAAACTTCATTATGACTCGATACAAGCATTTGACTCTAACAAATACGAATATACATGTTCATTTAATATTGTGGAGAATCATGATCGGTTTGTTTCTTAAAAACATATTTGGGGTTTCCCCTTACACTTATCTTTTGCAAAAATACCTTTAGGTGGAGTTAAGACTAGGCCAAAACAACAAAGTAAAGTATTTCCACTATTTAGTTGAGAAACACGATCTACCAACAATAAAAATAAAGCATGCATACAGAAGCAAATAACAAACAAACAAAGTAAAATCACACAAAACATGGGTTGCCTCCAAAGAAGCGCTTTTCTTTATTTACGAGTCTTGTAGCTAGACTCAAGGTCATGGGTTACTACGTGATACGGGTGAGTTCCTCATTGAGGACATCTTTGGGATCAAACTTAGGTTTCAACTTCCTATCGGTTTCCTTAGTATGGTATGACCTTTCAAACTTTTCTCCATCCGGATCATACAAAGTCATACTCATATGCCATGATCCGTCACCTTCTTTAGGTGGCTTGTCCCACCTCCATTTACACTTGTCTCCCTCTCTTTTCCACTTATTCATCTCTATATTAATAGGCATTACGCTCAAGAACTCAATCATCTTCCTAAAGACTAAGGGGTCCTCAAAGGGATCTAGCTCTTCATCTCTAGCTATGAGTTGTTCTACCGAATGTGTCTTTTCAACGAAATCTTTCTCTAGATAAAATGGGCATTGAGGTCCTATGAAGTTCCATTCTATCCAAGGTCCATATCTAGATGATCTCCTATTCATCTCTACCCAATGCGGTGTCGGTTCATCATCACAATCATAACTATGCTTCTTTACATCGTATACCGACCAAGTATCGCCTTCACCTACCGCTATCTTAGACTCCTTACAATCTATCATGGCGCTAGCGGTTGCTAAAAATCCTCTTCCTACCAATAATGGGCATGTAGTGTCACTAACCATGTCTAGGACGTGAAAATCCGCTAATATAGTTAACTTTCCTACGTGAACAACTACATCCTTAATCATTCCAACCGGGTGGGCAATACTCCCATCCGCTAGCCCTATCAATACCTCCGTTTCCTCTAACTTTCCTAGCTTAAGAGCGGTGAATAAGGATAAGGGAATCAAGTTGAGCTTGACCCTAAATCGGCTAGTGTGTCGAAAGATTCGGATCTTCCTATCTTACAAGGCAAAACAAAAATACCCGGATCATCAAGCTTTTTAGGCAACTTGTTTTGAACGAAGGCGGTCCCATTTTTACCTAGTTAAAACTTCTCATATTTTTCTAGGAGGGCACTATAGTAAGGAGCACGCGCTAATACATCAATGACGGGGCGTTCAATGTGAAGTTCTTTGAATTCATCGTCAAGGTCTTGCGTAGGAGGTGTTTCAACTATACTTTTGACCGGTTCTATATCGGGTGTTTTACTTGATTGGTCCTTTTGAAAAATTTGGTTTTGTTTAAAACACGTGCTCGTTGATTTAACTGAGTAGTATTGTGGACACAAAGTGGGTGACGAAACTGAAGATATGGAATTAACGTTTAGTTTCGGATTCTTGACCGTGTCGCTTGGGAGTGCTCCCATTTCTCGGTCATTGAGAACTTTCTACAATGCGTCAATTTTAGTGGTCATCTCGCTTTGCTTTTGTTTGAAATCGGCTTCAAACTTAGATATGCGAGCTTCTTGAGATGCCATAAACTTTGACATCAATCCTTTAAGATTCTTGGTACTACCATAGTTGTTAGAAGGATTGTTGTTGAAAGTACGGTTGGAGGGTGGACCGTTTGGTTGATAACGATTAGGTGGGTTGGAAGAATTGGGTTGATTTTGTTTCCACCTAAGGTTTGGGTGATTTTTCCAAGAGGGGTTGTAAGAATCACCATAAGGGTTTGGCTCGGGCTTGAAAGTGTACCACTTATCTCCCTCTTCGTCAGTACGCGTGGATGCGTAGTCCGCAAAAGCTGTTCCGGGGAGTTCCACACAATCACGAGTGTCGTGGGGACCACTACATAATTCGCATGAAGAAGTGAGTTTGTTCACTTGGCTTGAAGGCTTAGGAGCTTCGTAAGATTTCATGAGAAACTTGACTTGGTCCTCAAGTTCCATGATCCTACGGTCGGAAGTGCTAGAATTGTTCGAAGGCAAAGATATTGCCTTGACCGTTTTGTTCAAATCACGGGGATCATTCCAACTTTCGTTGTCATAGAGAGCAAGATCTTCTATGAGTTCCCATGATTGTTCCGCACTTAGATCACGTAGCTTACCACCGGCCGATTGGTCAATGGCTCGCCTCGTGGAGAGATCGATATGGTCATAAAAGATTTGGACTTGGAGTCAAAGATCTATGCCATAATGAGGGACTTTTTGGAGTAAGTCCTTGAAACGAGTCCATGCTTCATAAAGAGATTCATTTTGACGTTGTTGGAACATCAAGATGTCATTTCTAAGCTTAGTAGTTCTCCCCGGTGGGAAAAATTTTGCAAGGAAATGAGTGGTGAGATCATCCCATGTGGTGATGGATCCCGCGAGTAAACGCTCAAGCCATTGACTAGCTTGATCCCGTAGAGAGAATTGGAATAGGCGTAATCGGGTTGTCTCTCTAGTTTCAACACCTAGGTCTATGGAATCTACGATTTTGAGAAAGTCCTTAAGATGTTGGTTTGGATCTTCAGAATGAAGTCCACGGAATGCACATCCGCTTTGCACCAACCAGATGGTGTCGGATCGCAAGGGGGTCACATTGGCTCTGGTGAGCTCAATGGTGTTTCGGTAGCCTTGGTGGCTAGGTCGGGAATATTCTCCTAAGGTTCGGGGTCTAAGAGGTTCTAGTGGTGGGTTTTGTTGTGGTGGGATGACGGGTTCAAGGATGTTCCCATCGTCCATGATGTCGGGTGGTGAAGAGTTACGAACAAAAACACAAAGAAATAAGATAGACTAAAGAAAACCTAAAAATAAAAATAAAATCTTACTAGAAAGGAATCTAGCAAGTAGACCTAATAAAAAGAGATTCTAACCTAGACAATAACTATTCCCTGGCAGCGGCGCCAAAAACTTGATACATGGGAATCGCACCAGGATTTACCTCTCAAGGGATCTTGAGAAGCTTACAACCCCCACCAGGCAGTGTACCTGATCGTTGTAGTATAGTATAGTGACAAGTACCGGGGGATTGATCGTTCAGCTAGGAATAGTGTCGCTAGGATTAGAAAACCTAAATACTAGTTCTAAAGATGAGGGATGATTATTTTTGTATTTTTATATTTTTTAGAAAGCAAGTAAAAATCTCGGGTTTGAAGGATTTGGGCGGAATTAGTTGCTAGTCAACTAACCCAATACTAAAGATGCAATCAAAATAAAATACTAAAAATGAAAATAAACTAAATTAAACTAAGGTTGTGAGCAATAAGTGGAGAAAATTGTGTTTACTTAGATTTCACTACTCCCTAGATATCTTTACACATTAATTACTTGTTATAATTGCGTGGATGACGGATTGTATTCCTTAATACCATTCATGGGGTGGCGCACTTAATTCCCCAATCCTATGAGTGCCTACTTCACTCGTATGTCGAGCCGGCTAAGAAGCTCCTAACATGGGATCATTAGAATTTACTCATGCATTAAATACAATCAATAAAACCTAGTGCACGTCAGTTCATGTTTCTTAAGACGTTCAAGCATGTTACCAATTGGAGATCTGCCAGTTTTCTTAAGCCTAACATCGAATTCATTCATCCAATACAACCATAAACAAGTAATCAACACATAATTAACATCTAGGTTTCATTAGATCCAAGCAAACACAAGATAGATCTAGCCTAGCATGATGGAATTAAGACAAGAACAAGATATAGACAACCAACACATAGACATATTGATTGAATTAAAAGAATACTTATCTCAATTACACATGAAAGGGATCAAGGGCTAAGAACCCTTGAAAAACCTGTAAAATTCGTACCAAGTTCGTACTTAGGGTTTCTCCAAAACTTCTCTTTTTTTTAATGTGAAAATTAGAAAACTATATATAGGAAATAGGGTCTGACGGCGTCAAGAACAAATTTGTGACGCCGTCATCTCGCCGCCAAAATACTCCTCGGACTGCCTTGATCCAGATCTGACGCCGTCATGTGTTACGTGTTTCCAGGCTGTCATGCATTTTCCTCTTGACGCCCTACCTTGTGACGCCGTCAAATCTGTACTGGGCCGTCATGCAATTTACTCTTGACGCCGTCACCTACTGTTCCCAGCAAGGAAAATTAAGACTTTGGCGTTTTCTTCACTTTTATGCTCCAAAAACGTCCGAATTGCTTCCTTTTCCAGATTTCTCTCCCAAAGTACCAAAAATCACAAAAGGAACGATTTAGGGCAAAATTTGATCAAATAAATTCAATTCCGGGCTTAAATGACCCCCTAAAAACGATTCATTTTTCGCCTCATCAAGTATCAATTGGATATGGTTTGTGGGGTGTGTGTTGAAAATGATGGATATAAGGTTAATATTGCTGAGAATGCGAGGTGACGGCGTCATGATTGAATTCTGACGCCGTTAGATGCCCGAATCATGGATACTTTGTGACAATTTCAAGTTTAGTCCCTGCACTTTTGTTAATAGCTAATCAAGGGTATAAACTATGAATAGCCATTCCCGTTAGTGGAGTCCACCAGGGTCAAACATTTTGTTACTTTCACGAAGTGAAGTGTGGTTATGAATAGGGCTGGTCACAATCCCACTTAGGTCGTAATCTTCATATTGGTAAATAGTGGGTAAGGGAAGGAGTTTTTCCATAGAGGCTTCTGAAGCTGAAGTGTTTTTGAGGTGCACCCTTTTCACACCAGGTTTAAAACCAAAGGAACGTTTCTTATGCAAATTAGGGGGCGTGACTTGCAAACTTCCAACGAAGATGTTGTGAAATTGCAAGTTCTTTTCTTCTTGAGGAAGCTCATGGAAGTAAGGGGTAATTTAAGGTGAATCACTTGGAGAAGGTTTTCCATTATCCCCTCCGTCACACACCAAAGGGGTTGGGAGTTGAAAGATTTTTTCAATTTTCCTCGGTGTGGATTTTTCCCTAATCTTCTCCTTAATTCTTGATATAAACTTGTCAGCCAAGTCCATAAAAGCATTCCTAGTGCTTTTCATGCGAGTTTCTAAGTGCTAAATCTGTTTCTCCTGATTATTCATGAAAGTCATCATTATCCGTCCGAACTCCTCTTATCGTGAACGTTCAGGAAAAGTGTATTTGTTATTCGCACTCATATGTCTATCGGGACTCACTTCGGCTTCAGCTGCAGGCATTTCAACCCTCATTAATTCCTTAACCTACTTCTCGATGTTCTCCAATAACTGTTCTTGGGTTGCGTTTACGTACTTTAGATTCCCTTCTTTCAAGAACATCGGATCCTCCCATCCTTCTTCTTTGTATTGTGCTAAACCCTCAATAACTTCCCAACACTTATCAACGCTAAGTCTGTTTAGTCTACCATTGGCAGCGTAATCTATGGCCCTTCTCGTTTGATAATTAACTTTATCGTAAAAGATTTGAATTTGGTGCCAAGGTTCTATGCCATGATGAGGGACTTTTGGAGTAAGTCGTTGAAACGAGTCCATGCTTCATAGAGAGTTTCACCTTGACGTTGTTGGAACATCAAGATGTCATTTCTAAGCTTGGTAGTTCTCCCCGGTGGGAAAAATTGAGTAAGGAAATGAGAAGTGAGATCATCCCAAGAGGTGATGGATCCCGCGGGTAAATGTTCAAGCCATTGACTAGCTTGGTCATGTAGAGAGAATTAGAATAGACGTAATTGGGTCGTCTCTCTAGTTGCAACATCAAGGTCTATGGAACCTACAATATTTAGGAAATCCTTGAGATGTTGATTAGGATCTTCGGAACGAAGTCCATAGAATGCACATCCGCTTTGCACTAACCGGATGGTGTCGGATCGTAAGGGAGACACATTGGCACCTTGAGTGAGATCAATGGTGTTCTGATAGCCTTGGTGGCTAGGACGCGAATACTCTCCTAAAGTTCGGGGTCTAGGAGGTTGGTTTGGCTGTGGTAGGTTTTGTGGGTGGTTTTGTTGTGGTAGGTTGATGGATACAAAGATATTTCCACCTTCCATGATGTCGGATGGTAATGGTTACGAACAAAGGAACAAAGAAATGAGATAGACTAAAGAAAACCTAAAAATAAAAATAAATATCTTAATAGAAAGGAATCTAGCAAGTAGACCTAATAAAAAGAAATTATAACCTAGACAATAACTATTCCCCGGCAGCGGCGCCAAAAACTTGATGTGTGGAATTGCACCCTCGCAAACGATTTTACCTCTCAAGGGATCTTGAGAAGCTTGCAATCCCCACCAGGCAGTGTACCTGTTCGTTGTAGTATAGTATAGTGACAAGTACCGGGGGATCGATCGTTCAACTCAGGAATAGTGTTCCCTAGGATTAGAAAGCCTACTAAACTAGGTGTAGAGGTGAGGGATGATTCTTTTTGTATTTTTGTATTTTATAAAAGCAAGTAAAATCTCGGGTTTTGAACAAGTGGGCGGAATTAGTTGCTAGTTAACTAACCCAATTAACTACAGATGCAATCAAAATAAAATAAAAATAAATGAAAATAAACTAATGTGATTATGTGGTGGAAACAATAATGAGAAAAGATGTGTTTACTTATATTTCATTACTCCCTAGATATCTTTTACCGGTTGAATTGCTTGTTACAATTGCATGGATGGCGGGTTATATTCCTTAATACCAGTCGTAGGGCCGTGTACAATATTCCCTAACTCTATAAGCTCCTACTTCACTCCTATGTCGAGCCGACTAAAAGCTCCTAACATGGGATCACTAGAATTCACTTATGCATTAAATACAACAAAAAATCATAGTACACCTCCGATCATGTTTCTTAAGACGTTCAAGCAAGTTACCAATGGAAGTATGCCAGTTTTCTTAAGCCTAACATCAAATACAACCATCCACAACAATTATAAACAAACCATCAACGAATAATCAACATCTAGGTTTCACTACATCTAAGCAAACACAATAAAAACCTAGCCTAGCATGTTAAAAGAAATACAAGCATAAGATAGAATCACACAACACATAGACATATCGTATGATTATTGGAAAACTTATCTTCAATTAAGCATGGATGTAACAAGGGTTGAAACACTTATTTTTACAGAAAATTCGTCTAGGGTTTAAGCTCTCCAAAAGTTCTCCTAATGTTCCACACTTTACAATGAAAAATTGGAAAAATATATATATATATATATATATATATATATATATATATATATATATATATATATATATATATATAAAACATCCTGACGACGTCACATTGTAGTTTCTAACGCCGTCAACTCGCCGCCAAATTAAAGATCGTATTGCCTAGATCTAATCATGACGTCGTCAAGAAGGAATAAAGCTCTGGGCCGTCACATACATTTTGACCCTGACGGCCTTGGTGACGTCGTCAGGTCAATTGCACTAAAAATGTTCTGGGCCGTCACGTGTATTTTCCACTTCCACCTCTTTTGCCAAGCTTGACGCCGTCATGTGTGAAGTCTTGACGTCGTCAGGTACTGTTCCCAGCAAGATTTTGAGACTTTTCCATTTTCTTCACTTTTATGCTCCAAAAACGTCCAAAAAGCTTCCTTTTCTAGATTTCTTCTCAAAAGTACCTAAAATGACATAAGGAACAATTTAGGGCAGTAATTGATCAAATAATCACGAATTCGGGCTTAAATGACCCCTTAAAAAGCGGTACACTTTTCGCCTTATCAAGAAACTATTTTGTTTCATAAAAATATAGTTTGCATGGAATTAGGACTAGTTTTGCAAATGTTTCCATGCAGAGGGGTATATATGTTAAATTTTTGAAAATATTAATTCTATGGGCTATTTTTGACATTTGTTAAAAGTATTAAGTATAAGGACCCTTTTTGCAAAGTTATATAACCCTAGGATAAAAGTTATAAACTTATAAGGACTAGTTTTGCAAATATTATTAAGTTAAGGGTATAAGTGGAAAATTTTGAAAACTAATAAGTCTAAGGGTAATTTATGTCATTTCTCAAAATATATAAGTATAGGGGCTAGAATTGAATAGTTTAGAAAGTTAAAAGTCTAAATTATATAAAGTATATAAGTTTAGGGTAGATATTGTAAATATATGAAACTTAAAGGTTATTAAGTAAAGTATTATCATAAAAACAAAAGCATGACACAATTGTAGGGAGGTTCATGTGAGGGGTTTCATTTGGGTATTCGTTTTGACGAGTTTGCTGGGTTTACGAATTAAAGTGCCCTGGCTCCTCAAACGTATAATACATTACCTCTGGATTATGATGGCCCGAATGGTGTTATGTTATAACTAAATCTAAAATACTTAACTCAATAGTAGGGAGCTTCATGCGAGGAGTTATTCTTCTAAATTACGATGGCTGATGCAGGTTTTACCGTTCAGCTTTTAATATTATAAAGTGTCTCGTTTACCTAAGGTCTACCTAATGCACTATCGAGCAGTGTACCCGGTCGTGTGAGGTATAGCTAGATGGTAAAGCCGAGGTCGTCCCAAGAGCTAAGTGTGTGAAAATTGTGGAAAACTAGAAGGGGGGTTGAATAGTTTTACGTCTTTTTACTTCGTTATAAAATTAGTTTTAGAGTTTTGCTTAGCTTTCAAAAACTTAGATTCGATAATATGTGATCTCAAGTCTTGTACAATATAAACAATTAATACTACACAATATATTATAATGATAAGTAATGAAATAAGTAAGAGATGGAAAGATCGAACCGCGAGACAAGAGATTTATAGTGGTTCGGCTACAAGGACACCTTCCTTGCCCTACTCCACTCCCTGAGCACCTAACTCGAGAGTTTTCTTCACTATATCAACAAGCTCCCTTATGGCGGAGAAAACCGTACACACCAATATACACACCACTTTTCACACCACAACTTCGTCACACCTAAGTCACAACTTCTACATAACTTCTTCAAATCAAACTACTTCACAACTAACTACTCCACACCTATCTTCTTCACACCAATCTAGTACCTAGCTTATCTTCTTCACACCAAGCTACTAACTAATCACACAATCTATATCTAACACAACTATCTACAATCAAATATTCACAACAATCTTCACAAAGAATAATGTAAAAGATCTTTGATGATGCACCAACAACTTGGATGTGGAGATCACAACAAGTTGTAATACTTCTTGTCTTGAGGGATAGAAGTATTCTTCTCTTGCACTTGAGAGGATGAAGGTTGGATCACTTTGAAACAATGAATTTATATACTTATGATCAAAGGATAAAAGAATGGAGATTTGGATCTAGATCAGAAAGTTTAGTAGTGCAAAAGGTGAGGAAAAAATCCAGGTTTAATGTGGTATTTATAGGCAACAGATTCTGACAGAGGAGCGTGGCCGGTCCCCTTAAATCAAAGCCGGTCCCCTTAATTTTAAGGGGACCGCCCCTTATAACTAAGGGGGCCGCCCAGCTGAAACGGCCAGAATCTTTGTCTTTTAGTGGGGAAAGTTTATTTGGTGAAAAACTAACTGATTTTGGCTAAAAATTTGAATTCATATATTTAGTATGAATAAAACATTTTTCTTTATTACCAAAAATGTTTTTCAAAAATATATAATATGTTTATATAATTAAATAAACTTTGCATTAGTAAATTAAATACCCCTTTGATCATAAATTGCACTAAACACTTTGTTTATTCATACCTTAAGTGATTTGGATGTAAAGAGAAATATTAATCACTAAATACTTGTTTATGTCACAAGTTTTAGTTCTATGAGTTTATATTTTGTGATAATTAAAACATAGAGATATTGATAACATGTTAATAATGTTTTTAGGCATTATTTATGTCAACAATCTCCCCCTTTTTGATTATTACAAAACCTTAAACTCAATATATCTAAAACTTGTTTTTAGACAAGTATTATAGAGTTTACATTTCTCTTCTCCCCCTTTTTGTATAATTAAAAAGGTTAAGCCGAGTAAGCTTCGCGAGGGAAGTTTAAACGGGTAGAATGCTCCCCCTTGATGTATGTTCCCCCTCATTTGAGAGCACCAAGGGAACGAGCTATGGAGATCTTTGCTACAAAAATATTTGAAGAAAGAGCAAGATACACATATATGCAAGGCAACAATTATGCAACTAAACATAGATTCATTCAAGCATTATAGAAATGATAAGCATTACAACATTCAATATGCTTGAAGCATATTGATAAAAATAACACAAAAGAAAAGACATAGTCCTATATTGCCTAGAAAGAGCACTTGGACTTGCTTACAACTCATGGTTGATTGTTTTATTTGCTTGAAGAGAAACATAAGCATAAAGCTTAGATGTTTGATGGAGAGAGATATGGAGTGGAGTGTGGGGCGGAAGAAGTGGATCTCACGATGTTGTATCGTGTTAAGGGTGGTATTGGATGATTACGAGTGAGAAGATATTCAATCCAAGAAATATCTTCACTCAAGTAGAGGATTTGTTTTTGAATGAATATGCAACAAGGGCAAAAGTGAGTGTGGTTTGTAACTTGATCCAAGTTGAGAGAGTGGGGAAGGCAATTTGCATAGGGTGATGACGGAGGTTGCCCTTTGTTGCGTTGTGCAAGATGCATAGCAAGGAGATCTCTAAGATCATGGATTTGGTTTATTTCATCACGGAACTTTTGTTTTTCCGTGGCAATGTGGAGGGGATCATAGGTTTGGTATGGATGAGTTGGGTTTGTGTAGTTGGAATTGTAGTTTGATGGTTGATCAAACTTGTATGGATCATTATAGGTGGTTGGAGGTTGAGAGGTGTAGTTTGGCTTGAAGGAAGATGTTTGGCCAATGTTGTATGGCTTGTAAAGAGGATCAAATGAATGACCTTGTTGGTTTGATGCAAAGTTTGGGAAGTAAGAAGTTGGGGGTGTGGAATGAATTCCAACTTCATTTATGATGATGGATTTGTTTCGAGGGCTTTTTCTTCGCCAAACGGGTTTTTCCGTCATCCTTGCTAGCCTTGAGGCTTTTGATTTTGGTTTGTTTGGAGAGTTCATGATGGGATGAAATGGAGAGTTTTGAGGATTGGGGATATTTATAGTGTAAGATTTGTGTGTTTAAGGATGGATAAGGTTTGTTTGGGGGATTAGGACAAAATGTGTTGGTGAAAAATGGGAAATGTAGGTTGAAATGGGCTAAAAAGCAGAAAAGATTCTGTAAACCCGACCATCAGATGGTCGGTCCCCTTAATTAGGGGGCGGTCCCCTTAATGATTAAGGGGGCCGCCTTACAAAATTAAGGGGGCCGCCCATCTGGTGATTTCCAGGTTGCCAGAATTGGGTTTTTGGCAGAAAATTTGCAGAAAGGTTATGTGTTTGGATTAGAATTCAAGCAAGTTCAATTCTCTTAGGCAATATAGAGTCTAATCTAATCAAGATATAGCATGCAAGCAAAAACACATAAACACAAGAGCAAATAATCAACATATAATAAGCAAGAGGAGGCAAATAAAGGCAAGCACAATTAAGCTTCCTAAGGCATCTATCTTAGATTAAAGGCAAGGACAATTAGTGAGTGAACAACTAGTGATGGATCAAGATGACACCATTATTAGTGAATTTGTCCTAGTGAGTGTCTATATGCAACAAATGTAGAGTTGTGATTGTTTCGACTCCTAGAAGCAAAAAGAAATAACGATCCTAAGAAACAATCCAAATAATCTCCTTGATTCAATTTTTGCTCGATCATGAATGTCAAAGACATATATTAGATTGTATACCTTGACAATTTATGTGAGAATTTATGCATGATTTTGAAATACAATGTTTTTAGAATTAGTCAACAATGTAAGGAAAATGATCTTTATGGGGTTCCTAGATTGTGAGAATAATTTTTAGAGAAAATTGAATGAGTTTTACAAAAAGGTTTATGCAAAGAAACTAAATTTTCTCAATCTTTAGTTTTGTGCGAAATAGATTCCTAGACTCAGAAAAGGTGAAATGGAAGAAAAATGAATTTCATGCAAGTATAAATTTGAAATAATTCAATATAATTTAGTCAACTTGTTCCATCATTCCTAATCCTAAACGCAAGTGGTTGAATAATTCACGCTTAAGGGGTTTTGTGAATATATCCGCAATGTTGTCTTCCGATGCAACCTTTTCTATAGATATATTTCCTTTTTGTACATTATCCCTAAGAAAATGGTGGCGTATTTCTATGTGTTTAGTCCTAGAGTGTTGCACCAGATTTTTACTTAAATCTATCGCACCTTTGTTATCGCACATAATTGGGACATTTTCTAACCTAATGCCATAGTCTACGAGAGCTTGTTTCATCCATAGTGCTTGTTGACATGCCTTTCCGGCGCTTACATATTCGGCTTCGGTGGTAGAAATAGCAAGAGCAGTTTGCTTCTTCGAAAACCAAGACGTTAGACAACATCCCATAAACGTGCAAATACCACTAGTGCTCTTTCTATCTACGTAGTCTCCCGCATGATCCGAATCCGCATAGACAATAGTTTCAATGCCGGATTCCTTAGGATACCATAATCCTAAGTGTATAGTGCCTTTAACGTATCGGAAGATACGCTTAACCGCTTCTAGGTTAGAGGTTTTGGGATCCTCTTGAAAACGGGCACAAAGGCAGACACTAAACATGATGTCGGGTCTACTTGCCGTCAAGTATAGTAAACTACCTATCATTCCTCTATACTTGGTGTTATCTACGGACTCACCTTCATCGTCCTTTGTGAGCTTTACCTCCATAGACATGGGAGTTTTCATGGGTTTTGAGTCTTCTAGGCCAAACTTCTTAAGCATTTCCTTAATGTACTTAGATTGGTTAAAAAATATTCCATCTTCTAATTGTTTTATTTGTAATCCTAGGAAGAAGTTAAGTTCACCCATCATACTCATCTCAAACTCATCATGCATGATTTTGGCAAATTCATCACACCTGTCTTGACAAGTCGATCCAAATATAATGTCATCAACATATATTTGGACAATGATGAGATTTGGATCTTTCCTTTTAGTGAAAAGAGTGTTATCTACCATTCCCATGGAATAATCATGTTTAATAAGAAAAGCTTTTAATCGATCATACCAAGCTTTGGGAGCTTGTTTGAGTCCATATAAAGCTTTCTTTAACTTATAAACATAATCAGGTTTTGCGAAGTCAATGAATCCTGGAGGTTGTGCCACATATACCTCCTCATTGATAAAACCGTTAAGGAATGCACTTTTCACATCCATTTGGAATAACTTAAAATCTAGGGCGCAAGCATAGGCAAGTAATATCCTAATCGATTCTAGTCTAACTACAGGGGCATAAGTTTCGTCATAATCAATTCCTTCTTGTTGATTATAACCTTGGGCAACTAACCTAGCTTTATTCCTAGTAACTATTCCATTCTCGTCTAACTTATTTCTATATACCCATTTGGTTCCTATGATGGTCATATCCTTTGGATTTGGGACTAATTCCCAAACATCATTCGCCTTAAATTGATTTAATTCTTCTTGCATAGCTATAACCCAACTTTCATCCTTTAAAGCCTCGCTAATATTCTTGGGTTCTATTGCTGAGAGGAAACAAAAGAAATTATTTTTATCTTGGGCTTGTGACCTAAGGGTTCTTTGGTTAAGATGTCCTATTATATTATCTAATGGATGGGATCTAGATTCTTTAATATTAACAGTTTTGTTATTGTCTAAGTAAATGTCTTCATTATCATTTCCTATGGGTTTTGTTTTACTAACCTCAATAGCTTCATCTTCGATTAAATCATCATCTTCTAAAGGTAATGTTTTAGGAGGTGGTGGTGTTTCATCAAATGTTACATTTAGTGATTCCTCTACTTTCATGGAGTGTTTGTTAAGTATTATATATGCTTTGCTATTTTGTGAGTATCCTAAAAATATTCCTTCATATGATTTTGGATCAAACTTAGTGAGATAGTCCTTAGTGTTTAAAATATAGCATTTACTTCCAAATACCTTAAAGTAGCTTAAGTTTGGTTTTCTACCTCTTAATAACTCATAAGGAGTTTTTCCTAGAATTCTTCTAATTGATACCTTATTTAAAATATATGTTGATGTATCTACGGCGTGACACCAAATTTTTTGTGGGATGGATTGTTCATTTAACATAGTTTTACTCATTTCTTGTAGTGACCTATTTTTTCTTTCTACTACGCCATTTGATTGAGGAGTACGAGGAGCGGAGAAATTGTGAGATATTCCATTTAACTCGCAATATTTTCCGAATTGTACTTCGTTATCAAATTCCCTACCATGGTCCGTCCTAATGGCAACTATTGAGCATCCTAATTTATTTTGAATCATTCTACTAAATATTTTGAATTTTTCAAAGGCTTGAGTCTTGTCACTTAAAAACCTAGTCCACGTCTATCGTGAGTAGTCATCTACTATCACTAAGGTATATTTGTTTCCTCCATAGCTCCGCACAGCGGATGGACCAAAAAGATCCATATGTAATAATTCTAGGCATCTAGTAGTGGATACTATATTCTTGGCTTTGTGACTAGCATGAGCTTGTTTTCCAATTTTACATGCATCACAAAAATGCTTGTCATATTTTAGATTAGGCAAATTTCTAACTAATTCCTTAGAGGCCAAAGATTGTATTTGTTGCATGTTAGCATGTCCTAATCTCCTATGCCATAGTGTAGAGTTTTCATCTAGGGTCGTTAGGCATATCCTATCCTCAGGTTTGTTTCCTAGTTTCATAACATATATGCCACCTTTTCTAATTCCTCTACCTATAATTTTTCCATTCTTAACTATTCCGCTATCATCTTCGGTAAATGTGACTCTACATTTATTATCACATATTTGTCCTACACTAAGCAAGTTATATGTTAATTTATCTACATGCTCTACATTTTCAATAGTAAGTGAGTCTTGAGAGATCATACCTTTGCCAATGATTTTTCCACGTAAGTCACTACCGAAAATAACGTTACCTCTATTGTATGCCTTGTATGTAGAGAATAGATTGCGATTCCCCGTCATGTGCCTCGAACATCCGCTATCTTTGATCCATTCGTCAGGTTCCAAGTCAATTCCTAAACATATTTCGTCGGTTTCTTTTGCCATAAAACACTTTTCGTCTCTTGGCTTTTCAACTTCTTCTTTGTCACTATCACTCCACGTTCCACTAACAAAAGAACCTTGACTTTCATAACCCGGTGGCTTTAGACATTCGCCAATGAGATGATTTGGACTTCCACATCTAAAGCACTTTCTTTTCCCGTAGTTGTCACTTCTATTCCTTTGGAATGCTTTTCTTTCGTCTCGTGATGATCTAGTGAATCTTCCTCGTCTCTTGAAGAACTTCTGGAATTCTCTTACGGCCATTGCATATTCTTCGTCTTCACTTTCGTCACTTGAATCATCATCATCACTAAGTTCCTTTTTGGCTTTTAGAGCAATGGATTTGGTTTGTTCTTTCATGACTTTAACCGTTTCCGAATCTCTTCTTATGATTTCTTCATGAACCTTCAAGTTGCCAATTAGTTCATCTAGTGATAACGTCATCAAGTTCTTTGATTCTTCGATTGTCGTGGCTTTAGCTCGCCATTTTGGATGCAATGCCCTAAGAAATTTCCTAACACAATTTTTACTAGAAAATGTCTCATCAAGTGCTTTTAAACTTGTGATGATAGTGTTAAACTTAGCAAAGGCATTATCAATTGATTTCTCTTCCGGAATCGTAAATTGTTCATATTGTTGTACAAGAAGATCTATTTTATTATCTTTGACTTGGCTATTACCTTGATGAGTAATTAGTAAAGAATCCCAAATTTCTTTGGCAGTTTTACACATAAAAATTCTTTCATATTCTTTGCGTGGTAACGCATTATAAATTACCATTTTAGCCTCATTATTTTTTGCTAATTTCTTTTTCAAATCATCATTTTGTTCTTCAAAAGATACAATTTCATTCATTTTAGTTTCAACATTATATTGAATAGGAGGAAAATCACCAAAGGTAATAATATGCCAAAGATCAAGATCTTTTGATTTCACATACGTTTCGAATCTATTTTTCCAATATAAAAATCCATCACTTTCAAATAGTGGTGGTCTTTGCATAGATTGCCCTTCTAAATATTTTTCAGATTCCATAGATCGTTACAAGTTTTAAAATACAATATATTTTAAAAATCTTGCTAGACGTGGCTCTTGATACCAATTGTGGAAAACTAGAAGGGGGGTTGAATAGTTTTACGTCTTTTTACTTCGTTATAAAATTAGTTTTAGAGTTTTGCTTAGCTTTCAAAAACTTAGATTCGATAATATGTGATCTCAAGTCTTGTACAATATAAACAATTAATACTACACAATATATTATAATGATAAGTAATGAAATAAGTAAGAGATGGAAAGATCGAACCGCGAGACAAGAGATTTATAGTGGTTCGGCTACAAGGACACCTTCCTTGCCCTACTCCACTCCCCGAGCACCTAACTCGAGAGTTTTCTTCACTATATCAACAAGCTCCCTTATGGCGGAGAAAACCGTACACACCAATATACACACCAATCTACACACCACTTTTCACACCACAACTTCGTCACACCTAAGTCACAACTTCTACACAACTTCTTCAAATCAAACTACTTCACAACTAACTACTCCACACCTATCTTCTTCACACCAATCTAGTACCTAGCTTATCTTCTTCATACCAAGCTACAAACTAATCATACAATCTATATCTAGCACAACTATCTACAATCAAATATTCACAACAATCTTCACAAAGAATAATGTAAATGATCTTTGATGATGCACCAACAACTTGGATGTGGAGATCACAACAAGTTGTAATACTTCTTGTCTTGAGGGATAGAAGTATTCTTCTATTGCACTTGAGAGGATGAAGGTTGGATCACTTTGAAACAAAGAATTTATATACTTATGATCAAAGGATAAAAGAATGGAGATTTGGATCTAGATCAGAAAGTTTAGTAGTGTAAAATGTGAGGAAAAAATCCACGTTTAATGTGGTATTTATAGGCAACAGATTCTGACAGAGGAGCGTGGCCGGTCCCCTTAAATCAAGGCCGGTCCCCTTAATTTTAAGGGGACCACCCCTTATAACTAAGGGGGCCGCCGAGCTGAAACGGCCAGAATCTTTGTCTTTTAGTGGGGAAAGTTTATTTGGTGAAAAACTAACTGATTTTGGCTAAAAATTTGAATTCATATATTTAGTATGAATAAAACATTTTTCTTTATTACCAAAAGTGTTTTTCAAAAATATATAATATGTTTATAAAATTAAATAAACTTTGCATTAGTAAATTAAATACCCCTTTGATCATAAATTGCACTAAACACTTTGTTTATTCATACCTTAAGTGATTTGGATGTAAAGAGAAATATTAATCACTAAATACTTGTTTATGTCACAAGTTTTAGTTCTATGAGTTTATATTTTGTGATAATTAAAACATAGAGGTATTGATAACATGTTAATAATGTTTTTAGGCATTATTTATGTCAACAAAAATTATCTAAGTTTAATGTCATGTTTAAAAGGGGTTTTATGATTAGAAAGATTAATAACTAGGAAAAGTAAATGACCAAGCAAATAAGTAAATAGAAGGAAATCAATAAAGAGAGATAGTGCTAACCTAATTACTACTCTTGTTATTATTATGATTAGTTTTCTATAAGTGCATCCTATCATATCGTCTGGGGGTTATATTCATTCAGGATCAGTGGGTTAAATCACTGATTGAGCCCGAACCATCAAATAATTATTGACCAAGGTCAACAAGTCAAAGACAGCCTAGAATCAATACTCCGGTGATAGTGTAGTGTTTTCCCGGGTCGTTAAAGTCCCAGCGAGATTGAAATGGTGTCGTTTGAAATCGTTTTTGAGAAAGTGGCACTGAGGACAGTAGCCAGGTGATGTGGAGTTGATATTGCTACTGTTATTTTGGTATTTATACACAGATATAATATTCACAAAAATCAGATAACAGATATATGCACGTATTCATGATTCAAATTTACGCAATCGGACTGAAAAAGTGGGATTTTGGTATTTAACAACTACAGGGGGTGCTTTTGACACTTTTTCAAACTTGAAAATTAAAAATGAAAATGAAATTATGAAAGTGATTAAAATACTATTTAAATATTATTTAATTAATTAAACTATTTAAAATCTAAATTAAAACCTAATTTAAATTAACTAAAAATTATAACTATTACAAATTAAACTAAAAAGTTGCAAAAATATTTTCTAAACCTAAATTAGAACTTGAATAAAGTATAAAAAATAAAAATAAATATTTTTGTCTTTTTGTGAGTTTTTTATAAATTGAAAACTATTTAACTTAATTAAACTAATTAAACTACTTTTAATTAATATTAATACTAAATTAACTTAGAAAATTACAAGAAAATTTATAAAATTACTTAACCATCACAGGAATCCTACAAAATTATAAAAACTCTAAAAATTATGTTTTAAGATTAAACAACTAATTATTTACCTTTTAATTAACTTAAGTCTATTTTAAACAAATAAAATAAGGAAAATAGAAAATGAACAGTAGAATCTCAAATTATATTTTCTAAAAACTTATTATACTATATTAGAACTAGAAAAAATATAAAAACTAAATTTAACCTTATAAAAACTAAATAAGCTATTTAATACTTGATATTAATTAATATTAAAGAAAATTAAAATTAAATCTAATTAACACTAAATGACAAAATAAAAATCTGAAAAAATTATTAAAATTACTTTCCTATATAAGGTAATTAATAAAAATATAAAAACACTAGTTACTTAATTAAAATCTAAAAATGAAAATTAAAATTAAGTTGAATTAAATAGAAACTATCACTTATGTTAAATTGTTTTTTTCTTGGATTTTCTTTTACAAACTAACTTAACTAATAAAAATAGAAAACTTTTGTAAACACACTTTTGAAAATAGCTTATAAATAAGCTATAAGCACCCCCTTGGCTTACATAGTTGACTTATGTTGACTGTGTGGTCAATTGAGGTTAACTGGCTTTGGGTGGGGTCCACAATGGCAAAAATAGGTACAAGCAAGATTAACACACTTAAATAAGCCAGAAACAACAAGGGAAGATCACAATTAAGCTATATCAAACCAAATAAGCACTTAAGGAAATTGAATTTCAACACAGAAAGGGGACAGACTTTTGGCCTGAATTCAAGTGGGGTCCACTGGGTTTGGGGTCAAACTAAAGGTCAAGGGTTGTTCCCTGGTAGGAGGGGGGTTGGGGGAACCTAAATACTAGGTGTGGGGACCACTATGGTGGCCACAAACCATCACCAAAGGTGGTGGTGTGGCTGTGGTGTACTGCTGCACAGAGCAGATATCTGCCCTGCAGCCCTCTTTGGAGGGTTGTGGGGCCCACAAAGAAAATCACAAAAATAAGCTAAAGGTAGGATTAATAAGTTGAGGTGGTAGTCTTCAATCTGTAAAAATTTCAGACCCCAAACTTTAACACAAAAAACACTAAAAATCCTTGAAGATTTGAGATTTTCTGCCTAAGATCAACTTTGACTTTTAAATGAAAGCTTGTGTTTTTGACTTTTTTGGAATTCAAACTGAATCTATAAACTGAAAAAGGTATTATAAGCTATGAAATGAGGAATTTAAACTACAAGCACTTATGAATCTGTATGCATGAGCATGATCCCACAATCATTAACAGTGAACTGAGCATGAGGAGTTTAAAAGAGATTTTGACTATATGACTAATGAGCCCTTGATTTTATGCAGTGACCAACCTGTATAATCCTAGTATGACTTAACCAAACTAAAAATCATGACCAAAACATGCCCAAACAGTCAAGCTAACCTTAATCCAAACACCCCTTTTACCTACTGATTTTCAATTTTAAGGCAATTCAATCCAAGTACAATTATTCTAATGATCCCTATTCATAACATAAGTTAAATAAACTACTGGAAATCTAAAGGCAACAATGAGTAAGCAGTTTAACAAGCAAATGAACTTAAGCTAAGAAAAAGCTCACTTAAGCAGTTTAATTAGCAAATCCTACATCCCACAATATTTATTCTATTAAGTTAACCTAAAGTGCTTTAAAACACAACTAATAAGCAATATCAAACATTAATAAGCTACAAACTACAACATCTAAGCTAGGACTAAGTAAATGCAAAAAAAAATTGTAAATGAAGTCTTACTAAGAAAAAGCCTCAGCTGACTCTCTTGACCCAGGCTTATCCTTGAATAAGCCCTATTTTCCCACTGCAACTTTCATATTATACCATCAAAACCCAGAAAGCATTAACTTGAGTCCCATTGACTTTCATTGACCAATTTGAAACTTTGGAATGGCACAGTAATGATGAAACAAGAGGCTCACCAATAGCTATTTTAAGCTATAATGAGCATTGGTAAACTAAGATCAAGCTTGTTGAAGCTTATACAACATATACTACTATTTTTTATTTTATTTTTTTTCTTTAACTTTTTTCCTAATTTTTTTTTCTTTTCTTATTTTTCCTGAGATAAGACTTCCAAAAGCTTTTTAAAATACTTAATATCAATTACTAAGTTGATTCAGAACATAAATGGAGCAAAACAACAATCTCTGATGGAATTTTGAATCTTGAATAAAACTTGAAATTGCTTGAAACTGAATTATACTTTGATTAAACTTGAGAAAGTGAATTACAAATGAGATTTAAACCTACTGAGATAAAATTACAAGGAAATTGAGATTACTACCCTAAAAACGACATGAAAATTTAAAATTACACTACACTACTCTACTTATCTTTCTTCCCTGCCCCTCTCTTCCATTTTATACACTTTCTTGAGCTTGTGGGTCCCATTAGACATATCCCAGCAACTTGCTTGTCTTTTGGATAACTTTTGCATTCTTTCCAATTTTGGCGGGAAACCTTTTTTAAGCAAATTGCTCTGATAACGTGTGTAGGGGGAGGGGGTGAGATGATGGGTTCTTGGGGTGAGTGAAAGGATAGGATAAGGGTGGTGGTGCAGGGTGAAAGTGGGGGGAGGGGAAACCAGTGGTGGTATGGTGGTTTCTGGTTTTGGAGGTAAAGGGGAAGAAGGGTGGTATATGGTTTTGGTTTGACCGGGGTCAAAGTTGGGGACGGGTATTATTATTTTGGAGTGGGCTGGGTGAAATTGGGCCAAGTGAGTGTGGATCAGGTTGTGAAATGGGTTAAGGGTGTTGTGGGATAAAGGGAGTGTTGGTTTGTTTGTTTAATTTAGGCTTATGAAACAACAAGGACCATATGGGTAAAATCTGAAAATGGAGGGGGGGGGGGGGGGTTTGCCATTTTTCCAAAGTTAACACAAGGTACCATTCCTGCTAATATGATAATTCCACAAGGACCAATATGATATTTTCCAAAATTTAAATCCCCAGGGACCAATTGTGTCAGGTTTCAAAATACAAGGACCAAATTTGTAAATTCCACAAAACTTTCACCCAGGGACCAATTGTGATAACTTTTGATTTCTCAAGGTCCAAAAATGATTTTCCTTTCAAAAATACCCCACCAGGGACCAAATCTGTCAATTACTGAAACTCCAGGGACCTTTTATGCCAATATGGATTTTTAGGGACCAAACATGTAATTTTCTCAAACTTTTTACCCAAAGTCTAAATTTGATAATTTTTACTTTTAAAAACTTTGGGTTGACTTTTCTTTTGTTTTAAAACGTCAGGGACTAGTTTTGTCTATTTTTGAAACTTGAGGGACTGAAACTGCCAATTATGCAAACTTTGTTCGTTTTTCATTTGTTTTTAAACATTTTGCTTATAAAACATATAAAACACAATTTTGGAATATTTTTAGTATTTTGATGCATTACTGAGTGTTTTTGGACGTTTTGGCAGTTCATATAAGACAAAAATGATGAGTATTTACACACTCATCAATCACCTGAATCTATCCTACTCCTTGTCCTATCCCCGACTATTGTAAAGTCGAAGGTTCATCGGGCGGGGTGAACCTACGAAGATGTAAGAGTCATTAAGAACCTCTACTAACATGGACATATCTAGCGAGATGCAGCATGGTCAGATCTTACACCCCCTCTAATTCCTTTAAGAGTATCGCATCGGTAGGTGGTCCTAGGGTTAATTCGCACATGTATGGTGATATTGCTATCACCAAGTCACATCCCTATCGGCCTGGTTCCTAGGGTTAATTCCCCAAGCCTCCAAGGAACTACTAATGCTCAACACTACCAGAACTAGAGTGTCCCAAGACTCGTCATGAAAGTATACAAACTATAGACAATAGATGCGAAGAAAACCAAATCATAACAATAACAATTTCATAACTAGGCTAACACCAAGAGGTGTTTAGCCACTCAGTTCATAGTTGCAGTAAAACAATGTTGGATTAATACAAATGTAAACATAACAAAGGAAATGATAAACTTATGATTGGTGTGTGAATCCTCCCTTGGAAATGACTTCTATGTGGCTAGAACTTCGTTCCTCTTGCTCCCTGAGTTTCTCCCAACTTCTGTGTGGTGAAAAGTGAATGAATAAACTCGGAATTGGGGTTGGTATTTATAGGCCCGACTTTGCTACGGCGTAGCTGATTGAGTTGCTACACCGTAGCCTTTGTAAATCTGGACTACGCTGTAGCTTGAACAAGTGCTACGGGCGTAGTTTCTTTGTTGGATGCTTCTACAGCGTAGTTGCTAGAGTTACTACGCCGTAACTTTCTCTTTGGCCTCGTGAGTTCTTTACTGCCTCAAATTAGGGTCTACACCGTAGGTGGAGAGTTGCTACTCCGTAGTGCCCTTTAGCAAATCTCTACGCCGTAGATGGAGTGAACTACGCCGTAGTCTTCATAAATCTTTGCTACGGCGTTGGTAGATGAACCTCTACGCCGTAGTTAGTGTAGAATCCACATTTTTCATGTATTTTCACTTATGTCCTTCCATTTCCGCGTTTCTTCGTTCTTTTGCTCATCTTTCCCCTGAAACCAGAATAAATAAGAGTATATATCCTACATATGAATTGAAAATATGAGCAATTAAGGTGGAAATTAACACTTAAATCATGGGTATATTTGACGTTATCAAATATCCCCCCACTTGAACTCTACTTGCCCTCAAGTAGACCTTATTAGAATAATTTTTAAAAAGATATTTCCCAAGAAATTGGAAAATATGAGTCTAAAAACTTCCTATGCTAGAATATTTCAAAGCCGAACACCTCACGAAGTGGAACAAACACTCATCTCTCTCTCCTAATCTAAGTGTTAATTTCGGGGTGATCACTCAATGCACAGTAATAGAATGTATTCTATCATAGGCTTGGAAATTACATAAATCTCTACCACTAGAGCTAAGGTCGAAACAATTTTTAAAGGCAATATTGTGTTAACACATATGAAAGGCGACAAAGGCAATGATACTTGACCGGAACGCCGGGAAAGACACCAACGACTGCTCAAATCCTTCATCTAAGCATGATTGACAACTAAAAGGGTAGGATAAGACATGGGATGCACAATAATGGTGTAAAAGGAAAAAGAAAGCAAATATTCTTAGCCTATAACCGAGTTGCTACCACTTGCTGTTCATCCAAAGTCCAAGCTTCAAAACGCAAAAATTGGATCATGTAACAAGCACGTGCCATTAGCAGACGTCATGATGGGCACCACACTTGATCTTCATGTTGGTGATTAAGAACCAACAACTTCATTATTCAAATATGACCGAAGTGGCCTCTTCGATACTATTCTTTCAAAGCTCATAATACGGTGCTTATACAAGGTTGCACCACAGATAACATATCTACATACGGAAATTCAAATTTTTTTAAAAATAACTATTAAAGAAATAAATATACCCCCCACTTGGGATAAACTAAACATGTACAATAGTGGGTTTCTCATGATCTTCAAGTATTTGTCTTCAACGTAGGTTTGATTCTTGAATCCCTTGGCGTGAACCTCGAACTAGAACAAGTGGAAACTTCCCAACCATAAGCTAAGACTACACGGTAGGTTAAGGTGTATAGGTGTATCGAAAAAATAATATGGGTAAGAAACGAAAGGATAGGCTCAAAAGGGTGTATCTAGGGGTATCTTGCAATAAAGGTAAGTGCAACAAAGGGTTTAACACGGGGGTCGAGTAGTCAATATGAGTAATCGATAAACACACACATAAAGGTTATTTGAGTAATAATCCTAAAATATTGCCTTCTTAAAAAGTTTCTTCCAAATGTATCAAGAAATCTCAATACACTACTCGTCTATGGTTTTAAAATGATGTAAAGGCCAAGTTCTAAAGTTTACAAACTACCGACACACTCATAACTTAGGTGGCTTTGGGGTACAACAGGGGACTGAAATAGGCTAAACCTCACCATGGTATTAAGGGTTTATGTGCTTGGCTAAGGTCTATTCTAGTTAGGTTCGGAAAAACATGTCAAAAGTTTAAAATTGGCATAATTTTTCAAAATAAACTAGAAAAAATGAGGGCAACATAAAGTTCAAGTAAATAATTCTACTCCCGTCCCCCCACTTGAATTGTACAAAGTCCCTTTTGTACATAAAATAAATATAAAGAGGAAAGGTAGAAATAGAACGAGAACTTCCCTGAATTTTGCTCTTGAAAATGATAGAAGGATCATGTTGAAAAACGTTCCTTCTCTTCGCCTAATGAGCAAACTTCAATTCCCTGAAATCACACAACTACCAAAAGCATAAAACCTAAAAAGAAAAATAAAAAATAAAAACCTAACTCACTTTCATAGGAATCGCGGTTACATTTAGCGTATACAACAAGCATTTTAAACCACTTGGTGTCCTAAGTGGATGAGTGAAGTCTCGTGAGGGTTTACAGGGAACACACCCACAAAGTTCATTTAAAAACTAATACAAGTTTAAGTAATGATTTGTAAAAATAAAAAGCTTTTAAGGTTCAGAAGGTAGCTACGGTGTAGCTGAAAGGAGTTGCTACGCCGTAGTTGCAAAAAGTTTCCAGAATGACACCTGGGGGTTGCTACGGCCTAGTCATGGTAGGAGCTACGCCGTAGCTAAGTTCTGGGGGATTTTTCTTGGTGCCAAAGTCCAAAAATTAGTTCCCCAATGCAAAGCTTCCTCTAGGAAATGCAAATTATCAATACAAAGCACACCAAAACAACAAAATAAAGGAAAATAAAAGGAAAAGGACAATTTGGGTTGTCTCTAGAAAGAGCACTTTTATTTATTATCGAGTCTTTAAGTTAGACTCACTGCCACGCCTTCAAGTGGGTGCTCGGGCATGCTTGCCCTTTCCCTTGTTCCAAGAGGTTGATGGATGGTCCCAAACATTAGGAGCTATATATGGTGTCATGCTAAGCTGATCTTTGACTAAAAAGTTAGCCTTGACCCATTCGTCACGGTATTGCATCTCAAGTTGCTTGTTTAATTGTCTATCCCTGAATTTAACCTTAACCCAATTTTGGAATGATATCCCATGGTAGCCTACTAGACTTCTCTTGTGCGTATTAAAAGATGCCCATTCGCTACGTTTGGCTAGATTGATTTCGGGAATCCTCCCCCATCACATTCTTCTTTAAAGGGGTCACAAGTAGGCCAAGCTTGGGTTGTTCCTCGATATGTCATCATAGCAGGTATACAATAGTGAACCGTCCACTCCACCGTTTCGTTCAAATTGGAGTTCATGAAATGGACTTGAAACCATGTTTTATTAATGATTCTCTCATCTTCAAAACACCACCAAACCTTAGCTTCCTTCTTTAATCTCCTAATCCGAAACATTCCCCCTCCATTACAATACTTGACAAGGGGGTCACAAGTAGGAAGAGTTATTTTTGACCCATCGACTATAGTTGTTGAAGGTTCGCAACAGTTACCGGTCCTCCTTCCTCATCCCCCATTTCTAATCTTTCATCCTATTCATCAGTGTCATCTCAAAAAGATTCGTCATCCGGATATGAGTTAACTTCTTCCTCGTACTTAGAGTACAATGGGGTTGCATAAGAGAACACATCATCGGAGATTTGATGTATCGGGAGATTTCATCTCCTACTTGATTAGCTTTGTATGAACTAGCTTCTTCCTTATTCAAAATCTAGGGGACCGTATTCATATTAAACGTGATCCTCTCATCGTATACTCCAAATGATATTTCCGTTTTAAGCACATCAATTTTGGTGTGTGCGGTAGCGAGGAAGGGTCTTCTTAAAATTAGGTCCTCCTTGGGAATGTTAGCCATGTCTATGACTACAAAGTCCACAGGTAATAAGAATTTGTTGATCTTAATGATGACATTGTCCACTATCCCAATTGGACTCGTCTTAGTAGTGCCAGCCATTTCGACCATCAAACTAGTCTTCCAAAGGCTCGTTAGTTTAAGGGATAGGAATAAGGATAATGGCATGATGTTGATACTAGACCCCAGGTCGGCTAATGCAAATAAGTTAGAGTTACCAATCGTGCATGGCACCACAAATCTTTCTGAACTATCCTCCTTTTTGTGTAATTGTCAAGGTATCTTCTCATTAGGCTCGATGTTTTCTTACGAAAGAATGTCCTTACCTAAGTTTCTATCATCATCTTTTGTGAAATCTGCCTTACATGCTCCAATAGTTTTCTTATTTTCTTCTATTATGTTATTCTTGTGGATGTTATCGGCCAAATTCTCAATCATTGCATCAAGATTCTTGAGAGATTCATCATGGTTAGCCAGGCTTTTGTTAGCGGCTTCTTGAAAGTTTTTTAACCATTCATATTGCTCTCCTTGTCTCTTCCTTGAATCTTCAAGATATTTATTGATAGTTTCTTCAAGGTTTGATCTTCTTTCTCCATAAGGTGGCCGATTGTACCCAGATGGCCCTGTACGATAACCGTTACCTTGGAATGGTCTACCTTCCCCGTATTTCACTTCTTCTGTTTTCCCATCGCCCTCGTTAAAAGGGCAATCATTAGACAAATATGGTCCTTCACAAATCTCGAAACCAACTTGAATAGTGTGAACATTCTCCTTGAGCTTCTTCATGTCACGCCCCAAGCTTTCGAGTTTGTTGGTGATCAGGGTAATTCCATCCGAGTTCCTAGTAATGCTTCTACTACTTCCACCATCGTGGCACTTTTGCGAGTGGTCTGCCATATCTTCAATAGCCTTTAAGGCTTGAGCAGGGGTCATTTTAGGGATTGGTCCCTGAGAATCTAGCATTTGGCGGGTGGAGATATTGTTCCCCTTGTAGAAAATGTTGACAATTTGTTGCTTGTTGAGATCATGAGTTGGGCACTTGTATAAAAGATCATTGTACCTATCCCAAGATTGGTACAATGTTTCATCTCCATCTTGCTTGGAGTTGTGAATATCTTCAAGCTGCTTTGCCGTCCTTGAAGGATGGCAATATCTTTTGATGAAATGCTTCTTCAGGAGGCCCCAAGTGTTAACCGTTCCTGCTGGTATCCTATCAATCCATCTCTTGGCTGCTCTGGTTAATGTCATCGGGAACACTCTGAGCATTATCGCATCATGAGATACTCCCGGAATGTTGAATAAACTAAAAATGTAAAGAACATTGTCAATGTGCTCGTGAGCATCTTCCGTCTTGCTCCCTGAAACTGGGTCTTTTCACAGTTCCCTTATGAATTGATTCTTGATTTTGAACTGAACATCATTCCCAATAGCCGGCCTAACCAAACCAGGCCCTTGCTCTTCTCGTGTAAGAGCCAAGTACTCTTCAAGCGTGAGGGTGTTAATATCAACTTCTCCCATGGTACCCGAAACTAGAAAATGATCGTGAGTGCTGAAAATAAAAATAAAAATAAAACTAAAATTAAAAACTCAAATAAATTCCTAATAGCTCCCCGGAAGCGGCGCCAAAAACTTGATGCAAGTTTTATCGACCAGGTTTTAATATTTATAAAGTGTCTCATTTACCTAAGGTCTACCTAATGCACTATCGGGCAGTGTACCCGGTCATGTGAGGTATAACTAGATGGTAAAGCCGAGGTCGTCCCAAGAGCTAAGTGTGTGGAAATTATCTAAGTTTAATGTCACGTTTAAAAGGGGTTTTATGATTAGAAAGATTAATAACTAGGAAAAGTAAATGACCAAGCAAATAACTAAATAGAAGGAAATCAATAAAGAGAGATAGTGCTAACCTAATTACTACTCTTGTTATTATTATGATTAGTTTTCTATAAGTACATCCTATCATATCGTCTGGGGGTTATATTCATTCAGGATCAGAGGGTTAAATCACCTGAATCTATCCTACACCTTGTCCTATCCCCGACTATTGTAAAGTGGAAGGTTCATCGGGCGGCGTGAACCTACGAAGATGTAAGAGTCATTATGAACCTCTACTAACATGGAAAAATCTAGCGAGATGCGGCATGGTCAGATCTTACACCCCCTCTAACTCCATCAAGAGTATCACAACGGTAGGTGGTCCTAGGGTTAATTCGCACATGTATGGTGATATTTCTATCACCAAGTCACATCCTTATCGGCCTAGTTCCTAGGGTTAATTCCCCAAGCCTCCAAGGAACTACTAATGCTCAACACTACCAGAACTAGAGTGTCCCAAGACTCGCCATGAAAGTATACAAATAATAGACAATAGATGCGAAGAGAACCAAATCATAACAATAACAATTTCATAACTAGGCTAACACCAAGAGGTGTTTAGCCACTCATGTTCATAGTTGCAGTAAAACAATGTTGGATTATTACAAATGTAAACATGAATCGAATACAAGACAAAGGAAATGATAAACTTATGATTGGTGTGTGAATCCTCCCTTGGAAATGACTTCTATGTGGCTAGAACTTCGTTCCTCCTGCTCCCTGAGTTTCTCCCAACTTCTGTGCGGTGAAAAGTGGATGAATAAACTCAGAATCAGGTCTGGTATTTATAGGCCCGACTTTGCCACGGCGTAGCTGATTGAGTTGCTACGCCGTAGCCTTTGTAAATCTGGACAACGCTGTAGCTTGATCAAGTGCTATGGGCGTAGTTTCTTCGATGGATGTTTCTACGGCGTAGTTGCTAGACTTACTATGCCGTAACTTTCTCTTTGGCCTCATGAGTTCTTTACTGCCTTAAATTAGGGTCTACGCCGTAGGTGGAGAGTTGTTACTCCATAGTGCCCTTTAGCAAATCTCTACGCCATAGTCATGGAGTGAACTACGTCGTAGTCTTAATAAATCTTTGCTACGGCATAGGTAGATGAACCTCTACGCCGTAGTTAGTGCAGAATCCACATTTTTCATGTATTTTCATTTAAGTCCTTCCATTTTCGTGTTTCTTCGTTCTTTTGCTCATCTTTGCCCTGAAACCAGAATATAAACAAATAAGAGTATATATCCTACATATGAATAGAAAATATGAGCAATTAAGGGGGAAATTAACACTTAAATCGTGGGTAAATTTGACGCTATAAATGGCCCGAACGGTTTTATGTTATAACTAAACATAGAAACCCTAGGAGTAATTACTTAAGAAACTTAAAACAACTAAAAGAACTTAACCCACACAAACAAACCTACAAAACTCCCAGGACAGGTGAGTAAGCCAATCTAGTATCCAAGTCACTTTTCACATCAATCAGATCATCCTTAGGCCCAGGTGAGTTCATAGCCTCACTCTTTCTAAATGCTTTATAAACCCTGTGAGGGGGATACATGCTTACTTATTCTCTTTAAACCGAATACAAGTATTTTTCTTTGGTTATTGCATAAGTGTTACTTTCTGCCATCATTACATAACTAAAATTCATGAACCATAATCACTTGTGGGAATGTTACACAAGTGAACGCGAGTATAGTTGATAGATTTATTGGAGTTTGACAACTCCCGTTGGTTTGCCCCAGCCGGGTACCAATAAGTACTATACTTGAAATCTCTAAAGGTTTAACTTTGGCAAGTTAACCTTATCTTCGTCCCATCATGCAAGGGTCTACAGTGCCCCATGATCTGGACTGTTAACATGCGGTTTCATGAGCTTAGTGCAATAACTATTTTCTCATGATAATTGTATATGCATTGCAATTATCAAAAATCCTGCATTTTCCTTGAAGCGTGTAACAACTAAACCCTGAAAAGCTTGTATTCACACTATCACTTAAAACTATGACACTCACTCAACGCCTAGTGTTGAATTTTAAGCATGTATCCTAGGTATTAGCTGTTACAGAACCCATGGCATGAAGCGGCACTAAACTTGGAGGACTTTCAACCCTGTTAACATTCAAAACAATACTTTCAAACTTAGATTTATGAGACCTCTTCTTAATAAAACTCTGATAATTTAATGAATGATAACTCATTTTATAAAAATGTCTCTTTTCGTGTCGTTTTCTATTACTGTAACTGTGATTCCATGAGGTAATACCCCAGATCTGAATCCGCTGCGATCTGTGAAAATGAGGGTGTTACATAAGCAATTTATGGTTAGTTTTTTATATTGAAAGTTTAGGTTTTGGGCTTAGAATTATCTGAATTTGACTTGGGCCAAAGTTTTTGGTTGGGCTGGTATAGTTAAATTGGTTTAACGTAAAACAAATGGTTGTGTAGTATATATAATTCGATCCGAATTTGGCTAAAGAGTTAATTTATGTATTTATATTATTTTCTTTTTATATAAATACCTATGAACACATTAAAAGAATTATTTCCGACATTCTCATTTTTTTTTTTTCGTTTAAACTTCCATACTAATTATGAGCTTCTATTATTTAATTTTTCAACTCCCACCAAAGTGATATTTTGATTGAATATTGATGCTTTACGAGTAGCTTATGGTTTAAATTTATACAAATATCATAAAAATTACGAAACAAAAAAGCTACAATAAAAAAAATGAAAAAGTACGTCGGCTAAGAATCAACCTCGTTGCAACATGCAGTATAAATGAAAAATATTTGCTCACCACAAAATTAGTCACCGGATACCCTCTTCCGCATTGCGTGGGTACCCCGCTAGTATAATATCAAGGCATCATGAGTATATTTTATTGGTATCTCACTTATCACAAACATAAAAATAGACAACATGATTAATTAGTGAATTAAACCATTACTTTTAAGATCCAAAACTGTATATGAAACGTTGAATTATTTTTTACGAGTGATAAATATGACTAATGATTCTATATAAATATAGTAGGAAAATATTATGTCTAATAGTCCGTGTATGGTTACTAAGAGCACAAGGTGCCATGACATACCATTTTTTATATCATTATAACAAACCTCTACAATTAACCTTCATCACTTATAACTAACCACAAATTATTTATTTGGAACCCATCACTTACAACTTTTTTTTATTCAAATTATCAAATAAACTAAAATCATTTTACTAAAAATAAACATACTAAATTACACACAATTAAAAATAACATTAAAAAAAAAGACACGAAATTAAAAGAAAAACGATACGGGGATAAAAATTACAACACATATTAATAAAACACCACACAAACAATTTACTCGTCATCGTCATCGGCAACGAGATTTCAGAATTTCTTCATTATTGTTGCTCGTCTCTTTCGAATGATAGCGGCTTTTTTCGGGTCAGAAGTCATGCCGGGATCTAGCTGGAGAAACTTCATCTCCTTCATCTCTAAAAACTTCCTTCTCTCTCCTCACCTCGTAACAAGCTATTTGAACGTCGGCTTTTTGTGAGTATTTTTCGGATAATTGTTTCGAAAAAGTGCTCGATTGACTCCCACCAGAGCTCGCCGCGCTCGACGTATCCGTCGACTTTTGTTTCTTTGCAGCTCGACCCTTTCTGCCGCCGTCTCTTTCGGGACGAGGTCGTTTGTCTGGTCCGAATATATCCTCAAGACATGTAATGCCTATTGGATCCTCGACATCTCATTTCGGGTAATTTTTCAAGATCTGTCAAATGTGTACATACACGAACTCTTTCACACCAAAACGTTCTTCAAAGTTCTTCGCGTTTCAAGATGATCGTACTAATTTTCACCACTTCGACGCTGCAAATGTTTATACACAGCGTTGAATTTTTGACAGTCGCTAATAATCCTCATCCATTTACCGGTGATCATATATCATATTTTTGGTATGAGGATCACCGGCAGTTTGAACGTTGAGCAACTCCATAATTTCGTTCCAAAAGAAATCTTCGGAACGGTCATTCCCCATATCTTTGTCTTGGGAAATTTCAACCCAAATTTGGGCAAGTAAGTTTTCTTCGGCCTTGGTCCTTTTCCTTTTGGTAGTCTAGGTGTCTACAGCTTCCACGTCATTGTCATCATCCGCATCCAAATCCACGGCTTTTTTTTGATTTTCTTGCCATCGTTTTTTTCCCTCGGGATTTGGCCGGTACACATGGTTGTGGTACTTTGAATTGCGAACTGGACGATTGTGATTCAAGTTGTGGTTGCGAACCGGATGGTTGAGGAAACGATGACGTTTGTGGCGGGTTAAATAATTGTGCTACCGAAAATCATTGGGGGTAAGTTGCGAATCCTTGTTGAAACGCATATTGTTGGTTAAGAATAATTGTCTCTGGATTGAGTTATTGCTTACCATATGGAGACAACTTGTTTGGATTTTGTGACAAGGGGGTAGACGGGTTAGACGATCCCCCGAATTGTTGCGGGTTTAAATTGAGGAGGTTCATGAAATACCCTCCTTCATTCGGGTTTTTAGACATTTTTTTTAGTGAGTTAAGATATATAGAGTATAAAGATGTTTTTTGTTGGTTGAATTGTAGTGAGAAAAATATCTGTATAATGGTTTGGTATTTATAGGGGTTGTTAAGGTTTATTTTATTAAAAAATAAATAAAAAAATAAAAAAACCTTAACCATTTGAAAATGGTAATATATCCGCTTTTATTATAACATGACCCACTCCAACGTAAACAATGTCAGACATAAGCCTCGCCGTGCAGACGACGAGGTCTTCCACGGTGAGCCACGACAGGGGGGGGGGGAGCGGTGTCACGGCGAGGGTGCCACGTAGGCACGGCGAAGCACAACGAAGTGGACACCGGGTGCTCTAATATTAGCATCTCGTACCTCATCATACCAACACTTTGATGATCAAACTAATTCTTAATGGACTCTTTTTAATTCTTTTTTTAAAAGAGACCATTCAACAACAACAACAACAATACTCGATTCTACCGGATCAAAGTATGAGAGAAGTAGAATGTAGACAGATAATTCATTTGCTCCTAAGTAAACCCAAGAGTATGTAGATTGCATACGAAAAAACCTCCTACAGATGTATATGTGAATGTGAAAATGCTCAAATATATGTGAATTTGTGATTTTGTAAAATCACATGCAAAAGAAGATTAACTTGCAGGACACTCAACTATTTGTTTATTTTCATTTAGAACAATTTTGGTTAAATTAATCCTTATCAATTATCTAACGACAAAAATAACCTACCAATAACATATATAGAATTATACGAATAAATAACTAGTAAGATTTTTTTATTTATTTTTTATTCTTTATTTATTTTTATCTTTTTAAATTAATTTTAAAATATAAAGTGGCACTTAAAACAAGTGTTTAATTTATTTCATACCAAACATGTCATTCATATTGCTTTAATAAGTTCTAGGTTGGTTACTTATTTAAGCTTTATAAATTACGTGTATAAATTTTACCAGAATTAGTATAAACAAAAACAAACAAATAATTGACCAAACTATAAGTTTATTTCAATAAATAAATGGCTTATATTGCAAACTTGAAAATTTGCCTACACATACATTATCTCTTTTTTTATTATTATGAAATACTTCCTCCTTCTCAAAATATAAGTCTAGTTTGACTTTTTTAATCGAACTTTGACCTTAAATATTTTTGTTTGTATTATATAATACTTGATGCAAAATATATAAATAGATAGTGTTTTATATGTATTTTAATTTGGTATAATTTTCATCAAGTGATATATATTACAAACAAAAATATTTACGATCAAAGTTCGATTCAAAAAGTTAAACTGGATTTATATTTTGGGACGAAGGTATTACCTTTATTAGGTCTATAGAAGTATCAATAGGTTACATGTTGATTTATACTATCTCCGTCTCAAAATAATAGTCCATATTTCTATTTCGGGATTTCTCAAAATAATTTTCCACTTTCCTTTTTAACTAAAAACTAGAGAACTTTGTGGGAGAATATTCTATTTGATTGGTTGAAAATTAAAGTAACCCCACTTTTCACTTTTATTAAAATTTGTAATTTTTGTCTCCTGACAATTATTTTGAGAAGGAGGGAGTATCTTTTTTAGTCGAAAAGAAAACGTTATACGTCCAATAATTATATTAAAGGATAAATTGCAAAAATGGTCTTTAAAGTAGCCTAAATACGCAAGGAATATACCGAGACAAATTTTGTTGCACAAATGACATTAATGTTTTCTTTTTTTTGAAAAACAGCCACTGAGAGCTAACTTTCTTTAGTTCTCTTGTTAAGTGCCTCCTCACTAAGGGTACTATTCTCATTTCGGTGTTTACTGTTTCTTTAGGGACAAGATTTGCAATTTAAGTTATGTCTATTTATTTCATAGCCACCACCACCACCACCACTACTCTCTACAACCCTCTACCGCCACCGTCAAATCTTTTTTTTCCCCTCTATATACATCCATTTTCTTATTATTTAGGGTTTTTTTTATTATTTTTTTTTTTGTTTTGTTTTTTGTAGCGACCTGATAAAAGTATGGAACTGGTAATCAGGATCTAGTGAATATTTTTGTAGCGAATAATTAATTGCATAAATAATTCGAGGCCATGTTTATATCTTGGTTGGTTCAAAACAAATTGGATGATGAGCACTGCAATAGTTAGCACAACGCTCTCTAGTATCGAAGCATTCAGATTGATCCTTACAGCAACAATAATGCAATCCCGGTCTGTCATAGAAATTGCAAATAACGGATCCTAACTTTTCATTTTGCAAGGTTGAAACATTATCTTCGTATCTCTTGGTGCTTGCAACTCTCGCGCCTACATTAACGATAACAAGATTTAAAGCGTACAATGTATAATAAAAATGAAGCATTCTATGTATCAAGTGAGGAATAAAAGAGTTAAATCATCGTATTCAACGTGGAGGAAAAAAGTTGAAAAATTAAAACTTACAATCAAGACGGACGAACAGTGTTAAAAACACTAAGCATAACACAATAGCATATGTTTTCATAAGCTTGGCCATGTTTATCTGAGATCTATATGGTTTATTGTGTGAAAGTGTATGATAATTATACAAAGGACATCGATACTTATAAACTTAGGCATGGTTCTTGTTTAGTAAGTAGTTAATGTCATAGACAAAATTAATGTTGGTATTACAGTCATTAACTCATTATTAATGATTTTATTACTTAATGGTACTATATATAGTATCTGTCATCATTGATTTTATAATACTCTCGAAAATTTTAATTATATAATACTCACCCCCGCATTAAATTTGTGGTTATAAGTTTAGTGAGGATTTTTTATAAATACTTATATTAAAACTAGACGAGTACCCGTGCATAGCAACGGGATTTTATAGCGACAGATCGTTTAGTAATAAAAATGTTTATAGGTTATAAATGAAAAATAATAAAAGTTTAAAGATCTGCGGATTAAACATAATGTTTTGAAACCCGGTTCAACCCGGGTGATTTAACCGGTTGAACCGTTCTGGTCGAAAAACGGGTCGATTTAAACCGAGTCAACCCAACAGGTTTGGTCGAAAACGGGTCAAATTAAACCAGGTCAACCCGCCGGGTTTGAAGCGTCTTTGGTCAACTCGGTTTTCGATGTGTATTAATAGTTTCCTTTTGAAATATATGTTTTCGACATTTCTTTTTTATTCAACTTTCACTTTTTACTTTTTGGTTTTTCCTTCATATATAGTATAGCAGGGTACCCTGTGACGATTAATCGGAGAAATAGATCTCGATAAGACTTAATTCACCATTTTGTATCGATTTCAACGGGTCCTCTCTGGTTCATTTTCGGATGGCTTTTATTGGTCAGCTAAACCGGTGGTGACATTGGTTCTCGGTTAAACCCGTTGGTCCGGTCCGATTTTCAAAACTATGTGCACTATCAACTTGTTAGTATGTATGAAGTTTTGTGTGCTTTATAAATTTGTATAATAACATGCACTTTTCATTTTAGGGTTTTGATGAGGCAAAATATTTTATGCTTTTAAGAGGTTATTTAACCCTTAAGTCGTGATAATATGATCAATTATTACCCTAAATCGTTCCTTTTGTCATTTTAGTTACTTTTGAAGAAAATTCTGGAAAACAAAGCATTTTGGACGTTTTTGGAGCAAAATGTGAAGAAAACGACAGAGTCAATAATCCAAGCTGGAAATTGCACCTGATGGCGTCACCTATTCCAAAAGGACGGCGTCAGCCTTTGTGACAAGAGGTGGATATCACTTTTACACTTGACGCGCCAGAACAAAAATCAGGACTTAACACGTGACGGCGTCACGTTCTACCAAGAGTAGGCCGTCATGTATCACACTAAAGCGTGACGGCCCAGAACACTTAAAGAATGATGGCGTTAAGAAGTTGGATTGACGACAAGAAACCCTAGCCGCGGCGAGATGACGGCATCAACCATCAAAAGGTGACGCCGTAAACCTTGTAAATCTATATATAGTTTTTGATTTTTCATTCATTAGTGTGTAACTTTGGAGAGGAACTTTTGGTGGAATAACCCTAACACGAATTTCAGAGGTTTTTAAGGGTTTCATACCCTTGTCTCTTCCATGTTCAATTAAAGATAAGTAATCCATCAATCTATCAATATGTCTATGTGTTGTTTGATTCTATCTTATGCTTCTCTTTCTTTTAACATGCTAGGCTAGGTTTATTTGTGTTTGTTTAGATGTAGTGAAACCTAGTTATTAGTTATTGATTGGTGGTTTGTTATTAGTTGTTGTTGGGTGATTGGTAATCGATGTAAGGCTTAAGAAAACAGGCTAATCTCCTATTCGGTAACTTGCCTGAACGTCTTAAGAAACATGAATTGGATGTGTATTATGATTTTGATGGTTGTATTTAATGCATAAGTAACTATTAAGGAGGCCATGGTAAGGATACTTAACGTGTCGCCATAGGAAGAGATAGAAGCTTATAGAGTTGGGGAAGATCGTACACGGCCCCACAAATGGTATTAAGGAATACAACCCGTCACCCAGGCAATTGTAACAAGCTTATCAATCAATAAAAGATAACTAGGGAGTAATGAAATCTAAGTAAACACATTTTATAGTTTACACATTTTATTTTATTGTCATTTTATTTTCATTGCATTAGTAGTTATTTGGGTTAGTTGACTAGCAACTAATTCCGACTTTTCCAAATACCCGAGATTTTACTTGCTTTCATAAAATATAAAAAAACGCAAAAAGAATCATCCCTCATCTCTAGACCTAGTTAGATTAATTTCAATCCTAACGAACAGTCGAACACTATTCCCTGTGGAGAACGATCAATCCCCAGGTACTTGCCACTTCACTATACTACATCGGTCAGGTACACTGCCTGGTGGGGATTGTAAGCTTCCCAAGATCCCTTGAGAAGTAAAACTTTTGTGTAGACCACAATCCGCACATCAAAGATCCCTTGAGAAGTAAAATTTTCGTGTAGACCACAATCTGTACATCACGTGGCATATTTACACCCTAAGGGTGTGTATCGCTAATTTCACCCGTACTTAATCCTAAGTGTAGGGTAAAGCTCCCTTATTTCCGTTAAATAAGGGTAGAGTCAGGCTCGTGACTCGAACAAAAACAAGCACTTCTTGGGAGGCAACCCAAGCTTTTAATTGTTTGTTTGCTTCTATTTGATTTCATATATATGCTTTATCTTATTGTTCATTGTTCATGTAGCAAATAAATTGTAAAAATGCTTTATTTTGTCTTTAACCTTGTCTTAATTACATATAAAGGTATTTTGCAAAAAGATAAGTGTAGGGAAGATCATATTTGTTTTTAAGAACAAATTGAACATGAACAAAAGCAATTAAAGATATGCATATATATTTGTGTTTGTTAGAGTCAAATACTTGTATTGAGTCACAATGAATGTTTTACAAGATTTACAAGTGTTAAAACTTAGATTTTTCTAGAAATTTTCCAGAAACAAAATATAAAGAATTCTGTCATATCACTTCTGACGGTGTCAGAGGTTATTTCCTGACGGCGTCAGGTGTTTTTTCTGAAAAATTTCCAGGTTTTGTTTTTCTGTTGGAATTCTAGTCTCGTAAAATCTTTAATTTTTAAAACTCCAGGAACCTGTAAACATTTATTTTGCAAGCATTATATCTTTGATTGTTTTGTTTTTATTTCTAAGTCTGGAATTACATCTAGTTGTGATTTTTCTTTGTTCGGTTTGTTGCCTTGGTTTTTGTGTTTGTTTTCTTAGTTGATTACAGGTTATACTGGACAAGAATATGATTTCTATTTCTTATGGGAAGCTTTTCATGTTCATTTTCTAGGAGGAAGATTTAACCATGCTACCACTATCGTCCATACCGAGCAAATCAGGGGAGTATTAGTTTCTTTCATTTCCATTAATCTTATCTTTTACATTTCTTATTTTGAACATTGGGGACAATGTTCGACTTTAGTGTAGGGAGGGTAAATTAGGATACCTTAGAAACTATAACTCCACTTGATTTTTGTTTTTTTAATAGTAGATGTGGATACCTTAGAAACTACAACTCCACTTGATTTTTATTTTGTCCAATAGTAGATGTGTAATAAAACTGAGATAAATACTTGTTAGGGTAATTTTTAGCACCAAATTTAAATTTTTTTGCGACATGTAGGAGTGAAACTTTAGTCTTGATAAGCGTCTCATGGATAGGAGTTATATGACTAGCACAAAAAAACAGTACCACTAAAAAAGTTCTACCCCAAATATGTGAGGTTCGCCCCTAGATTTGATAGGAAAAGTCTTAGTACTTATGTGTGTACCGGTAGCATTTAGATTCTAGAACTTGCGTTAGTGATTCATTCCAAGATTACTACATGATAAGAGGCATAGGGTAACACATGTTTTTAAGCCTGTTTCTTAATGTAATTACATTGACTTCATTGGTCAAGTAATTTTCCCACACCTTTGCGATGTACTCATTTTTGTACACGATACCCCTAGTACACCCCTCAGAGCCTATCTTTTTCGTTTTTAACTTTAATCATTTTACTTAAAGGAAGAATTTGTTTACAATCCACCCCCAAATGTACACCCAAATCGCCTTAGCCTTCCTTGTATGCACTCATTTTTAGTACATTATTGTTAAAACATTTGTTTAAACCCTTTGTTAATTGTCTAATTGATTACATGGTTGCCAAGTCGAGTCATATCTTGTACATATTGTTTTGGGACGATTGGGACTCATGGGTAAAGTATTATTGTTATGAAGTAGTGGGGAAGAAAATCATTTATTACCCCCATATGTGCATTAATATTTTAAAGTACTCCAAGTGTTTTGATTATCTTAATTCGAGTCATTAGATTAGTTACATGTAAATATGTAAAAGGTCAAGTGTAAGGGGAGAACCGAGCCCCTTTGATGTATTATTTTGGATGGTAGGGCAAGAGTGTATGCACAAAAAAAAAAAAAAAAAAAAAAAAAAAAAAAAAAAGAAAAAAAAAAAAAAAAAGAAATAGAAAAAGAGAGAAAAAAAAACATACGCACTAAGTTGAGTCGAGTCTTGGCTTAGCAACACCGCATTGTACATGTAATTAACTAAGATAATTAAATTGCCACCAGTAAAATATCCCTTTATCCAACAAACCGTGTTTTCTATATCCCTACACCTAACGTTATAACCCTTTAAAAAGACCTCTTTGATTGTTTTCCTAGGTGCTTACGCCAAGTTGTGGAGGTTTTTGATCCTTTCCCAAGCCTTTGGTAATCTATTTTCTATGACAGGTAGTGAGTGATATTTTTCCATTTCCATTAGTTATATTTTGGTTTATGACACCCGAGAGATGAGAGTATCCAAACACTATTTTTGAGGTGCTAGTATATAATCTCCGTGCTTGTTTTGATTAAGGTGGAACGATGATGTGTTGTAATTACTTTTATATTCATGCTAAATGACTACTAGCTTGTATTTTGATTATAATAAAAGCTCATTTGCTTGAGGACAAGCAAATCTCAAGTGTAAGGGTATTTGATGAGTGATTGGTCCCGAACGGTCAACTAAGTTCACCAGGTAATGGTCAACCAAGTCAAAGGTCAAAACCCAACTAACCAAGGAGTTTAGGGAATCCCCGGGTCGTTATGTCCCGACGAGGCGTGCAATTGTATTTGTAAACGTTTTAAAGGATCGGGTGATTAATCAGGAAAGTCAGGAATTTGATTATTATGATTACACTACGAGATAATGATGAAAAATGACTTAGAAACACTTAATTAACAATTACTGGTAATCAGATGACTTAAAAACGTAATTTAACCTAAAAACGCGCGTTTCAGTTACAAATAAACGCGAACGCGCAAATAAAAAAGTGAAACGGGAGTAAACAAAGTCCTACGAACGTGAAAATGATATTTTTACAATTCTAAAGACTTAAGAAAATTTTTAGAAAAATAAAAATAATTTTTACACTATTTAATTAATTACTATTAATTAATTACTAATTATTAATTACTTTTTAATTAACTAAATTACCCTAATTACAAATAATTATGAAAATTAACTAGAAAAATGAAAATTAAATTTAGAAAAATCTAAAATATTATAAAACTAATTTTGAAACAGAAAAACTATTTTTCCTACTTTTTAATTAATTACTAATAATTAAAAACTAATTATTTAATTGATTTAATTTAAACTAAATTATAAAAAAATACTTAATGATTAAAGAAAAATCTGAAAAAATTCCTAAAAATCTATTATAACAACAGAAGCCTAAAAAAAATTTAACAATAGCTTTTGCTTATAAATAAGCAAAAAATAAGCCAAAGTGGCTTAAATAGAAGCTATCACTTCTAATTTTTTTGTCTTTTTCAAATTTTTATTTTACAAAACTGATTATCTACTGAAAATATGCAACTTTTGTAAAGGAACTTTGATTGGAATTTAAAAATAAGCCCTATGAACCTTAATAAACAAAACAGCCAAGCTTATTAAGAGGTTTTGAAATCTAAAAAGCTATTAAGCAAGCTACAAACTGAGAGTTATACACAAATTAAGTTACTTAACACTTAGATGTACAGGTAATAAGCTGAATAATGCAAGAAAATTGGTTGAACTAGTCACAATAAGCTAAAAAGCTACTCCACTTCTCACAGAACCAAACAGGCCCTTAGGGGCAAGTGCAGCCCATTGTGGGGCCCACAGGGTTGATCACAGGTCCAAGGGGAGGGTTTATCCAATAAGCCACCCTGGGTGGCTTTTCAGAAAGTTAAGGCTTAAGCCTTGAAGCTCAAGGATGAGCTTGTGAAATGCTTGGGCAGTTGGTTCAATGAGCTGAGCTTGAAATGAGATTCTGAGATCAGCAGTTCAATGAATAAGCACTTTGAGTCCAAAACTAAACTAACCACAATCACTCATAGCAGCAAATGAACCTATTAAAACTACACACAACACTATACAAACTAAAACTAAGAGTGAATAGAAAACAAATAAGCTTAGTTAACTGCTGAATACTCAGTATACTGAGATCAGACAGGCCAAAAGATGGCTTGTTTATAAGCAGTAGATAAGCAGTTTAGGGCAAACAAGTTCCTAAATCCTATTTACCACTTGGGTGGCTTTCTAAAAATGCAAACTACAAGCCCTAACACTTCCTAATGAGCAATCTATCCCTACTCTAAATTTGATCAAAACTGAGGGAGCAGGGCAAGCATACAGTCAAAAACCAACTTCAAGACCATTTTTGAGTGATCAAGTTAATTCCAAATCCAAAAGTTATTTTAGAAATAGATACACAAGCTGGGTGAGACTCCAAATCAACAATCCCTACTTAATTCCATCAAGTATTGAATCCTACAAAGTAATGAGAAATCTGTCCATTCTTCAGACTTACAATGTTTGACTTTTTCTTTTGATGAAGAACTTTGACTGTTACAAAGTTTGATCTTTCTCTACTGATTTATACTTGTGTTTTAAGATAAAAGTGACCTGAATCAAGTAAGCTAAACAAGTTTTGAAGCTGAAAATTTGGTTATACTTCTCAAAAACCACAACAGTTGACAGTTAAATAAGAATGAAACTAAATTTGACTTTTTAACTGTCACCACAAGATTTTATGTTTTATTAGAACTCCTACAGCCTAATGAGATGTGTTAAAACAAGAGTTACCCAACTAAACAACCCACTGCATCCTTGACACAGTTAATCCAAACACACCTTTAAAATCTGTTTACCCTTTGTTTTGCAGAAACAAGAGACCAATCACCAACTAGTGTTAAATCTAATGACCTAAACCAATTTTTACGCTACTGGAACAATAGGATTCAATCAATAGCAACCACAATACAAGTATGCAAGTTTAATTTTAAACTACCACAGCTTGCAATTAATTCTAAGTAACACTTATTAATTCTATACCTACTGAACCAAAATTAATTTAATAGACTAACAGACCATGCATAAGCAAAAATAAACACCAATTATGAAAGAAGCAACACCACAGTCACGAATAAGTAGAAATCACAAAATGGTACTCACTTGGGGCCTTAGCTAAACAAAGGCTCCAACTTAATGGCAGCTACAAGCTCTAGCTTGTTTTGCAACAAGCTAGTGAAATCCACCTTGCCCCTCCATTGCAGGCAACTTCCTCAAGCTTCCAAGGTCGATTGCAAAGGTACCCTGCATTCACTTATCTCATGTTTTATTTATTTTTTTAATTTTTTTTTCTTTTCTTACTTAATTTTCCTTTCTATGTTTACTTCATGATTCTGAGACTAAGGTGAATAACTAAAACTTAGAACAACAATGAGTTTGAACAAAAGCTTTGAACACTGAGAGAAATCTTTGAGACTACAAATATGAAACTTGGAATTTTTAAAACACTTCTATTAATTCTGAAAAGGATTACAACTATGATTACTACTGAATTTGAAATTACATAAGAAAACTACCTATTACTACTTGCCACAATGGCTTACATCTCAATCCTATAAATACTAAAAATAAAATAGAAACATTGAACCAGGGCTGCTTTTTCTTCCTTTTTCTCTTTTGTGCCCTTTGTCTCCTGCTTTTATGTTGCTTTTGTTCCCTGGAAACATCTCCTAGCTTTTTGATTGATTTGCTTCTTCACTCAGCAGACCTAGGATAGTTGGTGTTATAAGATGGGGGGGGGGGCAATAATATTGTTGGGGGTTGACTTTGGGAGGTGAGTGGGATAGGGTGGCTGGTTGGAGAGGAGAGGGGGGGACATAAATAATGGGTTTGCAGGTTTTGGGGGCTGGGGAGGTTTGGTAATGGCGGCAAAAGGGGGGGTGGAAGGGATGTTGATTGTTTGACCCGGTTTATTAATAAAATGGATGTGGGCTGGGCATTGGTGGGCTTGGGAATAACAATGGGCTGGGGTGGATTGTTGTATTTGGTTTTGGATAACAAAATACAAAGGGTCCGTTTGGTTTGTATAACTTTGAATCACAAGGACCAATATTGTAATTTTGTAATTTTGAAGGACCAAACTTGCCAAACTTCCAAAATATTGCAAGGGACCAAATATGTTACATTCTCATTAGATGAGGGTCACAAAATGTATTATCCATTTTAAAATTCCCCAGGGACTGATTTCGTCAATTTCCCAAACTGCAGGGACCAAAAGTGTAATTTTCCAAAGTTTTTACCTAAGGATCAATTTTGATAATATTTGACTTTTAAATGCCTTAGGTTGACTTTTCCTTCAAAACAAATGCGTAGGGACTAGTTTTGTAAATTTTTGAAAGTTGGGGGACTAAAACTGCCAATTGTGTAAACTTTGTTCGTTTTTCATTGTTTTTGCTCATTTTGCATCTGAAACGTATAAAATACAATCCCTGGGATATTTTTAGTATTTTGATGCATTTCTGAGCGTTTTCGGATGTTTTGGCAGTTTAAATATGACAAAAATGATGAGTGTTTGAGCACTCATCAATCCCCCACACTAAACTATTGCTAGTCCCTAGCAATATTTTTGGAAAACTTGATGGATTTTAAACTCTTTACCAAAAGCCATCACTTCTGGAGTAGCCAGGTGTAAGAACTGTGGCACACCTGATAACCGTGTGATTTTGAGCAAACCACCAGCTTTCAACGGATTTGATTTGTCATTACCAAGAGCCGTTTGGTCCTGGACTAGCCAGCTCTTGATGGAATAGTCAACATCTTGGTGAGCTGATTACCAATTATGGTTTTTCCACGGCCTTTACCACAAGCCATAATCTTGCGGGCTAGCCAACTCATTAGCTTTTGAGGATGATGGGGAGTTGAGGAATCATACAATTTTGGGCAAATTGCAAGCCGTAAACGGATTTGAGATATCTTTACCAAGAGCCGTTTGCTCCTGGATTAGCCAATCCCTTTTGTTGTTTAGACACGGCGGACTGATTACCACAAAATTTTTGAAATAAAGTGAAAATTTTTTAAAATTTTAGGCCAAAAACGGGGATTCTAGAGGATATAATGTGATAAAATTCGCTAGAATTTTCCCCTCCCCCACACTTAGAATTGAATATTGTCCTCAATATTCAAAGTCCCGGCTATTATGCCGAATCCTTGAACGTAAAAAGATAATATTAAAAACTAACTGTGGAAAAATCGTTTTGTATTTTTCACTTTATTTATCTGTACATACAATCACACATTTTTTTTTTTTTTTTTTTTTTTTTTTTTTTTTTTTTTTTTTTTTTGGAATTTATATACATATATACATTTTCAAACAGCGGGGGGTTGTCCATTCCCCCACACTTAGGTGGTAGAAAGTAGAAAGAAATCAGAGATACGGGTGAAAACCCGTATTGTTGCTATTGTTTTTGTTTATCGAGTCACTAGCTTGACTCGATCCCCGAATTTAATTGTCCTTGGGGAACGTTTGGAGATCCGGGACACCCATGGATGGTATATCCTCTCCAAAGTAGTGTTTCAGCCGATGTCCATTCACTTTGTAATTAGGACCGTCGTTTTGAGATAATTCGACGGTACCATAAGGATAAACCTTAGCGATAGTGAATGGACCAGTCCATCGGGTTTTGAGCTTTCCCGAGAAGATCTTCAGTCTAGAATTGAAAAGACGGACTCGATCACCAATGTTAAAAACGCGGTTTTTGATTTTGGAGTCATGAATCTTCTTTGTCTTTTCCTTATAGATCAAAGAGTTCTCGTAAGCTTGATCACGAAGTTCATTTAATTCATTCAGTTGAACTTTCCTGTGATCACCCGCCGTTTTGAGGTCAAAATTGGCATGCTTGAGGGCCCAATAGGCTTTATGCTCAAGCTCGATCGGAAGATGGCACGCTTTCCCGTACACAAGCTTATATGGCGTACACCCGATGGGTGTTTTATACGCCGTACGGAAAGCCCAAAGTGCATCATCTAATTTGTCCGACCACGATTCACGATTCTCACCTACAGTTCTTTCCAATATTCTCTTAATGCCCCGATTGGAAATTTCTACTTGTCCGCTTGTTTGAGGGTGGTACGCAGTAGAAAGACGGTGAGTTACACCATACTTTTGCATGACTTTGTTGAATTTGTCATTACAGAAGTGCGTACCACGATCACTAATTATAGCACGTGGAGTTCCAAATCGAGCAAAAAGAGCTTTCAAGAATTTCACAACTACTCGGGCATCATTAGTGGGTAAAGCTTTCGCTTCAACCCATTTTGAAAAATAGTCAACAGCCACGAGTATGTACTTATTTCCATGAGATGATGGAAATGGCCCCATAAAGTCTATGCCCCACACGTCAAAGATTTCACAAACTTGAATTGCATTTTGAGGCATTTCATTCTTTTGTGAAATATTCCCGTGAAGTTGACAAGCGTCACAGGAATTGACTAATTCCTATGCATCCTTATAGATCGTGGGCCAGTAGAAACCGGAATCAAACACCTTTTTGGCGGTGTAGTTTGGATTATGGTGCCCCCCCGTGGGACCAGCATGGCAAGCCTTTAGAATTTCAGAGGCTTCTTGGCCATAAACACACCGCCGGATGACTTGATCTGCACAGATTTTAAACAAGTAGGGGTCGTCCCAGAAATAATGTTTGACATCCTTAAAGAACTTGTTCTTTTGTTGGGACGACATCCCTTTCACCACAAAATTACCCGCATGGTAGTTTGCGAAATTGGCAAACCATGGGGTAATAGAATCTCCACGAAAGGCAACCGCATTGAGTGTCTCGAGAGGGAAGGTTTCATTTATTTCCTTCTTTTCGAAGACATCTTGATGGGGGTTCTCCAATCGCGAGAGATGATCAGCAGCTAGGTTCTCAGCTCCTTTTTTATCACGAATTATGATATCAAATTCCTGTAGGAGGAGAACCCAACGGAGTAGTCTCGGCTTTGCATCTTCTTTTGCAAAGAGGTACTTCAAAGCCGAGTGATCCGTATACACTATGCTTTTGGTCAATATCAAGTATGGCCGGAATTTCTCAAAGGCGTACACCACAGCTAATAATTCTTTTTCGGTGGTGGTGTAATGACTTTGAGCCTCGGTCATTGTCTTGCTCGCATAGTGTATAGGCTGAAAGTGTTTTGTTTTACGTTGCCCCAAGACTGCCCCAATTGCATAATCACTCGCATCACACATGAGCTCAAAGGGTAAGTCCCAATCGGGGGCAACAAGAATCGGTGCCTCGGTAAGCTTTTTCTTCAATGTTTCAAAAGCTTCGATGCACTCGGGAGAGAAGATGAAAGGAGCATCCTTCTCGAGGAGATGGGTCATAGGCCGGGCGATTTTAGAAAAATCTTGAATGAACCTACGGTAAAAACCGGCATGACCCAAAAAACTCCTAACACCTTTGACAGTAGTGGGATGAGGTAATTTTGCTATGACATCAACTTTGGCTTTGTCGACCTCAATCCCACTCTTTGAAATTTTATGGCCGAGGACAATGCCCTCTTTGACCATAAAGTGACTCTTCTCCCAATTTAGACATAACCTTGTGTCTTCACAACGTTTAAGCATGTTGTCTAAATGGGAGAGACATGTTTGAAACGAATCCCCAATAACCAAAAAATCGTCCATAAAGACCTCCATAGTTTTCCCGATCATGTAGGAAAATATGGCCATCATACATCTTTGAAACGTACCCGGAGCATTACATAAGCCAAATGGCATACGTTTATAAGCAAAAGTTCCATAGGGGCACGTGAACGTGGTCTTTTCCTGATCTTGCGGATCAATGGGAATCTGAAAGTAACCCGAGAAACCATCGAGGAAGCAATAGTACTCATTCCCCGCTAATCTCTCGAGCATCTGATCCATAAAGGGCAGAGGAAAATGATCTTTACGGGTGGCGTCATTTAACTTGCGATAATCAATACAGACATGCCACCCCGTAACCAAATGAGTTGGAATCAACTCATTTTCCTCATTTGTGACAACAGTAATGCCACCCTTTTTTGGAACGCAGTGAATTGGGCTAACCCAAGGACTGTCCGAGATAGGGTAAATCAATCCGGCATCAAGAAATTTTAAAACTTCTTGTTTAATCACCTCATGAATTTTTGGATTCACCCTTCTTTGTTGTTGGACTGCCGGTTAGAAGTCATCCTCTATTAAAATCTTGTGGGTACAAAATTCAGGGTCAATGCCCTTGATGTCGGAGAGTCTCCAAGCAATTGCTTGTTTATGCGACTTCAAAACCTTTATTAGAGCAGCCTTTTTCTCAACACTTAAATTTTTAGCAATTATGACTGGTAATTTATCATCACCCTCCAGAAATGCATATTCAAGATGAGGCGGCAAGTCCTTAAGTTCAACCACAGGAAAGTCATCAGTTATTTCAACATTTTTGACTTCCTCTTTATGAAGTACTTTTGGAGGAAGAGGGGGAGATGGATCTTTGTTTAACAATTTTTCTAGCAAAAGAATATCCCCCTCAGGATCAAGATAGTCCTCGTCAAATTTACCCGAAATTGAACTATCTTGGGCGAGAAAAGCTTCGACCTCTTCTAAAAGAAAGTCACTTCCCTCAAAAGGAGTGAGGGAAGGGGAAGAGTCGGATATGATAGGCTCAGTAGATGGAGTGGGACTGCCACTCGGAACGTAACCAAGAAGTTCTTGAGAGTACTCCTCAGATGCAACATCATTGACATCAATTCGGTTAACCGATTCGGCGTCATAATTAGAGGAGTACCTCGAAGTTTGATTGAGGTTAAACGTTACTGCTTCATTACCAACACGAAGAGTTATTTCCTCTTCGTGCACATCGATTAACGCACGACCTGACCTTAAGAATCCTCTCCCAAGAATGAGAGGGACTCGCGGGTCAGCATCGAAATCAACAATCACAAAATCTGCCGGAAAGTGGAAGTTCCCCACCTTTACAAATACATCCTCGGCAATGCCGAGGGGACGAGACGTTGAGCGATCTGCAAGCTCGAGGGTCATGCAGGTGGTGGTGAGTTCCGGAAGAGAGAGCTTTTTCCATATTGAATAAGGCATCAAGTTGATGCTTGCACCTAGATCGGCCAAGGCGAAGCACTCAACCATTCCGGGGAAAACACATGGAATGAGAAATTTTCCCGGATCTCCTAGCATCTCGGGAAGCTGTTTCAAAAGAACTGCAGAGCAGTTTTCATTGAGTGGAGTTCGTGCCATTTCGAATAGCTTCTCTTTATTGTTCAACAGATTTTTGATTGTCGATGCGAACTTAGGCATCAAAAGGAGAGCATCCGCGAAACTGATATCAAAATGAATATCTCGGAAAATTTGAAAAAACTTTTCCATTTGATGATTTGCTTTTTCGCGGAGCTTCTGGTCTTGTAACCGAGATGTGGTAGTGAAGGTTTGGATTTAGGGTTCTCTCCAGGAGTTGTTGGTGGTTCAAAGACAACTCCTGGTTTTGGTGAGGTTTCTGGTACAACCTGAGGGTGGACGTGTGCGGTACTTCGTGGGCTAGTAAATTGCACCTTGTCCTTTATCACCTCAGGCTCACTTTCTACTACCTTGGGAGGAGAAGAAGAGGTAGTAGGAGCTTTGGGTCCATCATAGGAAACACCACTTCTCGTTGTGATCGCTTTAACATCGCCCCTTGGATTAGCGACCGTGTTGCTAGGTAAAGTAATACCTGAGCCCGAGGGTCGATCATTTAAAGACTTCTTAAGGTCTGCGATCTGAGTCATCATTACCCTATTCATTTCCTCTTGAGATTTCATGAATTGTCTCAGGAACTCATCAGATGATGGGCCAGTTGGAACAATTGCTTGAGTATGGTGAGGAGGAGCTTGGTTAGGGTAATTCTGAGCAGCTGGAGTGATGGCTTGATTTTTATTCGGAAAATTTTGGGCCCGGTTATTTTGATGCGAACCGTGGTTTTGAAAATTTCGCTGATGTTGGTTGCCATGTCCATGAGAATTGTTTCCATGATAGTTGTTTTGACTATGGTTTCGATTGTAGTTTCCTTGATTTTGGAAACCTTGGTTTTGGTTATGATGGAAACCTTGGTTATGGTTCGGATTGACATTTCCTTGGTTTTGGTAACCTTGGTTCATTCGATTCTGATTTTGATTCTGGTTACGGATTTGGACATTAGGGTTTTGATTGAATCCGAGAGGTCCAAGGAAATTGTTAGAACGATAGCTTAGAAGATTGCGGTCCCCTTGCGGTTGGTAGTTATTACCTCCCGAATTATAGGAACCTTGAGCAGCATATACGTCCTCATGAGGGTAGCCACTAGTGGCTGGACACTTGGAATATGCATGTGGACCTCCACACGTTTCACAACTTTGATTGACAGCCTTGGCTTGTTGATTTTGGACTTGTTGATTTTGGATACTTTGGTTCATCCTCAACATAGCCGTAGCGAAATCATCCATCTTTTTAGTGAGGATCGCTATTTCAGAAGATGCTGGAGTGACAGACTTACATGACTCTTCCCTCTCAGCTGAGGAATCCCAGAAATTGTGGTGGGCAGTCATGTTCTCAATGAGATCATAGCACTCTTCGGGGCGCCTTTTCATAAAGGTCCCACCAGCAGCAGCATTGAGAATATCACGGTGTCTCAATGTCAACCCATTATAGAAAGTATCTATTTGGGTAACGAGTAACATGTTATGGTTAGGACACCGATCAATTGAGAGCTTATAGCGTTCCCAAGCTTCAAACAAAGACTCATCGGGATGCTGACGAAAGTTACTAATGTCATTTCGTAACTTGGTAACCATGGATGGTGGAAAGTATTTGGCTAAAAATTTTGTCACCATTTCTTTGAAAGTGTGAATCGAATTCTTAGGAAGTCGATCAAACCATGCAGTGGCATGATGGGTTAGAGAATAGGGGAAAAGAGATAGACGAAGGGCATCATCGGAGACACCATTCTGCTTCATGGTTTGGGTGACGGTCAGAAATTTATCAAGATGCTTATTTGCATCGTCACCAGGTAAGCCATGAAATTGGCACAAATTCTGGACTTGTTGTATCATGTGATGCTTAAGTCCAAAATCAGTGGCAGCAATGTTAAGAGGGGCAATGGGCCCGCCTCTTTCGAGCATTGTGGGTTGACACAGCTCCTCCATCATTCGGAGATCAGGAGCTGCATCATCTATGATGGGTGGGTCTTGATTACCGTCCATTTTCGGAACTGGATCCTCAACAATAGGACGTAACTCAGTTACGTTTTTCAGTTGATGATTTCGTTTCGTTTGTGAACGAGTGCGCATGCACTAACAAAATTTCAATAAAACAAGATCGAGGCAAATCAACAGTGAACTTAAACCAATAATCACAAGCAAGTGGCTTCTTTAAGAAAGGTACACCACCTACATGGATACAAAGGCAAGTTTTTATCTTTCGTTTGGGAACTTATTATGTTCACACCCCCAGTTAGTAGGTGTTCTGTCTTGGTTTGCAATGGTTTATTTTTATGTAATATTATTCACAAGAAAAGACGAATGTTTTTGGGTTTTTGTGTATAGGTGAAAAAACTTTTGGACAATATTTTTGGTATCATTTCGTTTACCAAAATCGTATTTCTTTAAGAATCACCTTAAAAGAAACCCGATATAGAAAACGTAACGATCTGTTTTGTTTGTTTTTTATTTTTTTGGTGTTGTTAACACTTTAGGAAAAGTGCTAATGACGTTTTTGTTTTATGATTAAGATTTACAAAAAGTGGTGGAGTTTATACAATGATGTGTGAAAAATCACTAATCGCTAAAGAACGTGTGCAGATACGCAGCAGCCTCTCCGGCAGCGGCGCCAAATTTTGATTGGTCCCGAACGGTCAACTAAGTTCACCAGGTAATGGTCAACCAAGTCAAACGTCAAAAACCAACTAACCAATGAGTTTAGGGAATCCCCGGGTCGTTATGTCCCGACGAGGCGTGCAATTGTATTTGTAAACGTTTTAAAGGATCGGGTGATTAATCAGGAAGGTCAGGAATTTGATTATTATGATTACACTACGAGATAATGATGAAAAATGACTTAGAAACACTTAATTAACAATTACTGGTGATCAGATGACTTAAAAACGTAATTTAACCTAAAAACGCGCGTTTCAGTTACAAATAAACGCGAACGCGCAAATAAAAAAGTGAAACGGGAGTAAACAAAGTCCTACGAATGTGAAAATGATATTTTTACAATTCTAAAGACTTAAGAAAATTTTTAGAAAAAAGAAAAATAATTTTTACACTATTTAATTAATTACTAATTATTAATTACTTTTTAATTAACTAAATTACCCTAATTACAAATAATTATGAAAATTAACTGGAAAAATGAAAATTAAATTTAGAAAAATCTAAAATATTATAAAACTAATTTTGCAACAGAAAAACTATTTTTCCTACTTTTTAATTAATTACTAATAATTAAAAACTAATTATTTAATTGATTTAATTTCAACTAAATTATAAAAAATACTAAATGATTAAAGAAAAATCTGAAAAAATTCCTAAAAATCTATTATAACAACAGAAGCCTAAGAAAAATTTAACAATAGCTTTTGCTTATAAATAAGCAGAAAATAAGCCAAAGTGGCTTAAATAGAAGCTATCACTTCTAATTTTTTTGTCTTTTTCAAATTTTTATTTTACAAAACTGATTATCTACTGAAAATATGCAACTTTTGTAAAGGAACTTTGATTGGAATTTAAAAATAAGCCCTATGAACCTTAATAAGCAAAACAGCCAAGCTTATTAAGAGGTTTTGAAATCTAAAAAGCTATTAAGCAAGCTACAAACTGAGAGTTATACACAAATTAAGTTACTTAACACTTAGATGTACAGGTAATAAGCTGAACAATGCAAGAAAATTGGTTGAACTAGTCACAATAAGCTAAAAAGCTACTCCACTTCCCACAGAACCAAACAGGCCCTTAGGGGCAAGTGCAGCCCATTGTGGGGCCCACAGGGTTGATCACAGGTCCAAGGGGAGGGTTTATCCAATAAGCCACCCTGGGTGGCTTCTCAGAAAGCTAAGGCTTAAGCCTTGAAGCTCAAGGATGAGCTTGTGAAAAGCTTGGGCAGTTGGGTTAATGAGCTGAGCTTGAAATGAGATTCTGAGATCAGCAGTTCAATGAATAAGCACTTTTAGTCCAAAACTAAACTAACCACAATCACTCATAGCAGCAAATGAACTTATTAAAACTACACACAACACTACACAAAGTAAAATTAAGAGTGAATAGAAAACAAATAAGCTTAGTTAACTGCTGAATACTCAGTATACTGAGATCAGACAGGCCAAAAGATGGCTTGTTTATAAGCAGTAGATAAGCAGTTTAGGTCAAACAAGTTCCTAAATCCTATTTACCACCTGGGTGGCTTTCTAAAAATGTAAACTACAAGCCCTAACACTTCCTAATGAGCAATCTATCCCTACTCTAAATTTGATCAAAACTGAGGGAGCAGGGCAAGCATACAGTCAAAAACCAACTTCAAGACCATTTTTGAGTGATCAAGTTAATTCCAAATCCAAAAGATATTTTAGAAATAGATACACAAGCTGGGTGAGACTCCAAATCAACAATCCCTACTTAATTCCATCAAGTATTGAATCCTACAAAGTAATGAGAAATCTGTCCATTCTTCAGACTTACAATGTTTGACTTTTTCTTTTAATGAAGAACTTTGACTGTTACAAAGTTTGATCTTTCTCTACTGATTTATGCTTGTGTTTTAAGATAAAAGTGACCTGAATCAAGTAAGCTAAACAAGTTTTGAAGCTGAAAATTTGGTTATACTTCTCAAAAACCACAACAGTTAACAGTTAAATAAGAATGAAACTAAATTTGACTTTTTAACTGTCACCACATGATTTTATGTTTTATTAGAACTCCTACAGCCTAATGAGATGTGTTAAAACAAGAGTTACCCAACTAAACCACCCACTGCATCCTTGACACAGTTAATCCAAACACACCTTTAAAATCTGTTTACCCTTTGTTTTGCAGAAACAAGAGACCAATCACCAACTAGTGTTAAATCTAATGACCTAAACCAATTTTAAGGCTGCTGGAACAATAGGATTCAATCAATAGCAACCACAATACAAGTATGCAAGTTTAATTTTAAACTACCACAGCTTGCAATTAATTCTAAGTAACACTTATTAATTCTATTCCTACTGAACCAAAATTAATTTACTAGACTAACAGACCATGCATAAGCAAAAATAAACACCAATTATGAAAGAAGCAACAACACAGTCACCAATAAGCAGAAATCACAAAATGGTACTCACTTGGGGCCTTAGCTAAACAAAGGCTCCAACTTAATGGCAGCTACAAGCTCTAGCTTGTTTTGCACCAAGCTAGTGAAATCCACCTTGCCCCTCCATTGCAGGCAACTTCCTCAAGCTTCCAAGGTCTATTGCAAAGGTACCTTGCATTCACTTATCTCATGTTTTTTTTTTTTTTTTTTTTTTTTTTTTTTTCTTTTCTTACTTAATTTCCCTTTCTATGTTTACTTCATGATTCTGAGACTAAGGTGAATAACTAAAACTTAGAACAACAATGAGTTTGAACAAAAGCTTTGAACACTGAGAGAAATCTTTGAGACTACAAATATGAAACTTGGAACTTTTAAAACACTTCTATTAATTCTGAAAAGGATTACAACTATGATTACTACTGAATTTGAAATTACATAAGAAAACTACCTATTACTACTTGCCACAATGGCTTACATCTCAATCCTATAAATACTAAAAATAAAATAGAAACATTGAACCAGGGCTGCTTTTTCTTCCTTTTTCTCTTTTGTGCCCTTTGTCTCCTGCTTTTGTGTTGCTTTTGTTCCCTTTAAACATCTCCTAGCTTTTTGATTGATTTGCTTCTTCACTCAGCAGACCTAGGATAGTTGGTGTTATAAGATGGTGGGGGGGGGGGGGAATAATATTGTTGGGGGTTGACTTTGGGAAGTGAGTGGGATAGGGTGGCTGGTTGGAGTGGAGAGGGGGGGGGGACATAAATGTTGGGTTTGCAGGTTTTGGGGGCTGGGGAGGTTTAGTAATGGCGGCAAAAGGGGGTGGAAGGGATGTTGACTGTTTGACCCGGTTTATTAATAAAATGGATGTGGGCTGGGCATTGGTGGGCTTGGGAATAACAATGGGCTGGGGTGGATTGTTGTGTTTGGTTTTGGATAACAAAATACAAAGGGTCCGTTTGGTTTGTATAACTTTGAATCACAAGGACCAATATTGTAATTTTGTAATTTTGAAGGACCAAACTTGCCAAACTTCCAAAATATTCCAAGGGACCAAACATGTTACATTCTCATTAGATGAGGGTCACAAAATGTATTATCCATTTTAAAATTCCCCAGGGACTGATTTCGTCAATTTCCCAAACTGCAGGGACCAAAAGTGTAATTTTCCAAAGTTTTTACCTAAGGATCAATTTTGATAATATTTGACTTTTAAATGCCTTAGGTTGACTTTTCCTTCAAAACAAATGCGTAGGGACTAGTTTTGTAAATTTTTGAAAGTTGGGGGACTAAAACTGCCAATTGTGTAAACTTTGTTCGTTTTTCATTGTTTTTGCTCATTTTGCATCTGAAACATATAAAATACAATCCCTGGGATATTTTTAGTATTTTGATGCATTTCTGAGCGTTTTTGGATGTTTTGGCAGTTTAAATATGACAAAAATGATGAGTGTTTGAGCACTCATCAATGAGGCGAAATTTGTTATGCTTTTAAAGGGTCATTTAAGCCTTAAGTCGTGATAATATTATCAATTATTACCCTAAATTGTTCCTTTTGTAATTTTAGGTACTTTTGAAGAGATTTCTGAAAAACAAAGCATTTTGTACGTTTTGGAGCAAAAAGAGAAGAAAACGACAAAGTCAAGAATCTAAGCTGGAAATTGAACCTGACGGCGTCACCTATTCCAAAGGGACGGCGTCAGCCTTTGTGACAAGAGGTGGATATCACTTTTACACTTGACGCGCCAGAACAGAAATCAGGACTTAACACATGACGGCATCACGTTCTGCCAAGAGTAGGCTGTCACGTATCACACTAAAGCATGACGGCCCATAACACTTAAATAATGACGACGTCAAGAAGTTGGATTGGACGACAAGAAACCCTAGCCGCGATGAGATGACGACGTCAACCATCAAAAGGTGACGCCGTCAACCCTTGTAAATCTATATATAGTTTTTGATTGTTCATTCATTAGTGTGTAACTTTGAAGAGGAACTTTTGGTGGAATAACCCTACACGAATTTCAAAGGTTTTTAAGGGTTTCATACCCTTGTCTCTTCAATGTTCAATTAAAGATAAGTAATCCATCAATCTTTCAATATGTCTATGTATTGTTTGTTTCTATCTTATGCTTGTCTTTCTTTTAACATGCTAGGTGATGAATGTGTAAATACTCATCATTTTTAGTCAAATCTGAACAGCAAAACGTTTAAAAATACTCAAAAATGCACCAAAATACGAAGAAAATCCCAAAGATAGTGTTTTATATGTTTTCGATGCAAAACGAGTGAAAACAAATGAAAAAAGAACAAAATTTGCATAATTGGCAGTTTCAGTCCCCCAACTTTCAAAATTTGACAAAACTAGTCCCTAAGCATTTATTTTAAAGAAAAGTCAACTGATTGGCTTAGAACAGTCAACTTAAATTGACCAAGTAAATGGTCAACAAAGTCAAACTACCTAGACCAATGCTTCCGAGTAATATTGAGTATCACCAGGTCGTTATGTCCCGATGAGGTGTGGATTGTGCTTTAGCGTGCTTGTGATCGGGTGTTTCTTCACAGAAAAGGGTTGTGATAAGAATTATTTGGAAATTATGAAAAGAAATAGCTTAGGAAAGCTATGTGATTAATTGCTGGAATTAAGATTAAGAAGAATTGATTTAAAACTTAAAAACGTACGCTTTAATAAAAAACTTACACTGACGTACGAGAAAGAAAGTACAACTGATGAACAGAAAAGGCTATGAGTGTGAAATTATTATTTTTATAATCTTAATAAATAAAGAAAATTTTAAGAAAAAGAAAAATTATTTTTACACTATTCAATTATTTATTATTAATTAATTACTAATTATCTATTTATTAACTAATTATATTAACTTAAATTATTAAAAATTACTAAAAAGACTTAGATAATTAAGAAGATTTTTATAAATCTAATTAACCATCACAGGAATCCTAAAAAATTATAAAAAGTTGGCTTTATGTATTATTAAACTAATTTACTAATTATTATTATAATTATTAATTAATTACCAATTAAACTAATTATATTATAAAAAATAGAAAATGAATAGTAGAAATTCTAGAAAAATTTCTAAAAATGTTTTTACTTATATAAAAGCTAGAAAAATTATAAAAAATAGGTGTTACTTAATAAAATCTAATTATGCTATTTAATTATTTAATATTAATTAATAATTAATTAAACTAAAATTAATTCTAAAAACCACTAAACGACAAAATAAAAATATGGGAAAATTTCTAAAATTACTTTAATATAAAAGAGATTTAATAAAAATATAAAAGTGCTAGAGTGCTTATAAATAAGCTTAAAAGAAAATTAAAATGATAATTTCTATTAAATAGAAGCTATCACTAAAATTAAATTTGGTTTTTTGTGTTTTTTCTTTTTCCAAACTATTTTTACACTAAAAACTAACAACTTTTATAAAAACACTTTTTATGAAGCTCATAAATAAGCACTTTGAGTGCTTATTTGTTCCACAGTTGACTTTCTTTGACTGAGAAGGGAATTAAGCTCAAATGGAAGTATGTGGGGTCCACAATGATGTATTCTGCTTTACTTAAGTCATTTGAACAAGTTTAAACAAGATTCACTCAAATAATCTATATGAATAAGCCACAAAGCCTGAATAAGCACTTGCTTATTTGGATTCTGAGACAGAAAATGGGACAAGGTTTGAGGGCAATTCCAAGTGGGGTCCACAGGTTCTAAAGTCAAACTTTTGGTCAAAACTTCAAGCTTGCCAGGAGGGGGGGTTCAAGGGACCTAAAATGGACAAGTGGGACCCACTGAGGTGGCCACAATCAACCACTAAAGTGGTGGTGGTGGAGGAGGTCTGCTGTGCACAGGGGACTCAGTTCCCCTGCAGCCTACTTTGAGGGGCAATTCAGTCCACAAAATAAATTCAAAAAAATTTGATAGATATGGAAATCTCAAGTTCAGCTGGTAGACTAACTACTCAAGAAGTTTTACAGCCTAAAACCAAACACAAAAATCAGGAAAATTCATGCCATTTTGGAAATTTCTGACCAAAGCTCTTTTTGACTTTTTTCTATAAACTCTTCCTTTGACTTTTATGAGATTAGATTGCTCCTAACTGCTTGAAAATATGTTAATAAGCTAGAAAAAGATTGATTTTAGTTGAAACAACACTTTATGCTAAGTTATGAAAGGTTTTGGACTTCAAATCCCACACAGTTAACTGTGTGGGTGAGTTTGTTTGTGATTTTGACTATTTGGTGTGTAAGACTTGATTTATGCTTTTACTTGACCTATATCAACTACTGCAATCTTATTGAAACTAGAATAAACACCAAACAACAACAAAAGCATAGCTCACAAGCTTGTTCCAAACACCCCTAATCTTGACTGATTTGAAAGTTTTCAAAGCTTTAAAAGGATTTAAACCTAACAACTAACACAGAAGCATGTTTTATGATTATGTAAACCTGTTTAAACCCTAATATCTCAAAAATAACAACAACAACTTGAAAATCAAGAATAAGCTATAAATGACTAAAATTCTAAATACTAAGCACCTATAAAATCTAATGAACAACTATTATATTTTAGGTTATATTATCACTAAAAAACTCTAAATAAACACAAATAAAACAGAATCAAGCAATAACAATCATATTTATAGAAAATGAGTTTTAAAATGGATAAATGGCTTACAGATGAAGCTTGTAAGCATCCAAACCAAAGAACCAAGGACCCTAACTCCTCCCTTGAGGATCTAAACCCATTTTCCACAGCAACTTTGCTTCCAATTCACCTCTGAATCACCAAAAACCACTTCCACACCAACAGTTGACTTTTGTTGACCATTTTGTGATTTGTGGATTTTTTAGCTTAATTGAATTTTAAGGTTACTAGAAACTTGTATAAGTTTCCTGGGAGCCTATATGTGCTATTTTAGTCCATGATAACAACCTAAACTAACATTACACCATACTTGAGATTTTTTGATGAAAATTGTACAAAGTGGAATTCAAACTGAAATACTGAAATTCATTAATAAAAAAGATTCAAATTACACTGATATTGCTTAAACAATTGCTAAAAAGCTTAAAAATACAATAAGATTGACAGAATTACTTAAACGACTAATTTTTATACTAAGTTACACTAACTGCTTCTTCCACTGCTTCTTTTTCCTTTTATAGGGGACCATTAGGGTTTTGAGACCCTTCTGAGTGATTCCCACTTCCTTTTAGAACCCTTGGATTACTTGAAATGATCTTGGCCGTTGAATTGAATTTTGGTGCCAATTTTGTCAACGTACCATGTGGGTTTTCCTGTAGAAACTATGAAGCAATTAAAATTATTTGGATGTTTGTGGGAGTTGGGGGAGGCAGGGAGTGGGTTTGCTGATGTGGAGGAGGGGGGGGGGGTTGAGTATTGGTTTGGTTTTACAGGTTGGGAGGGGAGGAAGAGGTCAAAGTTTGACCTGGGAGGTTTTATTTGAAACGGGGGAGTATATTATTATTGGTGGTGGGCTGATGTTGGTGATTGGGCCAAGGAAGGGTGAATGGGCTTGGAGTGTGTTGGGGTTTTGTTTGTGGATTGGATTAATACAGCCAAGGGTCCGTTTGGTAGTAGTAAATATCAAGGACCAAAAATGCAATTCCACCAAACTTGAGGGGCTGTAGATGAAGGTTTTCCAAAGTATTCACAAGGACCAATGTTGCCAAACTCCAATGATACAAGGACCACAAACAAATTTTTTCATTTAAAAATCCCAGGGACCTTTTCTGCAAATTTTCAAACTCCAGGGACCAAACATGTAGATTTCAAAAACTTTTCACCCAAAGTCCATTTTTGATAACTTTTGATTTCTGAAGGACTTGGGTTGACTTTTTTTTCAAAATAAATGCATAGGGACTATTTTTGACAAGTTTTGAAACTTGGGGGACTGAAACTGCCAATATTGCAAACTTTGATCATTTTTCATTTGTTTTGCTCATTTTGCATTTAAAACACATAAAACACAATCCCTGGGATAATTTCAGTATTTTGATGACTTTTCGATTGTTTTTGTATGTTTTGACAGTTTAAATACGATAAAAATGATGTGTGTTTGAGCACTCATCATCAACCCAAACTCTTTAAAAGTCAAATAACATCACAAATGATCTTTGGGTGAAAAGTTTTCAAAAATTTATAAGATTGGTCCCTTAACTTTGAGTTTTGGCAGTTTTGGTCCCTGGGCATTTTAAAATGCAAAAATCATAAATCATGGTCCTTGGGAATTAATAAGATGGCAAGTTTAGTCCTTAGTTGAAGTTTGGAAGATTGGCAGAATTGGTACCTTGAAGTTTCACTTTGTTGGAAATATTGTCCTTGTGATACTTATAACACCAAACGGATCCTTAATACTAAACCAAACCTTACACCAAACACAAAACTAGGCCAACTCCCAAACCAAACTCACCCTTGGCTCAAATCTATCCCAAGCCCACCAAGCCTTTTTTACATTTTAATAATAAAAATGTATAATATCATTGGTCAAAACACAGGTCAAACACCCCTCTGATAACGCTCAAAATTAACATATTTTTAGTCGCGTTATTGTTTGATTTTTGAGTGGAAATTGGTCATATTTGTATACATTTGTTACTTAATCGTGGAAAAGTGTTTATACATGCAAACATAGCCAAAAGCGGGGAAAAGTGAACAAAAGATGAAGAATTGAAGTGGACATGCATTTTTGGAGAGTTTCGAGAGGATCAAGGAAGAAAGAAACGTTGCATGAACAAAAGGATTTGATAAAGACAAGTTTACTACACGAAATTATCAAGGAAATATCAAGTTCCAATGGACAAAGTCATGCCACGAAGAAAAATATTACATGCAACGTAAAACGAAGACATGAAATCATGATCAGACGAAATCCAACCGATCAGTTGCAACCCGCAACCAATTCGGCTGGAAAAGTGCCAGAATGACCATCCGATCGGATGGCGAGAAACCGACCGGTTGGTGGTGACTAAAGTTACAAGTTTTGCATTAATTGGTGAATTTACTCCCCATAATCATTTGTGGTTGATCATTGTTGCTTATTTACTGTGGAGGAACGTTTTTACTTGAAGCATAAGTGTCATTAAGCTATATAATGAGCACTTAGGACTTAGAGATACTTGTACCACCATTATCTAACTTAGTATTACACCAAATCTTGTTAGCTTATCTTATATTGCCTGAAAGTTTACTAAGTCTTGTAAAAACATCCGGAACGTGTTGAGTTAAAGTCCCAAGCATTGGTTCGAGTGTGGAGTTGTTTACTTACTTTGGTGAGCAATTGGAGGAGTGTGGTTGCTATAGTTCCACAAGTTTTCTCATTGTAATTTTCAAGACTAGGTACACCTTTATACTTATAATGAACAATTGTTACTTAAGTTTTATGAAAGTTTTCTTATTTACTTGTATTTTATTATGATTGCTATGGAGTAATTTGTGATATACTTGTGTATATGATGTGATTGGTAAATGGAGTATTATCTTATGAAAAAGGTGATGCATGAAAACATATCTATTTTTATGAGTTTGTTGATATAACATCTTTTCTAGCTTAATTTGTCGGTAAAAACAATTTCTTGAAAAATAGGTCCGAAAGGATTTTCAACTTGTTTTTATTCCAAAATATTAATACACCAAATTAGTATGGAATAGGATGCTTGACAACCATCTTATTTACTTGTTAAAATAGATTTGAAACGATTTCATCACGAAAAAGGACCGATAGGATTCGTTGGAATTCATAAGAAAAGAATTGATTTTCTAAACAACCATGTGTTTATAGGATTGTCATACTAATTTGATATGTCCGAAAGGAGTCATTTAGGTGATAGAATTCTTAGTAGTAGTGAAAACATGACATACATCATAGATTGTATAACTACTCATTTTTAGTTGCGCATCATAACAAGTTTTACACCAAACTTCGTACTCAAATTGTTACGATACTCCTATTTACCAAACAAGGAATTATACACAAGTATATGTTTAGTTTTTATTGAATTTCTTTTAAATCAAGATTTTACATAAAATTTGGATTGACAACCCTTATTTAACAAACGTTTTTCTAATTACTAAAACTACCAAATCCCTTGTGACGATCTCGACTTACCCACCTTTATTACATCGGACGAGTATACTTGCTCGTACGTGCTAGATAATAATCGGATAATTCGTGTTTATAAATTTTAAAACTTGTACTAACAAAACGCACATCAAGTTTTTGGCGCCGCTGCCGGGGATTTGATTAATTTTCTTAGTTTTTAGTAATTAATTTGTTTGAAATTAGTTTTTTTTAAGTAAAAAGTAAAAAAAAAAAAAAGTAAAAATTTTGGTTTTTTGACCAACCGAATCGGTTGGGTTAGAAACCGATCGGTTGGTCATCTCGGTAAAATTTTGGACATTTTTAATTTTTAGTTTATTTTCTATTCTTAGTGTTTTATTTAGTTAATTTACTTGTTCTTATTTCATATTAAGAGTTTATTTGATTATAACTAACCCTCATGCTAATGATTTAGATTTTTTTTTATGGTTATGTTATAGTTAGTAAGTGCTTAAGTTGAAATGGAGAGTTTGAGCCAAATTTCTGCGTATTTGAAAGACTTGGAAGATATGTTCAAGGATTCCGGTGATTCCTTGGAAAAGTTGGAGAGTATGTTGGAAAAAGCAAAGTTGGATTTGGAAGGAGAGGAAGTTGTTTGTGACAATGTTGCTTATTTGCCACATGAAATGTGTTATCCAAAGAAGGAGAAGGAGAGGAAAGTTGTTGTTTTCACTAGAGCACCACCTAAGAAATATGATGCTCCACACATGAGGTATTCAACACCTTGTGCGGTGGAAGGAGTTAAAGCTTGAGATGGGGAATTGAATATGGAATATGGAGACAATTACATTTCGGAAAAAATGCTTGACAAACTTGGTTTTGTTAGACTTGATTATGGAAGTTATGGTAAGAAGGAAGTGAAAGGAGTTAGAGTGAATATTCATGGTCATATCTTTAAAGTTGATTTTGTTGTTTTGGAGTATACTAATGAAGATGAACCGGAAGTGATTTTTGGTAGAGATTTCTTAGTGAATACCAAGTGTAGTTTGGATTTTGCACTTGGGGAGTTGAAAATTAACATAAGTGATTTGGAAGAAAGGAAGAGTGTGAATGATATGCTTGTTGATGTTTGTGAAGGAATGGAAATGTTGAAGGAAGGAACGGATGAAGTTTGTAAGATGGGAAAAGCTAACCAAAACAAAACACCATTGAACAAATTAACCCAACCCTCCACCCAAAAAGAAAACAAATCATCATCATCATCATCATCCAAAACACCACCTAGTTCACCAAAAAGTACCAAACCTTTAACCAAAGAACAAAAACAAGCCATTTTGGAGAATCTTGAAGCAAAGATTAGTGAATTGATGGAAAACGAACCGGTCATTGAAGTATTGAGGAATTATATGGAGTATAGTAAGAAGCTAGATGGAGTTATGTTGGCAAAGTCTAAGTTGGAGGATAATAGTTTTGATGAAGTAGAGGAGAGAAGGATAATTGAGAATGGGCTCCCAAAGAAAATGAATGATCCCAGAAATTTTGTTTTACCGGTTAAAATTAATGGGACAACTCCTTTATATGCATTAGCCGATACGGGTTCTAGTGTGAGTATTATGCCTTATCCATTGTATCATAAGTTAGGATTAAGAGACCCTACACCTAACAATTCTAAACTCACTATGGTGGATAATTCTAAGGCAAAAGCAATGGGAGAAGTAAGAAATGTGAGAGTTCAAATTGGTTATCAAGCATTCTTGGCGGATTTTCTTGTGTTGGATGTTGCGGTTGATAAGGAACTACCTTTGTTGTTAGGTAGATCATTTTTAAGAACTTGTGGTGCTATAATAGATATGGGAAAAGGTACCATGACAATTGATGATGGAGTTCTTAAGAATACTTACTATCCAAAGCCTAGAGGGGGTAGTAATGGAGATGATAATGATGAGGACCAAGAGGAGGATTACCTTGGTTGCTTTGAAGTAGGAAGGGATGAAGATGGTAGACCAAAGTTTGGTCCATGCACACCTAGTTTCTTTGATATTGAAGATGAATTGGAAAGAGCTCTAGCAATGGAGGCTTTCTTTAATCCTTTTAAAAATATTTTTGTGTTTAACAAGTTGACAGATTTTCTTGGATCTTTACCGGTCCAATTGAAGAATTTGGAATGAGGTTTCGAAGGACATAGCATTTACAAAAGAGAAGAAGGAGATGGTGATTGGCATTGCAAATTTGATATCACATGTCCTAGTGGAAGGAACTTTGCAAGAACTTTCAAAACCCAAAAGACAACTAGGAAGTTGGCAAACAAGTATCGTGGAGAAGAAATTCTTAGGAATGAATATTTCTATGGATGAAGAAGAATGATCACAAGAATAAAGCACATCTTGTGCTAGTTTGTTTGTTTCGTATTTTTATTTTCATGCATTTTATTTTATGTTTTTAGGGTTTATGCATTTCAAGTTTGAATGAGACTATCTATTTGTTAATCTATCTATTTATCTTTTTATTTAGTTTAAGTTTTAGTTTTTAGAGTTTAAGTTATGTTTTAGTTTTAAGTTTAGAAGTAGAAATAGATGACCAAAATTTTTGGTAGACAAAGTGTGTTGGAATACAAGTTAATAAGTTTGAGAAAAAAAAAAACTACTAGCACTTGTGTCAAGTCAAGTAGTGAAGAAAAAATTTTTTGAAAAATCAATTTCATACCAAATCGGATGGATTCACAACTGATCGGATGGAGTTGAATATATAAGCCCAAATTTTCAAAAACTTAAGAAAAACACATACACACAATCCACCAAAAATTGGGGTTAAAAATTCGACCATAAAAAGTTGTTAGAAGGTTGCAGGAGTGATAATTAATCATCAATGGCATCAAGTCAAGTAAGTTATATCATTAATTTTGTTCAATTAAGTTTTAATTCGGATGATTGAAATTAGGTCACGAATTGGGTATTTTTGAATTAGTTCGAATTGAGATGTAATATTTTGGGGATAAGTGATTAGATGATAGGAGAAGGTATTACAAAAAGAATTAGATCAATTGGTTAAGTTTTGAGTAAGAATTCATTGATTGAATTTTCGGATTGAATTGGGTATAATCTTTGGACCTAGTTTATTTGCAATTGATGAATCCCAGAAGTTATATGATTGATAATTAGTGATGTTAGGTTATTGCATTGTTGATTAGAACACTATTTGGAAGATTTTTAGTAGATGATGTTCTTGGTTTTTATAGAATCATTGGGTTGATGATTGGAAATGTTAAGAATGATTGTTAGGAGAATTTGGATGTTTAGAAGTACTCAAGAATGAGAGATTACAAGTTAGAAAGAAGTTCGGATTGATTGGGAAGCGTTTAGGATGGATTGGAGAAGAATTTGGTTTGCAGAAAACTCCAACCGGATCGGTTGTGAGTTGCAACCGATCGGTTGGGAGTGTGCCAAAGTGCAACCGATTCGGTTGGACCTCAAACCGATCGGTTGGTCACCTCGGAAAAATTTTTGACAATTTTTTAAAATGTGTTTTCTAGTTTCTAAATTGATTGATATTAGTTCTTATACTTATATACTAACATAATTTGAGATTTCTTTCAGGGAAATGTTGGAAGATTGGGCCGAAATCCGATTGTTAATAAGTATTTGAAAAGGAACGAGCGAAAAAGGGTTACTTTCAGTTTGAAACCGGAGTCTAATGAGAATGTCAAGTTTTCTCATGTGCAAAACAAAGACGAGAAGAATGCGTATAGAGAACGTCTTTCAAAACTTCAAGAGAGGAAGATTGCTAAGCCTAGGTTGATTGATTGGGAATTGCTTGAGGAGTATGAATGTGAAGATCAATTAAGGAGCATGATGACTATGGTTTATGTGTATCCTGGTGATGGAGATAGGTTTGAAGATTATTCATGGGAAAGAGCTTTTAGTATTCGTGAAGATGTTTACAAGGAATGGTGTTTGGAGTTCTTTTCTACGTTCTACTTTGATAGAAAGGTAAATGATGTGCTTGGAGATGTTTGTGTTTGGTTTAGATTGTGTGGTCGCGAACATGCTTTTTCTTTGCCAAAATTTGCAGTTGCACTTGGTTTGTATGAGGAGAGTGAGATTCAACATAGGTTGTTTGGACCACATTTTGTGAGTTTAGCTAGAGGTAATGATCAATACACGGGTATTGATGAGTATTGGAATAGAATTGGTGATCCAACTTGTCTTAGGAGAAATGCTTCTAGGATTAGGAATCCATTGTTGAAAGTTTTACAAAAGTTGATTTCTTGGGGATTGATACATAGGAGTGGTGGACAAGACAAGTGTAGTCAACCGGACCTATGGGTGATGAAGTTGTTGGAGGAAGACAAGAATGGGAATGTGGCATGGATTATTGCCGAGTATCTTTCAAAGAGAGCACCGGGGATTAAGAAACAAAGTGATGTTTGTGGAGGTCATTATGTGACCATGTTGGCTAAAAATCTTGGGTATTTTAATGATGAGGAGTTGAGGAAGTGTAGAGTGAGATTGGAGAGTGAGTTTTGGGATGCTTTTAGTTTTGGGAAAGCATTGGATAGGATTAACAAGACTTTGGGACCTTGGATCGAACCAAGTGTGGGGGCACAATCCGGAGCTTATGCGAGAGCGCCTTCACAACCTCAAATGGAGAGTTTTCCGGGTAGTACCCAAAGTGGTTTTGATTCAGGATGGGGTGATTGGAACCGTGAATTAAATGCTATTGAGTGTAGGGATTTTTGGAGAGATTCGATGCAAATGAGGAATAATTACAACTATGATTATTCCATGCCTATGATCCAACATTTGGCACAAGATGCCAATTATGAGGTACCTCCCTACAACCCACCAAATGTTCCACCATACCCTTTACCGTATTCTCCATATCCTGGACCATACCACTATCCTTATCCTGGTTATTCACCATTTCCCGAGCCATATCCTCCATATGGTAGACTTCCCGAGTATGGTAGTTCAGGTGTTAATGTGGGTGGACCGAGTTTTAATCCGGGAGGATCAGGTTATGATGTTAGTGGATCGTCATCAAGAGCTGGAAAGAAGAAGAGACGAGTGGTAGACGAGGACGATGAAGAAGATGTTGATGAGGATGAAGAGGAAAGCGAGGACGATTTCATTCGTTCGGATGTGAGTTATTGATGGTGACGCTTGATCACATGATTATGGTTGGTTTTCAAAAACAATTATGTGTCGAACAATTTCTATTTTCTATTATCTTTAACTATTTTCTTGTAAGATTTATAACGTAACGTAATTTTCTATTTATTTGGTTTAGATATGCTTTTGTTTGTGTTTGTTTGGTTGTTTCGTATATTTTGCAGTTTTCTTGCAGGAGTTTTATTACGGAAGCATATAGTTGATCAACTTTTGGAGTCGGTAAACTCATTTGCTTATTATGATTAAATATGCATGTTGCGTATTTAACTCCGGTATTTTCTAAATTTTTCCATTTCCTTTACTCTGAAGTCATTTTTTTTTACATTGAGGACAATGCAAATTTAAGTGTGGGGGAAGGAAGAAAATAGAAAAATTGCATTATTTTTAAATTTTTGATTTTCAAATTTTTGTTTTAGAGCCGTGAACTTTACTAACTAGTAGTAGTTCGCCTTTCATATTTTAGTTAAAATAAGGTTGATTTCATAGTATATAATAATGATATTTTTGGAGAATAAATTCAAGTTTTAAAGAGCAATTTGTCTCGAAATTGATAACATTTGCTAGCACAATTTTATACCCTTATTACTTTAAATTGTGAGGATTAGTTTTTTTTTTATGAGAAAAGTATTTCTTATACTATTTACATATTTCATGATGAGTGTGCCGGTGGTTGTGTTAATTCTAGAACTTGTGCTTGTTATGCATTACGGTTAAAATCATTTTCGAATGATGAGGATATATTCATATGATAAGAGGCAAACTTAGGAATAAAACCAAATGGCCATCCGTTAACAAAATAATTTTTGCTAACCACATTGGTTAGTTACCCCCGTATTTGGAACCCATTTGTTAGCATTCATTTTTAGCACTAGATACACTTAGTTACACCCTTTGAGCCATCCTTTTCATTTTGATTAATCCAGAAAAATACAAAAAGATTTTACACTTTAAACCTTAGCCTAACCCTTTGTCAAAGTCTAAATGGTGGGTTGCTAGTTGCTTGGTATGATGGATTGTTTTTGATGATTAATAGCTAGCCACACTGTGTCATTCGTGTGTGCCATTCCAACAAGATGAAGGAGACGTCTTTCGTATTTTGTATTTTTTGTGGTGTATGCTTATAAGAAGTGTGGGGGAGATGTTATGTATGAAAAAAAAAAAAAAAAAAAAAAAAAAAAAAAAAAAAAAAGTCATCGCAACTATATGGTGACAAATATAGCCAATGTGTTATATTATTATGAATAAAGAAAGTCATGAGATATGTTGTTAGCCGATGTGCTAAGTTTGAAGAATATTTTATAGTGAATCAAGGTATCAACATGTGGAGTCGAAGCGGAGAAAGATTGTAACTATTATCATTTTTTGGGTTTGTGGATTATGTGAGATTAGCAACTATGGGACTTAGACTTTGATTTTATTTTTCTTTTAAAACCAATTTCATAAATATTCTCATGCCTTATCCTTACCTTTTTGACTTAGTGTAATTATTTTGCACGGAAGTTTATAAAACCCTTAGCCTAAACATTACAACCCGAATGAAAGACCTCTTTGATGAATTATTCTATTGTTTTGATACTTGTACAAGCCTATGGTAAGAAACATTAATCATGACTGTGCAATGACTGATCTATTTATCATTTCACATATTGAGTGATGAGTGAATTTCAAATTATTTTCATGAGGTGCTTAGAATTGTTATCAAGCTCTTTATTTACTTGATTGAGTTCAAATAAGATATTTGCACTATTACCATTGAATTCAATTTTCTTTTGATTAAGACTTGCTCGAGGGCGAGCAATGCTCAAGTGTGGGGGATTTGATAACGCTCAAAATTAACATATTTTTAGTCGCGTTATTGTTTGATTTATGAGTGGAAATTGGTCATATTTGTATACATTTGTTACTTAATCGTGGAAAAGTGTTTATACATGCAAATATAGCCAAAAGCAGGGAAAAGTGAACAAAAGATGAATAATTGAAGTGGACATGCATTTTTGGAGAGTTTCGAGAGGATCAAGGAAGAAAGAAATGTTGCATGAACAAAAGGATTTGATAAAGACAAGTTTACTACACGAAATTATCAAGGAAATATCAAGTTCCAATGGACAAAGTCATGCCACGAAGAAAAATATTACATGCAACGTAAAACGACGAAGAAAAGACATGAAATCATGATCAGACAAAATCCAACCGATCAGTTGCAACCCGCAACCGATTCGGCTGGAAAAGTGCCAGAATGACCATCCGATCGGATGGCGAGAAACCGATCGGTTGGTGGTGACTGAAGTTACAAGTTTTGCATTAATTGGCAAATTTACTCCCCATAATCATTTGTGGCTGATCATTGTTGCTTATTTACTATGGAGGGACGTTTTTACTTGAAGCATAAGTGTCATTAAGCTATATAATGAGCACTTAGGACTTAGAGATACTTGTACCACCATTATCTAACTTAGTATTACACCAAATCTTGTTAGCTTATCTTATATTGCCTGAAAGTTTACTAAGTGTTGTAAAAACGTCCGGAACGTGTTGAGTTAAAGTCTCAAGCTTTGGTGAGCAATTGGAGGAGTGTAGTTTCTATAGTTTTCCACAAGTTTTCTCATTGTAATTTTCAAGACTAGGTACACCTTGATACTTATAATGAACAATTGTTACTTAAGTTTTATGAAAGTTTTCTTATTTACTTGTGTTTTATTATGATTGCTATGGAGTAATTTGTGATATACTTGTGTATATGATGTGATTGGTAAATGGAGTATTATCTTATGAAAAAGGTGATGCATGAAAACATATATATTTTTATGAGTTTGTTGATATAACATCTTTTCTTGCTTAATTTTTTGGTAAAAACAATTTCTTGAAAAATAGGTCCGAAAGGATTTTCAACTTGTTTTTATTCCAAAATATTAATACACCAAATTAGTATGGAATAGGATGCTTGACAACCATCTTATTTACTTGTTAAAATAGATTTGAAATGATTTCATCACGAAAAAGGACCGAAAGGATTCGTAGGAATTCATAAGAAAAGAATTGATTTTCTAAACAACCATGTGTTTATAGGATTGTCATACTAATTTGATATGTCCGAAAGGAGTCATTTAGGTGACATAATTCTTAGTAGTAGTGAAAACATGACATACATCATAGATTGTATAACTGCTCATTTTTAGTTGCGCATCATAACAAGTTTTACACCAAACTTCGTACTCAAATTGTTACGATACTCCTATTTACCAAACAAGGAATTATACACAAGTATATGTTAAGTTTTTATTGAATTTCTTTTAAATCAAGATTTTACATAAAATTTGGATTGACAAGCCTTATTTAACAAACGTTTTTCTAATTACTAAAACTATCAAATCCCTTGGGACGATCTCGACTTACCCACCTTTATTACACCGGACGAGTATACTTGCTCGTATGTGCTAGATAATAATCGGATAATTCGTGTTTATAAATTTTAAAACTTGTACTAACAAAACGCACATCACCCTCCCATCTCTTTCACCTCCCCTTCTCCAAACCATACCCGTGAACCTCCATACCAGTCTACAACCATCACCATCCTCCCATCACTCTCCACTCCATTCCCCCATCCCACTACTACCCCCTCACACTCACAAACCCGTACCTAACCCTCCACGTTGGCAATCCACCCACAACTGTTTAGCGCCAAAAATTAATTCAAAGGCTAGGATGAAGCTTCACTAAAATTGATGGCTGGGATTTGATGGCAAGGTTCAAGGTATGATAATGAAGCCCTAAATTCAGAGGATGAAGCACAAGAAGGCTCAATGTGTACCTACCACATTTGTAGTATAAATAGACTTCATTGTAGCCATCATAAGGCATCCAATCTTAGTTTTAATTCTATTTTCTTTCTTATTCAAGTATTGTACTTCTAAATTTTCAGTTTAATTGAAGTTTTATCCAAGTTTATTTCAAATTCGAATTTTGCTTAAATTTCTTAAGTGGTCATATTTCATTTGAAAGTTGTTAATTTAGATTGAAAAATGGTTCTTAAGAGCTTTTGAGGTGTTCTGAATCCAAAAGAAAGTGAAAATTCAGTTAAGAAAAGAAAAAGAAAAAAAAGAGAAAAATGCAAAAGAAAATTCAAAAAAATAAAAAAGGTGAAAGAAAGGAAGAAGAAGCAGTAGCAGAGATGGATTGGAGAATGGTTTAGAGCTCAAGGAGGCATATAGGATGTGTTCTTTTATTCTTGGTTCTCAGCAGCCTCATAACCATGGATGTCAAGTAGGTTTTGCCAAGTGTTTTTATCATAATTTGCATTAGTTGTTATCTATCCTTAATAATTGCTATTTTCCGCTCTTCTAAGTTTTTTTTATCATTATATAAGTTAGTTAGTTAATCTTGTGTAGTGATTTAGTGAATTGCTTAGTTAATCCTTAAAATCAGTTAATTAAGGGGTGTTTGGGTCAGAGGTGCCATCTTGTTCCAGTGAATTTCAGGGGTTGTAAAGAGTTGAAACATGTTGCAATAGGTTACATTAGGGTAGTAAAAGCATAAATTCAGTGGTCAATTCATGTGGTAGTAAAAATTAGCTTTAGTATCCTTATTCTCATTCACTGCTTGTGCTTTTGGTATAAAAATCATGTCATAGGTTGTATAATCAATTAGCTTAGCTTATTTCAGTCACCCACCAGCTTCTAATCTCTGTTTCAGGTGTTAGATCAAGTTTTTAACTCACCAAAGTCAGCCTACCATTCTTCTCTAAAAGTCAAAATTTCAGGTTTTTTCAAAAATCCAATTCTTGTGTGATTTTTCAAGAATTTTGTGTTTAGTTTTAGGATCTGAAATTTTTAGCAATTGAAGTCACCCAGCTAGAATTTAGGATTCTATACTTGTTTTTATTTTTAAGATTTTTGTGCTAGCTTATTTGGGTACCCAAAGTGGCCTGCAGGCCATTCACCTGCCCTGCACCTACAGTCCAAATTTTGACCCGTTTTCCCTAGGACCTTAGCCTGATCAATTCTGGTTGTAATCCCTGATAGTTAGTTGTTTTGGATAACCCCCTAGGTAGTTAATTAGGAGTGTGTCTTTGCTTCCCCTATACGGCTTATTTAGTGCTTATTTTTATGCCCACTTTTGGCCTATTTGACCACTGCTGCTGCAGTAGCCTTGTTGTTGTTCTTATTAATTGTTAATTTCTTGTTGTTGTTCCTGATGATGTTAATCTTGTAGTGTATTCTTGTTGTTTTTATTGTTCCTGAATTGTTGCAGCTTGTTTAAGCTTAGTTAGCTTGTTTGTGTTGTGTGAAAGTCCATAGGAAAAGAAAACAAAATTTTAAAAATCAAATTTTCAATCTTAACTGTTTTGGTTTTTGAGTTGAATTTGAGTTTGAATTTTACAACATCTGATTTCCAGAAAGTATTTTGAGTTTAAGTTGAAAAAGAAAAGGAAGAGAAGAAAAAGAAAAAAAAAATAAATAAATAGCAAAAAAGTGAGTTGCTGGGATTCGAACCCTGGCCACCCAGCTCACCACACAAGCAACATAACACCCACCTCCCTTCCAACAGCTCTGGAGCACCAGTTCTGTTGGAAGGAGTATTCCATCTATACTTAAACTGTTTTTTATTTTAAACTTTTGAAACTGCTTAAGCTCTTTGCAGCTTATTTGCAAGGGCTTTTTCAAATTTAGTATTTTTCTTAGGTTTGTATTAAGATAATATAATTTTCCGAAAATTTTCAGATTTTTATAAATAGTTTTAGTATTTATTAGAATTTAATTTACTTTAAATAGAGTTAAATTCATAATAAATAGAATTTTCGTTAAAAAATAAATTTTCTTTTTTCTAAAATTTACTTCTACCTTTTAGTACGTTAGAAAATTATTCGTAAACCCGTAGGACGTTTAGAGCTTAAATTTCACGTTTTATTTGGTACGTTGACGTTTATTTTTAAATAAACGTCACGTTTTTAATTTAGTTTACGTTTTAGGATTCCCGATACCTAATTATGTTTTCCGTAGTGTTTTAGGACTTCCCTAGTTTGGTAATTACTTTTTGTTTACCCTTAGGTTAATTTATTCTCACCCTTCGTCCGTTAATTTTCCAATTTCGTTAATTTAACGTATCGTAAAACCAAATAATATTTCCAATCATACAAGATTTTAATCCTAATCTCATTTTTCCATTCACACCTCGTTGGGGTACGACCCAGGAAATCACTTCCCGGTTTCACAATTTAAATATCACTTTCACAAGTATTGCGAGGTAATCTTTTTCCTAAAAGGTTTACTCGTATTACTTCACGTCTATTTGTCTCACAATAAATTAGACCTCACGTTTGTTGATATTTTGATAAATTGTTTTTGCACACACCAAAACACAACGAATCACTAGGCTAGGTTTATTTGTGTTTGCTTAGATGTAGTGAAACCTAGTTATTGATTATTGATAGGTGGTTTATTATTAGTTGTTGTTGGGTGATTGATAATCGATGTTAGGCTTAAGAAAACTGGCTAATCTCCTATTTGGTAACTTGCTTGAACGTCTTAAGAAACATGAATCGGATGTGTACTACGATTTTAACGGTTGTATTTAATGCAAAAGTAACTATAAAGGAGGCCATGGTAAGGATACTTAACGTGTCGCCATAGGAAGAGATAGAAGCTTATAGAGTTGGGAAAATCGTACACGGCCCCAAAAATGGTATTAAGGAATACAATCCGTCATCCACGCAATTGTAACAAGCTTATCAATCAATAAAAGATAACTAGGGAGTAATGAAATCTAAATAAACATGTTTTATAGTTTACACATTTTATATTTATTGTCATTTTATTTTCATTGCATTAGTAGTTATTTGAGTTAGTTGACTAGCAACTAATTTCTCCCTTCTTCCAAATACCCGAGATTTTACTTGCTTTCATAAAATATAAAAAAAATGCAAAAAGAATCATCCCTCACCTCTACATTGGTCAGGTATTCCCTGTGGAGAACGATCAATCCCCCAGTACTTGCCACTTCACTATGCTACATCGGTCAGGTACACTGCCTGGTGGGGATTGTAAGCTTGTCAAGATCACTTGAGAAGTAAAACTTTCATGTAGACCACAATTCGCACATCAGGTGTTTTAAAAGAGAAGTGCTACAGCCAAATAAAAACATCCACAAAATTTTTCACAAAATGATGTGTCGCCGCCGTGTCGGGGAATGAATGTAATTTTACTATAGTTTCTCTCTCTTCTCTTTAATTCCACCAATCACTCTTTGACAAATCATTTTGTGGCTGATTTTGTGGAACTTTTTATGTGGTTGTAGCATTCTCCATTTGAAAAATAACATTAATAAGTGTGTTTATAATTATTTTATATTTGGGATTATGTTGTAGATTGTTTAAATTATATATTGAGAAAATTTTATTGTACTTTTTAGTAAGAGATGTTTAATTGATTATTATTTTATATATATATATATATATATATATATATATATATATATATATATATATATATATATATATATATATATATATTAATTTGGTAGATATGTTTTTAATTAGTTGTACAATGTGAATAAGTTATTATACTTTAAGTATTTATGTGTTTTAATAAGAGTATTAATTACACTATACATTTCTCTTGTTAGTTTTACGGATATAAATTAATGTAGTATGTGCGGATTCGAACACGAGACTTCGGGATTGCACACATTACGTATGAGTTTCAATGATTAATAATTATTATATTGAATTATGATAATTTCACAAATAAAACACGTAACAGTCGTTAGTACTTAACGAAAAATGACTAACGATCGTTAGGAATATGCAATTTTGGAAAGAAGGCAAGACGGTTCTAGGAACCCTCTTGGGCCTCCTATTCACGGCAAAGGAAGGAAGGGAGAGCTTTTTGCCCTAGCTTGCTCACCAAGTTTGTGCAAGTATAAATACAATGCCTCTTGTTTTCATTCTTCACATTCTTGATTACAAGCATAACCTAATTCTCTTCTTCTTTCTCTCTTGAGCCTAGAAATCGAACTACACCTTTATAGGGTTCCTACTAGATTTCCTAAGCTCATACATTTGTGTTTAGTCGATCAACTACACCCTTGTAGGGTTCCTACGCGATCTTCTAAAGTCAAACATTGTTTTTGGATTGTTTGTGATCAAGAACCTAGCTTTTCACATTGAAATGTTACTAATACGTGTATACAAGAACGGAGATTCTAACATACTTTTGTTAGCTTATTTTCCCTATTAGATTCTGATGCATGGGAATCGCAACAGGTTTTACCTCTCGAGGGATCTCGAGAAGCTTACAACCCCCCACAGGCAGTGTACCTGATCGTTGTAGTATAGTATAGTGACAAGTACCGAGGGATTGATCGTTCAACTCAGGAATAGTGTCGCTAGGATTAGAAAGCCTAAAAACTAAGTCTAGAGGTGAGGGATGATTCTTTTTGTATTTTTATATTTTTATGAAAGCAATTAAAATCTCAGGTTTTTGGAAGAGTGGGCAGAATTAGTTGCTAGTCAACTAACCCAATAACTAAAGATGCAATCAAAATAAAATAACAAAAATGAAAATAAAGCTAATTAAACTAGTGGTGTGAACAATAATAGGGAAAATTGTGTTTACTTAGGTTTCATTACTCCCTAGATATCTTTTACATGTTGATAGTTTCTTACAATTGCATGGATGACGGGTTATATTCCTTAATACCATTCGTGGGGTGGCGTACGTACTTCCCCATCTCTATAAGCTCTTACTTCACTCCTATGTCAAGCGGTTAAAAGATCTTAACATGGGATCATTAGAATTCGCTCACGCATTAAATACAACCATAATAACCTAGTACGCATTGGTTCATGTTTCTTAAGACGTTCAACCATGTCACCATTGGAAGTCTGCCAGTTTTCTTAAGCCTAACATCAAAATCATTCATCCGTAACAACTATAAATAAAAAATCAACCCATAATCAACATCTAGGTTTCACTACATCTAAGCAAACACACAAGAGATCTTGCCTAGCATGTTGAATTCAAGACAAGCGTAAAATATATTCAAGCAACACATAGACATATTGATCGAATTGAAAGAGTACTTATCTCAAATTTACATGAAAGGTTTCAAAGGGTAAAAACCCTTGAAAGAACAGTAAAATTCGTGATAGGGTTTCTCCAAGGTTACACCCTACTTGTCTCTCTTTAATGAATGAAAAACGTAAAACTATATATAGATTTTACAGGGTGACGGCGTCAAGAAGGAATGTCTGACGCTGTCAACTCGCCGCCCATAGTGATATCGGATTGCCTAGATCCAGATTTGATGCCGTCATGTGTAATATTACTCTGGGCCGTCACATGTAATTGGACCATGACGGCCTATGGTGACGCCGTCATGCCCCTAGTGTAAAACTCTCTGGACCGTCACGGACTTTATCCAATTTCACCTCTTGTATTGCTCTTGACGCCGTCATTAAGGAGCACATGACACCGTCAGGTACTATTCCCAGCAAGGGAAATTAAGACTTTGCCGTTTTCTTCACTTTTATGCTCCAAAAACGCCCAAAACGCTTCCTTTTTCAGAATTTACTCCAAAAGTACCTAAAATGACAAAAGGAACGATTTAGGGCAATATTTGATCAAATAAATTCGAATCCGGGCTAAAATGACCCGCTAAAAATGGTTCATTTTTCGCCTCTTCATAACCCTTACACTTGAGATTTGCTTGTCCTCAAGCAAATGCGCTTTTATTCTAATTAAAATACAAGTTAGGGGTCATTTAACACTAATATAAAAGTAATTACAACAAATAATCGTTCCAGTAAAGACCAAAGACAAGCACGGAGGTCATACACTAGCACCTCACAAATAGTGTTTAGATACTCACATCTCTCGGGTGTAATAAAGTATATATCACATTATGGAAATGGAAAACATCTCTCACTACCTGTCATAGCAAAATAGATTACCATAGGCTTGGGAAAGGATCAAACCTCCACCACATGGCGTAAGCACCTAGGATAAATTATCAAAGAGGTCTTTTAAAGGGTTATAACGTTAGGTGTAGGGATATGGAATACACGGTTTTGTTGGATATAGGCAATATTTACTGTGGCGAGTTAATCATCTTAGTTAATTACATGTACAATATGACGTTGCTAAGCCAAGACTAGACTCGACTTAAGCTAATGAATCAAAAAATAACAAAAACATAAAACAAACATAGAATGAAACGGGATGGTAGGCCATATGTTTTTTCTCTTTTCTCGTTTTCTATATATTTTTTTTCTTTTTCTTAATTTTTTTTTTCAATTTTTTTTTTAATTTTTTTTAATTTTTTATTATTTTTTTTGCATACATTCTTACCCTACCATCCAAAATATTACATCATAGGGAATGTACATTCCCCTTACACTTGAATTTTTACATACTTTACAATAAACTACTCTAATGACTCGAATCAAGAGAATCAAAACACTTGGAGTACTTTTAAGATTAATGCACATATGGGGGTAATACATGATGTTCTTCCCCATTACTCCATAACACAAGTACTTTACCCATGAGTCCCAATCATCCCAAAACAATATGTACAAGGATATGACTCGACTTACCAACCATGTAATCAATTAGATAATTAACTAAGGGTTTAAACAAATAAAAATAATGCACTAAAGATGAGTGCATACACGGAAGGCTAAGGCGATTTGGGTGTACATTTAAGTGGGTTGTAACAAATTATTCCTTTAGGTAAGATGCTTAAAGTTAGAAACGAAAAGATAGGCTCGGAGGGGTGTACTAGGGGTTTTGTGTACTAAAAATGAGTACAACGCTAAGGTGTGGGAAAAATTAATTGACTTTACTAGCCAAGTAATATGACTTAAATGGTCAAGTAATTATGATACGGGTTTAACACAAGGGTGATCCTAATGCCTCTTATCATGTAGTAAATCCTACCACACGAAGGTAGTCTCACTAGCGGTCTCGGGATGCATCACTAACACAAGTTCTAGAATCTAAATGCTACCGGTACACTCATAAGCACTAATAATGAATGCTTTTCCTATCAAATCTAAAGGCGAACCTCACATATTTGGGTGGAAAATTTTTCTGAATGATACGGTTTTGTGCTAGTCATGCGATTCCTATCCATGAGATGCTTGCTAAGGCTAAAGTTTCACTCCTAAATGTTGTAAAGAATTTTAAATTTGGCGCTAAAATTACACTAGCAAGTATTTCTCTTAGTTTTATTACACACCTACCATCCAACAAACAAACTTAAGTGCAAGTGTATCTTATAAGGTATCATCATTTACCCTCCCCTTACACTTAGGATGAACATTGTCCCCAATGTTCAATTAAAGAATGTAAAAGTAAAATAGGTAAAAGAATGAAATCAAATACTCCCCTGATTCGTTCGGTGTGGATACGGTTTTGTGCTAGTCATGCGATTCCTATCCATGAGATGCTTGCTAAGGCTAAAGTTTCACTCCTAAATGTTGTAAAAAATTTTAAATTTGGCGCTAAAATTACACTAGCAAGTATTTCTCTTAGTTTTATTACACACCTACCATCCAACAAACAAACTTAAGTGCAAGTGTATCTTATAAGGTATCATCATTTACCCTCCCCTTACACTTAGGATGAACATTGTCCCCAATATTCAATTAAAGAATGTAAAAGTAAAATAGGTAAAAGAATGAAATCAAATACTCCCCTGATTCGTTCGGTGTGGATAGTGTGGTAACAAGGTTAGATCTTCCTCCAAGAAAATGAACCATCAAAGCTTCCCTTCCAGAAAAATAAATCTTCTTCTTGTCATATATAACTTGTTAAACCTGAGAAAACAAACAAGGCAACCTCGTGTAAAATCGGCGGCAATCTATATTTACTAATAAGTCCTAGAAAACAAATTAAGATATAATGCTTGTGGAATGAATGTTTACAGATTTCCTGGAGTTTATAAAACTAAAGATTTAACAAAAACTTTAAGACTCCGTTAGAAAAACAAAACTAGAAAAATTTCCAGAATTTTACACATGACGCCGTCAGAAGTAAACTCATGACGCCGTCAGAAGTGATATGTAGAAATCTTTCCGTTAAGTTTCCAGAAAATTTCTGGAAAAACTTATGTCCTACTTCCTGGAAAATCCTGCAAAACATCATTATGACTCGATACAAGCATTTGACTCTAACAAATACTAATACACATGTTCATTTAATATTGTGGAGAATCAAGATCAATTTCATTCTTAGAAACAAATTTGGGGTTTCCCCTTACACTTATCTTTTGCGAAATACTTTTGTATGAAGTTAAGACGAAGTCAAACAACAAAATGAAGTATTTTCACAACTTTAATTTGAAACATGATCTACCGACAATAAAAATAAAGCATGCATATAGAAACAAATAACAATCAAACAAATAAAAATCACACAATACATGGGTTGCCTCCCAAGAAGCGCTTTTCTTTATTTACTAGTCTTGTAGCTAGACTCAAGGTCATGGGCAATTACGTGACCTCATCGTTGGTCTCTGATAATGCGTTTTTGAGTGCGTATAAAAAATATACAAAGTAGACGTGAGTGGAATTTACCAATCAACCTTTAGGAAAAGGAAGACTTGTAAAAACTCGTGAATACAATATATATATGTGATACCGGGTAAGTGATTACCCGGGTCGTGTCCCAACGAGGTGTGAATGGGCAATATCGTGTGAGATTCGAGATTAAAATGCTTGTAAGGAATGGTTTTGATTATTTGGTGTTGTTGAATTATGAGAAATTGGAAATAACGAACGAAAATAAAATAAATGCAACTAAAACATGAATTTAACAAGGAAATGAAAATAAAGCTTAAAATCTACTTAAAATACTAAGGGAAACATGATAGGGAATTCGGGAAATCATAAAACGTAACCTAAACTAAAAACGTAAAAGTTACTTAAGAAAAACGCGAGTGCACGAAATAAAAAGTGAAGTTTATGCTACGATAATCCTACGGGGATGAAATTTATATTTTTACAAACCTAATGATAAAAGAAAATTTTTGGAAAAAGAAAAATATTTTTTTGGCTTTTATATTTTTTATTACGGATTAAAAACTAAAATAATAAAATAAATCCTAGAAAAATAGTGAAACAATTTGGAAAATTATGAAATTTTTTTGGAAAGTCAATTGTACTAAAAGAAAGCTGGGGAAAAACCTAAGAGGGTAATAAGCAGTTTAAATAAGCAGGAAATAAGCTAAACAAAAGCTGAATATATACATAAGCCAAAACAATTATTACTATAAATACTAAAATAAACAAAGAACAACAACAAAGCTTTAGTAGCACAGATGGTTGGACGTGTTGTTGAATGTTCTGTTGTGACCCAGTAGGCCAGGGGTTCGAGCCTGAGCAACCCCAACCTTTTTTTTTTTTGCACTTATTATTTATTTTTTACTTTTCTTTTTATGAAAATTGTAAATCAACAAAAAGAGTAATGACTTTTGAACAAGAAAATTTTTGGAAAATTTATGTTGGCTAATCAGTGACTAAAACTTCAGAGGAAAAAGGAAACTTAACAATCAACTCCTAAGGCTAAACCAAGGAAATTTTGGGAACTAAAAAACTATATACAAGCTGATGTTAAGGTGAACTCAGGGGAAACTAAGCTAATTGACAGCTAGGGGAATCTTAGAAAGCTACAGGGAACAAGTTACAAGCAGAGAAACAAGCCTAAGAAGCTGAAAAAAAGCAAAATCTACACCTAAGGGCTGCCGTTACGGAAAATGGACATAAAAGCTGCTATAAAAAAATTTAAAAAATTCAAAAAAAATATGAGCAACTAGATTACCATCCAATTAACTTACGTACCAAATTTCGGGTAAAACGGGCTTAAAACGAAGAAATGAAAAATAAAAAACTACTTCTGCTGTAGAAAACGTGTTTTTGCAGCCCGTAAAAGGGCTTTCAGTCTTCTAAAAAAATTCTAAAATTTAGAAAAAAAATACCACTAACTAAACAATCTATAGGAGTACATTATCCCAAAATTTTATTCGATTTGGTGGAGATATGAGAAAATGAAAAATCAAAAACTCACCAGCTGTTGGGCGAATTTTTGTTATGCATTAGTTTTGCAAAGTGGGTGCATTTGGAGTTTTGACCAAAGAGAGTCCAAGACCAGGACTTGAAAAACATGTAATGATGCAATTTAAACCAATATGAAGCAAGAATAAAAACAATATATGTCAATATCTAAATCTATCCTAACTACTATTACACATCAGTTAACTACAAGCAATTTTAAAAATCCTACCTAACTTCTAGAAAACCATTGGAAAGTGTAGTCTTTTGTTTCAAATTAACTAAAAATAGTGAACGAAAGCTATTTGAACCAATCCAAGTGGTCAAAACAGTTTTTATGCTCAAAAGAAGTGTTATGCCAAACGCCCCTGTATGGGGTGACTGTCTTTGATTATCAATACCAATGGTTGTTTTTTAATTCTAAACTTGAACACAAAAGTTGCAATAGGTCGAGAAACATCTAATGAGCAAATTTCAAACACTAACAAGCAGTTACAATAAGTAAACTAAAATAAGCAAATTTGGATAAGTAAAGACAGTTAAATAAGAAAACTAGAATTAGAAGCTACAAAACTCAACATAAATCATAACAAGTAAACTAGAACTTTATATGAGCAATAGGAAAGCAAAAAAAAGCAGAAAAGTAAGCTGATAAGTAGATGAACAGTAAACTTGAAAAATGGGCTTACAATGGTTCTTTGCTCAAACAAGGCTTAATCATAACATTCAAACCATTTTCAAAATAAACCTAATGCTTCCCACGAAGCTCTAACCCATAGCCATATATACCATGCTCCAGCTTTCTTTCTTTTTTTCTTTTTTTTTTGATTGAAACTGAAAAAAGGATTAGGAAACTTGAGTAAATGCTTAACAAAATCTCACATAAGCTGTTGATAAGCTTAGTGAGCTTATGTCACAAACAGTAACCATTAAGAGCTTATCAAGAAATTTTGTAATAATGAAAAAAAAAATTTTAAGGCAGAAATTTAAAACTTTAACCAAACTTTTATTAAACTTAAAAAAGATTACATCAAAGGGAAAACACTAAAATTACAACTTAAAATTAATTTAAATAAAATAAAACATAAAACTACTCTACTGCCTCTTAAAGGCTTACATAATGTTCTACTTATACTAAGAGTCTAAACCTTGGTCTTGCTTGTTTGTGCTTCTCTTCTGAGTGAGTGGGTTGTCATTTCAATTTGTGCTTTCTTGAATTCTTCTCAACCATCAGATTGGCTTGGTCCCAAAGGTGTGCAATATGAGCCGTTTGATTAAATTAAGAGGTGTGGATTGCTGAATTAGAGGTGGCATCATGTGAATGTGGGATTGGTATTGGTGATCAGGAGGGGTTTTTGAGGAGATAGGGTGGAGGTGGAGTGTGGCAGGAAAAGGTTAGGTTGTAGAAGTGATGATGGTGTTGGGATATGGCAGGCTATGGAGTCACGGGGGAGGGAAAAAAGTAACCAGGGTGTTTGTTTGACTAGGGTTTGACCCTGGTGGAGTATTAAAATGGGATGGTGGGTTTAAGTTTGGGCCACAGGGAGTACATGGGCTTGGGGAAAGGGTTTAGGGATTGGGATAAATAATAAAGGGTGGACTGGGTTGTTTGGTTTAGGATTAGATTTAGTAGTGGTATTTTAGGATTTAGGGCCCAAGGACTAAATATGTAGAATCTGATTTTTCAAAGGGCCCATTCTGCCATTTTTCTAAACTATCACCAAGGACCATTATTGCCAAGTTATGAATTCCCAAGGTCCACTTTATTGTAATTTTCCAAGTTAAAATACCCGAGGACTAATTTTGCAAAATTCTAAACTGCAGGGACTAAACTTGTAATTTTCTCAAACTTTTCACCCAAGGATCAAATTTGATAACTTTTGAGTTTTAAAGAACTCGGGTTGACTTTTTTTTCAAAATTATTTTACTAGGGACCAATTTTGTCAATTTCTGAAAGTTCAGGGACTGATTTTGACAACTCTCCATATTTTGCTCGTTTTTCGTCTGTTTTCAATCCTTTGTACCTGAAACACACAAAAACATACTCCAAGGATATTTGTGATGTTATTTGACCATTTTGAAGTGTTTTTGATTGTTTTGACTAAAAAATTGGATGAAAAGATATGTGCAAAAAGACACATATCAAATCCCCCACACTAAGCAATTGCTAGTCCCTAGCAATTTTTTAAAAAATTTAATAGATTTGAAATCTCTTTACCAAAAGCCATTGCTTCTGGAGTAGCCAATTGTTTTGATTCAACTAAGAACTATGGTCCACCTGATAACCATGTGATTTTGAGCAAACCACCAGCTGTCAACGGATTTGATTTGTCTTTACCAGAATCCGTTTGCTTCTGGACTAGCCAACTCTTGATGGACACAGTCAACATCTTGGTGAGTTGATTACCAATTATGGTTTTCCACTGCCTTTACCACAAGCCATAATCTTGCGGGCTAGCCAACTCTTTCACTTTTTAGGATATGGCGAGTTGAGATACCATACAATTTTAGGAAAATTGCAAGCCGTCAACGGATTTGTGTTATCTTTACCAAGAGCCGTTTGCTCCTGGATTAGCCAATCCATTTGTCGTTTAGACATGGCAGACTGATAACCACAAAATTTTTGAAACTCAAGTGAAAGAATTTTAAAATTTTTGCCAAAAACGGGGGTACTAGATGGTTTAGGGTTTAGGGTTTAGGGTTTCGAATTGAATATTGTCCTCAATATTCAAAGTCCCGGCTATTATGCCGACTCTTTGAACGTAAAAGGGCAACATTACAAGCTAAATGTGGAAACATCATTTTGTTTTTCACTTTATTGGTAACCATAGCAGGGGTAACTCCCCCACACTTAGGGTGAAAACCCCATATACATGCTACTGTTTTTGTTTACCGAGTCGCTAGCTTGACTCGACCCTGAATTCATTGGTTCATGGGGAAGCATGATGTGGAAGAGATAATCTTCATCGTACTTTCATTCAAGATGTTTGGACAAACATTTGAAGCACGTGAAAGTTCCACATCGATGAGATAAGTACCCGGCTCAAGATAATGGTAAATGAAAATGTCAGGATCAAAGATGGTATCTTCATTCCCGAAGGAGTGAAGAAGAGAAGAAGTCACCCTGTAGGTGAAGAAAAGGAAGAAAACCATGATGAAAATCATGATACGATCTTCTTCCTCGAGAGCAGGCTCAATAGCCTGAATTTGGATTTCAAGGGTTAAGCTCAAAAACATCCCAGGAGGGAGGGTAAGAATCTGCAAATCCTCATGATTGAGTGCATCTCCCCCCGGGCTATCATACTCCGGAGGAGTCATGATATGATGAGTGAGTTCACCAGAGAACTCCTCATGAAGAGAATTATTCACAAGATGTGAATCTGTGAATTCATGTTCCGTTGTGGACTCATCACAATCCTCATTCTGAATATCAAAGAGTGGATTATCAGAAATCAAAGTGAATTCAGAGTCAAATTCAAATAGAGGATTGGTGAGAGTAGTTTTGAATGCTTCGGGAATAAAATGATTATCATTCTCTATTGGACTGTTAGGATCAGAACTGAGTGACGGATCATGATATAAGAGACTTTCAATTTCTCCCAGATCGGCTTCAAAGTCAACGAGATCATCGTCACTTCCCGTTGGAAGTGGATTGATGTGAGTGAGTTCATCGGCGAACTCCTCAAGAAGATGATCAGCATCAGAATGTGGAACTGATGCCTCAACATACTCGATGTCTCCATAAGATGCATAATCTTCGCTACAATCGGAGAAAGTCTCAAATTGATCTTTTGGACACTCAAGAGGGAAAGGTGAATCACACATATGATCAAAAGTTCCCTGTGACTCTCTTGGGATTGGGACAAGGCTCTCAACACTAGACTTTATGAATTCGTCCGATTCCTTATCAGGAACAGTGCTAAGATGCTCATCCCCCATGTTTAGTGAGTGAGTGTGAACTTCGGGTGTGATAACAACAGACTGATCTTTCATGGAAGGAACCACAACTGATGAATTTGATGAGCCTTGATGAATATCAAGGGTATCTTCATCATCACTATCGTCATCGTCATCGTAGATGATAGTTTTCCGCATTCGAAATCTTATTCTAACTGCTTCTTCTGCTTCTTCAGCTAGTATTTCTTTGTAAGACTTCGGACAAGGTTCTTCCGGAGCAGGTTTATTAACCAATCCTTAAGATCATTTAAAGTATTTAAAACATTTTGCAAAAGTTCTTGAGGAAATGGTTGAGGTTGTGTTTCAAAAGTTTGGTATTGTGGCGGTTTGTCGTGATAATTGTTGTCACAAGGAAAAAGATTCCTAGTTTGACAATCGGTGCTAAAATGCGGACCTCCACAATACTCACAACCGTATTGTTGTGAAGTTGTTGCATTTTGAAACGATTCGGCATTGCAATTTTGATAACACGGATTATGCTCATATGAAATGAAATTGTTTTGTGGCTCATTGCAAAAGCTCGGATTAGAATCGTAAGCGAATGAATTACTCGAACCACAAAACAAACAACTTCCGTTTTTAATATCATTACCACATCGTTCACATGTACACCAACGACATGGAAACCCGAAAAGCGGCTCACCACAACTGACACAAGGAATAAAATTCAGAGGTGGGACAAGTGGTGTGCTCTGAGAGCTAGGAATTTCCACCACTTCCGTTATGGTCTCTGGTTTTTGTTCTTGATAAACGTGAAGATTAGGCAAGTCTTTCTTTTCAGTCACTGCTCTATGCTCTGTACGTTTGCTTGACAAGCCTTTAACCGTAAATCCTGAAAGGTTAGGATCAATTCTTGATGGTTTGTCATTAATAACGCGTATCTCAGGCAGTGATGGGTAGTTGGAAGAATTCGGTGAATCATTGATGAGGCGAAAAATGATCCGTTTTTAGGGGGTCATTTAAGCCGGAATTCGAATTTATTTGATCAAATATTGCCCTAAATCGCTCCTTTTGTGATTTTAGGTACTTTGGGAGTGAAATCTAGAAAAGGAAGCAATTCGGACGTTTTTGGAGCATAAAAGTAAAGAAAACGCCAAAGTCTTAATTTTCCATGCTGGGAACAGTAGGTGACGGCGTCAAGAGCAACTCCCTGACGGCGTCAAGAGCAAAATTCCATGACGATGCAGAAGAGATTTGACGGCGTCATGAAGGTAGGGCGTCAAGAGTAAAAAGTCATGACGGCCTGGAAATGATTAAGTCTTGACGGTGTCAAATGTAGATCTAGGCAGTCCGAGATTAGTTTTGGCGGCGAGGTGACGGCGTCACAAGTTAAGTCTTGACGCCGTCAGACCCCTTTTACTATATATAGTTTTCTAATTTTTACACATAAAAGAGAGAAGTTTTGGGGAGAAACCCTAAGTACGATTTTGGTGTAACTTTACAGGTTTTTCAAGGGTTCCAACCCCTTGATACCTTGCATGTTTAATCAAGATAAGTGTTCTTCTAATTCAATCAATATGTCTATGTGTTGGTTGTCTATATCTTATTCTTGTCTTAATTCCATCATGCTAGGCTAGATCTATCTTGTGTTTGCTTAGATCTAATGAAACCTAGATGTTAATTATGTGTTGATTACTTGTTTATTCTTGTCTTGGATGAATGATTTATATGTTAGGCTTAAGAAAACTGGCAGATCTCCAATTGGTAACATGCTTGAACGTCTTAAGAAACATGAACCGACACGCACTAGGTCTTTATTGGTTGTATTTAATGCATGAGCCACTGTTTACAATCCCTATAGTTGTGCTGGGCATGGTGTAGGAGGAGATAAGAGCTCATAGAATTAGGGAGTTAAGTGTGCCACCCCATGAATGGTATTAAGGAATATGATCCGTCATCCATGCAATTATAACAACTAATTAACGTGTAAAAGATGTCTAGGGAGTAGTGAAATCTAAATAAACACATTTTCTCCAATTACTGCTCACAACTTTAGTATAATTTAGTTTATTTTCATTTCTAGTATTTTATTTTGATTGCATCTTAGTATTGGGTTAGTTGAATAGCAACTAATTCCGCCCCAAATCCTTCAAACCCGAGATTTTAAATTGCTTTCTAAAAAATATAAAAATACAAAAAGAATCTTCCCTCACCTTTAGAACTAGTATTTAGGCTTTCTAATCCTAGCGACACTATTCCTAGCTGAACGATTAATCCCCCGGTACTTGTCACTATACTATACTACAACGATCAGGTACACTGCCTGGTGGGGGTTGTAAGCTTCTCAAGATCTCTTGAGAGGTAAAGCCTGGTGCGATCCCTACGTATCAAGTTTTTGGCGCCGCAGCCTGGGGAATATTTATTGTCTAGGTTAGAATTTCTTTTTATTAGGTCTACTTGCTAGATTCTTTTCTAGTAAGATTTTATTTTTATTTTTAGGTTCTCTTTAGTCTATCTTATTTCTTTGTGTCTTTGTTCGTAACTCTTTACCATCCGACATCATGGAAGGTGGTAACATCTTTGAACCCGTCATCCCACCACAACAAAACCTACCATTAGGACCCCTTAGGCCCCGAACCTTAGGAGAGTATTCCCGACCTAGCCACCAAGGCTACCGAAACACCATTGAGCTCACCGGAGCCAATGTGACCCCCTTGCGATCCGACACCATCCGGTTGGTGCAAAGCGGATGTGCATTCCATGGACTTCGTTCCGAAGATCCAAACCAACATCTTAAGGACTTCCACAAAATCGTAGATTCCATAGACCTAGGTGTTGAAACTAGAGAGACTACCCGTTTACGCCTATTCCAATTCTCTCTACGGGATCAAGCTAGTCAATGGCTTGAGCGTTTACTCGCGGGATCCATCACCACATGGGATGATCTCACCACTCGTTTCCTTGCTCAATTTTTCCCACTGGGGAGAACTACTAAGCTTAGAAATGACATCTTGATGTTCCAACAACGTAAAATGAATCTCTTTATGAAGCATGGACTCGTTTCAAGGACTTACTCCAAAAAGTCCCTCATCATGGCATAGATCTTTGGCTCCAAGTCCAAATTTTTTATGACCATATCGACATCTCCACGAGGCGAGCCATTGACCAATCGGCCGGTGGTAAGCTACGTGATCTTAGTGCGGAACAATCATGGGAACTCATAGAAGATCTTGCTCTCTATGACAACGAAAGTTAGAATGATCCCAGTGACTTGAACAAAACGGTCAAGGCAATATCTTTGCCTTCGAACAATTCTAGCACTCCCGACCGTAGGATCATGGAACTTGAGGACCAAGTCAAGTTTCTCATGAAATCTTACGAAGCTCCTAAGCCTTCAAGTCAAGTGAACAAAATCACTTCTTCATGCGAATTATGTAGTGGTCCCCATGACACAAGTGATTGTGTGGAACTCCCAGGAACAGCTTTTGCGGACTACGCATCCTCGCGTACCGACGAAGCGGGAGATAAGTGGTACACTTTCAAGCCCGAGCCAAACACTTACGGTGATTCATACAACCCTTCTTGGAAAAATCACCCAAACCTTAGGTGGAAACAAAATCAACCCAATTCTTCCAATCCGCCTAATCTTTACCAACCTAATGGTCCACCATCCAACCGTACTTTCAACAACAATCCTTCTAACAACTATGGTAGTACCAACAATCTTGAAGGATTGATGTCAAGGTTCATGGCATCTCAAGAAGCTCGCATATCTAAGTTTGAAGCCGATTTCAAACAAAAGCAAAGCGAGATGACCACTAGAATTGACGCATTGTTGAAAGTTCTCAATGACCGAGAAATGGGATCACTCCCAAGCGACACGGTCAAGAATCCGAAACTAAACGTTAATTCCATATCTTCAGTTTCGTCACCCACTTCGTGTCCACAATACTACTCGGTTAAATCAACAAGCACGTGTTTCAAACAAAACCAAATTCTTCAAAAGGACCAATCAAATAAAACACCCAATACAGAACCGGTCAAAAGTATAGTTGAAACACCTCCTACGCAAGACCTTGACGATGAATTCGAAGAACTTCACCTCGAACGCCCCGTCATTGATATCTTAGTGCGTGCTCCTTACTATAGTGCCCTCTTAGAAAAATATGAGAAGTTTAAACTAGGTAAAAATGGGACCGCCTTCATTCAAAACAAGTTGCCTAAAAAGCTCGATGATCCGGGTATATTTGTTTTGCCTTGTAAGATAGGAAGATCCAAAGCTTTCGACACACTAGCTGATTTTGGGTCAAGCCTCAACTTGATTCCCTTATCCTTATTCACCGCTCTTAAGTTAGGAAAGCTAGAGGAAACGGAGGTATTGATAGGGCTAGCGGATGGGAGTATTGCCCACCCGGTTGGAATGATTAAGGATGTAGTTGTTCACGTAGGAAAGTTAACTATATTAGCGGATTTTCACGTCCTAGACATGGTTAGTGACACTACATGCCCATTATTGGTAGGAAGAGGATTTTTAGCAACCGCTAGTGCCATGATAGATTGCAAGGAATCTAAGATAGAGGTAGGTGAAGGCGATACTTGGTCGGTGTACGATGTAAAGAAGCATAGTTATGATTGTGATGATGAACCGACACCACATTCGGTAGAGATGAATAGGAGACCGTCTAGATATGGACCTTGGATAGAAAGGAACTTTATAGGACCTCAGTGCCCATTTTATCTAGAAAAATATTTTGTTGAAAAGACACATTCGGTAGAACAACTCATAGCTAGAGATGAAGAGCTAGATCCATTTGAGGACCCCTTGGTCTTTAGGAAGATGAATGAGTTCTTGAGCGTAATGCCAATTAATATAGAGATAAATAAGTGGAAAAGAGAAGGAGACAAGTGTAAATGGAGGTGGGACAAGCAACCTAAAGAAGGTGACGGATCATGGCATATGGGGATGACTTTGTATGATCCGGATGGAGAAAAGTTTGAAAGGTCATACCATACTAAGGAAACCGATAGGAAGTTGAAACCTAAGTTTGATCCCAAAGATGTCCTCAATGAGGAACTCACCCGTATCACGTAGTAACCCATGACCTTGAGTCTAGCTACAAGACTCGTAAATAAAGAAAAGCGCTTCTTGGGAGGCAACCCATGCTTTGTGTGATTTTATTTTTGTTTGTTTGTTATTTGCTTCCGTATGCATGCTTTATTTTTATTGTTGGTTGATCATGTTTCGCAATTAAAATATGGAAATACTTTACTTTGTTGTTTAGCCTAGTCTTAACTCCACCTAAAAGTATTTTTGCAAAAGATAAGTGTAAGGGGAAACCCCAAATATGTTTTTAAGAAACAAACCGATCAAGATTCTCCACAATATTAAATGAACATGTATATTCGTACTTGTTAAAGTCAAATGCTTGTATTGAGTCATAATGAAGTTTTGCAGGATTTTCCAGGAAGTAGGACCAAGTTTTTCCAGAAATTTTCCGGAAACTTAACATAAGAATTTCTGCAGGTCAATTCTGACGGCGTCAGGAGTTTACTCTTGACGGCGTCAGGTGTAAAAATCTGGAAATTTTACCAGTTTTTTTCTTCTAACGGAGTCTTATGGTTTTTGTGAATTATTAAGTTTTATAATCACCAGGAGATCTGCAAACTTCATTCCACAAGCATTATATCTTATCTTGTTTTCTAGGATTTAGTAACTTATATAGGATGCCGCCGATTTTATGCGAGGTTGTCTTTTCTATTTTGTCAGGTTTTACAGGTTATGTATGACAAGAAGATGATTTATATTCTGGATGGGAAGCTTTGATTGTTCATTTTCTTGGAGGAAGATTTAACCTGGCCACCTAATTATCCATACCGAGCGAATCAGGGGAGTATTTGATTTCATTCTTTTTAACTTTTTCACTTTTACATTCTTTACTTGAACATTGGGGACAATGTTCATCTTAAGTGTAAGGGGAGGGTAAAAAGATGATGCCTTACATATGCACTTTCGCTTGAGTTTGTTTTGTTTAATGGTAGATGTGTAATAAAACTATGAGAAATACTTGTTAGTGCAATTTAGCGCCAAATCTAAAATTTTTTACACCATTTAGGAGTGAAACTTTAGCCATAGCAAGCGTCTCATGGATAGGAGATTGTATGACTAGCACATAACCGTATATTCAGAAAAATTTTCCACCCAAATATGTGAGGTTCGCCTTTAGATTTGATAGGAAAAGCATTTACTATTAGTGCTTATGAGTGTACCGGTAGCATTTAGATTCTAGAACTTGCGTTAGTGATGCATCCCGAGACCACTAGTGAGACTACATTCGTGTAGTAGGATTTACTACATGATAAGAGGCATTAGGATTACCCTTGTGTTAAACCCGTATCATAATTACTTGACCATTTAAGTCATATTACTTGGCTAGTTAAGTCAACTAATTTTTCCCACACCTTAGCGTTGTACTCATTTTTAGTACACGAAACCCCTAGTACACCCCTCCGAGCCTATCTTTTCGTTTCTAATTTTACGTATTTTACTTAAAGGAAGAATTTGTTACACCCCACTTAAATGTACACCCAAATCGCCTTAGCCTTCCGTGTATACGCTCATTTTTAGTGCATTATTGTTATTTGTTAAACCCTAAGTTAACTTTCTAATTGATTGCATGGTTGCTAAGTCGAGTCATATCCTTGTACATATTGTTTTGGAACGATTGGGACTCATGGGTAAGTACTTATTTTATGGAGTAATGGGGAAGAACATCATTTATTACCCCCATATGTACGTTAATCTTAAAAGTGCTCCAAGTGTTTTGATTTTCTTAATTCGAGTCATTAGTTTAGTTTATTGTAAAGTATGTAAAGATTCAAGTGTAAGGGGAATTACCATTCCCTATGATGTATTATTTTGGATGGTAGGGTAAGAGTGTATGAAAAATCAAAAAAAAATAAATAAATAAAAAATATAGAAAAAGAAAAAAAAGAGAAAAACATACGGACTACCATCCCTTTTCATTCTATGTTCATTTTATGTTTTTGTTATTTTTCATTTATTAGCTTAAGTCGAGTCTAGTCTTGGCTTAGCAACGCCATATTGTACATGTAATTGACTAAGATTGTTAACTCGCCACCAGTAAAACTTCCTTTATCCAACAAAACCGTGTATTTCATATCCCTACACCTAACGTTACAACCCTTTAAAAGACCTCTTTGATAGTTTATCCTAGGTGCTTACGCCATGTGGTGGAGGTTTGATCCTTTCACAAGCCTATGGTAATCTATTTTGCTATGACAGGTAGTGAGAGATATCTTCCGTTTCCATATTGTAATTTACACTTTATTACACCCGAGAGATGTGAGTATCTAAACACTATTTGTGAGGTGCTAGTGTATGACCTCCGTGCTTGTCTATTGGTCTTTAGTTGAACAATTATTTGTTGTAATTACTTTTATATTAGTGTTAAATGACCCCTAACTTGTATTTTGACTAGAATAAAAGCGCATTTGCTTGAGGACAAGCAAATCTCAAGTGTAAGGGTATATGATGAGGCGAAAAATGATCCGTTTTTAGGGGGTCATTTAAGCCGGAATTCGAATTTATTTGATCAAATATTTCCCTAAATCGTTCCTTTTGTGATTTTAGGTACTTTGGGAGTGAAATTTGGAAAAGGAAGCAATTCGGACATTTTTGGAGCATAAAAGTGAAGAAAACGCCAAAGTCTTAATTTTCCATGCTGGGAACAGTAGGTGACGGCGTCAAGAGTAACTCCCTGACGGCGTCAAGAGCAAAATTCCATGACGATCCAGAAGAGATTTGACGGCGTCATGAAGGTAGGGCGTCAAGAGTAAAAAGTCATGACGGCCTGGAAATGATTAAGTCTTGACGGTGTCAAATGTAGATCTAGGCAGTCCGAGATTAGTTTTGGCGGCGAGGTGACGGCGTCACAAGTTAAGTCTTGACGCCGTCAGACCCCTTTTCCTATATATAGTTTTCTAATTTTTACACATAAAAGAGAGAAGTTTGGGGGAGAAACCCTAAGTACGATTTTGGTGTAACTTTACAGGTTTTTCAAGGGTTCCAACCCCTTGATACCTTGCATGTTTAATCAAGATAAGTGTTCTTCTAATTCAATCAATATGTCTATGTGTTGGTTGTCTATATCTTGTTCTTGTCTTAATTCCATCATGCTAGGCTAGATCTATCTTGTGTTTGCTTAGATCTAATGAAACCTAGATGTTAATTATATGTTGATTACTTGTTTATTCTTATCTTGGATGAATGAGTTATATGTTAGGCTTAAGAAAACTGGCAGATCTCCAATTGGTAACATGCTTGAACGTCTTAAGAAACATGAACCGACGCGCACTAGGTCTTTATTGGTTGTATTTAATGCATGAGCCACTGTTTACACTCCCTATAGTTGTGCTGGGCATGGTGTAGGAGGAGATAAGAGCTCATAGAATTGGGGAGTTAAGTGTGCCACCCCATGAATGGTATTAAGGAATACGATCCGTCATCCATGCAATTATAACAAGTAATTAATGTGTAAAAGATGTCTAGGGAGTAGTGAAATCTAAGTAAACACATTTTCTCCAATTACTGCTCACAACTTTAGTATAATTTAGTTTATTTTTATTTCTAATATTTTATTTTGATTGCATCTTAGTATTGGGTTAGTTGAATAGCAACTAATTCCGCCCCAAATCCTTCAAACCCGAGATTTTAAATTGCTTTCTAAAAAATATAAAAATACAAAAAGAATCGTCCCTCACCTTTAGAACTAGTATTTAGGCTTTCTAATCCTAGCGACACTATTCCTAGCTGAACGATCAATCCCCCGGTACTTGTCACTATAGTATACTACAACGATCAGGTACACTGCCTGGTGGGGGTTGTAAGCTTCTCAAGATCCCTTGAGAGGTAAAGCCTGGTGCGATCCCTACGTATCAATCATCGAGAGAATTTGGATGTATGAACAAATTGCACGTAGTGCAAAAGCTGTTACTACAATTATTTCCACACTTCTCACAAATACTCCGGAAACAACGATGGCCATTCTCAATCGGGCTTTTACAGTGAAAACACGTGTAGCCGGGAGACGCCATAAGAATTATACACGAGAGGGGTATAAGAAGGTAGAATCAAACGGATAGAGGGTAAGGAAAAATATTTTTGGGTTTTTCGAAAAACACATCAATTAAAACGAGATCAACTCAAAAAGACAATGGTGAACTTAAACAAATAATCACAATGTAAATGGCTTCTTTGAAAAAGGTACACCAATTCACAAGGATACAATGGTAAGTTTTAATCTTTTGTTTGGGAACTTATTAATATTCACACCCCAGTTGGTAGGTGTTCTGCCTTGGTTCTCGGCGGTGTGTTTTATGCTTATTTTATTTAAACAAAGAAAACCGGAAAATCTTTTTGTATTTTTATATGATAAATATATATACAAAAGAAAAGAAAAATATTTTTGTGTTTTATATTTTTTTGAAAACGATAACTTCTTGACGAAGGTTCTACAAGTCACTAATCGTTGAAATCATAACGATATTGTCGCAACACAACCTCCCTGGCAGCGGCGCCATTTTGATAACGCGTTTTTGAGTGCGTATCAAAAATATACAAAGTAGACGTGAGTGTAATTTACCAATCAACCTTTAGGAAAAGGAAGACTTGTAAAAACTCGTGAATACAATATATATATGTGATACCGGGTAAGTGATTACCCGGGTCGTGTCCCAACGAGGTGTGAATGGGCAATATCGTGTGAGATTCGAGATTAAAATGCTTGTAAGGAATGGTTTTGATTATTTGGTGTTGTTGAATTGCGAGAAATTGAATATAACGAACGAAAATAAAATAAATGCAACTAAAACATGAATTTAACAAGGAAATGAAAATAAAACTTAAAATCTACTTAAAAGACTACGGGAAACATGATAGGGAATTTGGGAAATCATAAAACGTAAGCTAAACTAAAAACGTAAAAGTTACTCAAGAAAAACTCGAGTGCGCGAAATAAAAAGTGAATTTTATGCTACGATAATCCTACGGGGATGAAATTTATATTTTTACAAACCTAATGATAAAAGAAAATTTTTGGAAAAAGAAAAATATTTTTTTGGCTTTTATATTTTTTATTACGGATTAAAAACTAAAATAATAAAATAAATCCTAGAAAAATAGGGAAACAATTTGGAAAATTATGAAATTTTTTTGGAAAGTCTATTGTACTAAAAGAAAGCTGGGATAAAACCTAAGAGGGTAATAAGCAGTTTAAATAAGGAGGAAATAAGCTAAAATAAAGCTGAATATATACATAAGCCAAAACAATTATTACTATAAATACTAAAATAAACAAAGAACAACAACAAAGCTTTAGTAGCACAGATGGTTGGACGTGTTGTTGAATGTTCTGTTGTGACCCAGTAGGCCAGGGGTTCGAGCCTGAGCAACCTCAACCTTTTTTTTTTTGCACTTATTATTTATTTTTTACTTTTCTTTTTATGAAAATTGTAAATCAACAAAAAGAGTAATGACTTTTGAACAAGAAAATTTTTGAAAATGGAAAAATAAGCTGGGAAAGTGGCTCTGGCTTATCAGAAAGTGTGTGAGCTGTTTAACCAAAATAAGATTCCCAAAACCTAAAGGCAACCAACACAAGCACACCTAATGCAATTTTAAGCTAACCAAAGACTAAGACTTATCCTAAAGACTCACAAATAATCTGTTGTGAGCTTATGTTGGCTTATCAGTGACTAAAACTTCAGAGGAAAAAGGGAACTTAACAATAACTCCTAAGGCTAAACCAAGGAAATTTTGGGAGCTAAAAAACTATATACAAGCTGATGTCAAGGTGAACTCAGGGGAAACTAAGCTAATTGATAGCTAGGGGAATCTTAGAAAGCTACAGGGAACAAGTTACAAGCAGAGAAACACGCCTATGAAGCTGAAAATAAGCAAAGTCTACACCTAAGGGCTGTAGTTGCGGAAAATGGACATAAAAGCTGCTATAAAAAAATTTAAAAATTCAAAAAAAATATGAGCAACTAGATTACCATCCAATTAACTTACGTACCAAATTTCGGGTAAAACGGGCTTAAAACGAAGAAATAAAAAATAAAAAACTACTTCTGCTGTAGAAAACGTGTTTTTGCAGCCCGAAAAAGGGCTTTCAGCCTTGTAAACAAAATTCTAAAAATTAGAAAAAAATAACACTAACTAAACAATCTATAGGAGTACATTATCCCAAAATTTTATTCGATTTGGTGGAGATATGAGAAAATGAAAAATCAAAAACTCACCAGCTGTTGGGCGAATTTTTGTTATGCATTAGTTTTGCAAAGTGGGTGCATTTGGAGTTTTAACCAAAGAGAGTCCAAGACCAGGACTTGAAAAACATGTAATGATGCAATTTGAACCAATATGAAGCAAGAATAACAACAATATAAGTCGATATCTAAATCTATCCTAACTACTATTACACATCAGTTAACTACAAGCAATTTTAAAAATCCTACCTAACTTCTAGAAAACCATTGGAAAGTGTAGTCTTTTGTTTCAAATTAACTAAAAATATTGAACGAAAGCTATTTGAACCAATCCAAGTGGTCAAAACAGTTTTTATGCTCAACAGAAGTGTTATGCCAAACGCCCCTGTATGGGGTGACTGTCTTTGATTATCAATACCAACGGTTGTTTCTTAATTCTAAACTTGAACACAAAAGTTGCAATAGGTCGAGAAACATCTAATGAGCAAATTTCAAACACTAACAAGCAGTTACAATAAGTAACTAAAATAAGCAAATTTGGACAAGTAAAGGCAGTTAAATAAGAAAACTAGAACTAGAAGCTACAAAACTCAACATAAATCATAACAAGTAAACTAGAACTTTATATGAGCAATAGGAAAGCAAAAAAAAGCAGAAAAGTAAGCTGATAAGTAGATGAACAGTAAACTTGAAAAATGGGCTTACAATGGTTCTTTGCTCAAACAAGGCTTAATCATAACGCTGAAACCATTTTCAAAATAAACATAATGCTTCCCACGAAGCTCTAACCCATAGCCATATATACCATGCTCCAGCTTTCTTTCTTTCTTTCTTCTTTTTTTTTTTCTGTTTTTTTTTTTTTTTTTTTTTTGATTGAAACTGAAAAAGGGATTAGGAAACTTGAGTAAATGCTTAACAAAATCTCACATAAGCTGTTGATAAGCTTAGTGAGCTTATGTCACAAACAGTAACCATTAAGAGCTTATCAAGAAATTTTGTAATAATGAAAAAAAAAAATTTAAGGCAGAAATTTAAAACTTTAACCAAACTTTTATTAAACTTAAAAAAGATTACATCAAAGGGAAAACACTAAAATTACAACTTAAAATTAACTTAAATAAAATAAAACATAAAACTACTCTACTGCCACTTAAAGGCTTACATAATGTTCTACTTATACTAAGAGTCTAAACCTTGGTCTTGCTTGTTTGTGCTTCTCTTATGAGTGAGTGGGTTGTGATTTCAATTTGTGCTTTCTTGAATTCTTCTCAACCATCAGATTGGCTTGGTCCCAAAGGTATGCAATATGAGCCGTTTGATTAAATTGAGAGGTGTGGATTGCTGACTTGGAGGTGGCATCATGTTAATGTGGGATTGGTATTGGTGATCAGGAGGGGTTTTTGAGGAGATAGGGTGAAGGTGGAGTGTGGCAGGAAAAGGTTTAGTTGTAGAAGTGATGATGGTGTTGGGATATGGCAGGCTATAGAGTCACGGGGGAGGGAAAAAAGTAACCAGGGTGTTTGTTTGACTAGGGTTTGACCCTGGTGGAGTATTAAAATGGGATGGTGGGTTTAAGTTTGGGCCACAGGGAGTACATGGGCTTGGGGAAAGGGTTTAGGGATTGGGATAAATAATAAAGGGTGGACTGGGTTGTTTGGTTTAGGATTAGATTTAGTAGTGGTATTTTAGGATTTGGGGCCCAAGGACTAAATATGTAGAATCTGATTTTTCAAAGGGCCCATTCTGCCATTTTTCTAAACTATCACCAAGGACCATTATTGCCAAGTTATGAATTCCCAAGGTCCACTTTATTGTAATTTTCCAAGTTAAAATACCCGAGGACTAATTTTGCAAAATTCTAAACTGCAGGGACTAAACTTGTAATTTTCTCAAACTTTTCACCCAAGGATCAAATTTGATAACTTTTGAGTTTTAAAGAACTCGGGTTGACATTTCTTTCAAAATTATTTTACTAGGGACCAATTTTGTCAATTTATGAAAGTTCAGGGACTGATTTTGACAACTCTCCATATTTTGCTCGTTTTTCGTCTGTTTTCAATCCTTTGTACCTGAAACACACAAAAACATACTCCAAGGATATTTGTGATGTTATTTGACCATTTTGAAGTGTTTTTGATTGTTTTGACTAAAAAATTGGACGAAAAGATATGTGCAAAAAGACACATATCAAATCCCCCACACTAAGCAATTGCTAGTCCCTAGCAATTTTTTTAAAAATTTAATAGATTTGAAATCTCTTTACCAAAAGCCATTGCTTCTGGAGTAGCCAAATGTTTTGATTCAACTAAGAACTATGGTCCACCTGATAACCATGTGATTTTGAGCAAACCACCAGCTGTCAACGGATTTGATTTGTCTTTACCAGAATCCGTTTGCTTCTGGACTAGCCAACTCTTGATGGACACAGTCAACATCTTGGTGAGTTGATTACCAATTATGGTTTTCCACTGCCTTTACCACAAGCCATAATCTTGCGGGCTAGCCAACTCTTTCACTTTTTAGGATATGGCGAGTTGAGATACCATACAATTTTGGGAAAATTGCAAGCCGTCAACGGATTTGTGTTATCTTTACCAAGAGCCGTTTGCTCCTGGATTAGCCAATCCATTTGTCGTTTAGACATGGCAGACTGATAACCACAAAATTTTTGAAACTCAAGTGAAAGAATTTTAAAATTTTTGCCAAAAACGGGGGTACTAGATGGTTTAGGGTTTAGGGTTTAGGGTTTAGAATTGAATATTGTCCTCAATATTCAAAGTCCCGGCTATTATGCCGACTCTTTGAACGTAAAAGGGCAACATTACAAGCTAAATGTGGAAACATCATTTTGTTTTTCACTTTATTGGTAACCATAGCAGGGGTAACTCCCCCACACTTAGGGTGAAAACCCCATATACATGCTACTGTTTTTGTTTACCGAGTCGCTAGCTTGACTCGACCCTGAATTCATTGGTTCATGGGGAAGCATGATGTGGAAGAGATAATCTTCATCGTACTTTCATTCAAGATGTTTGGACAAACATTTGAAGCACGTGAAAGTTCCACATCGATGAGATAAGTACCCGGCTCAAGATAATGGTAAATGAAAATGTCAGGATCAAAGATGGTATCTTCATTCCCGAAGGAGTGAAGAAGAGAAGAAGTCACCCTGTAGGTGAAGAAAAGGAAGAAAACCATGATGAAAATCATGATACGATCTTCTTCCTCGAGAGCAGGCTCAATAGCCTGAATTTGGATTTCAAGGGTTAAGCTCAAAAACATCCCAGGAGGGAGGGTAAGAATCTGCAAATCCTCATGATTGAGTGCATCTCCCCCCGGGCTATCATACTCCGGAGGAGTCATGATATGATGAGTGAGTTCACCAGAGAACTCCTCATGAAGAGAATTATTCACAAGATGTGAATCTGTGAATTCATGTTCCGTTGTGGACTCATCACAATCCTCATTCTGAATATCAAAGAGTGGATTATCAGAAATCAAAGTGAATTCAGAGTCAAATTCAAATAGAGGATTGGTGAGAGTAGTTTTGAATGCTTCGGGAATAAAATGATTATCATTCTCTATTGGACTGTTAGGATCAGAACTGAGTGACGGATCATGATATAAGAGACTTTCAATTTCTCCCAGATCGGCTTCAAAGTCAACGAGATCATCGTCACTTCCCGTTGGAAGTGGATTGATGTGAGTGAGTTCATCGGCGAACTCCTCAAGAAGATGATCAGCATCAGAATGTGGAACTGATGCCTCAACATACTTGATGTCTCCATAAGATGCATAATCTTCGCTACAATCGGAGAAAGTCTCAAATTGATCTTTTGGACACTCAAGAGGGGAAGGTGAATCACACATATGATCAAAAGTTCCCTGTGACTCTCTTGGGATTGGGACAAGGCTCTCAACACTAGACTTTATGAATTCGTCTGATTCCTTATCAGGAACAGTGCTAAGATGCTCATCCCCCATGTTTAGAGAGTGAGTGTGAACTTCGGGTGTGATAACAACAGACTGATCTTTCATGGAAGGAACCACAACTGATGAATTTGATGAGCCTTGACGAATATCAAGGGTATCTTCATCATCACTATCGTCATCGTCATCGTAGATGATAGTTTTCCGCATTCGAAATCTTACTCTAGCTGCTTCTTCTGCTTCTTCAGCTAGTATTTCTTTGTAAGACTTCGGACGAGGTTCTTCCGGAGCAGGTTTATTAACCAATTCTTAAGATCATTTAAAGTATTTAAAACATTTTGAAAAAGTTCTTGAGGAAATGGTTGAGGTTGTGTTTCAAAAGGTTGGTATTGTGGCGGTTGGTCGTGATAATTGTTGTCACAAGGAAAAAGATTCCTAATTTGACAATCGGTGCTAAAATGCGGACCTCCACAATACTCACAACCGTATTGTTGTGAAGTTGTTGCATTTTGAAACGATTCGGCATTGCAATTTTGATAACACGGATTATGCTCATATGAAATGAAATTGTTTTGTGGCTCATTGCAAAAGCTCGGATTAGAATCGTAAGCGAATGAATTACTCGAACCACAAAACAAACAACTTCCGTTTTGAATATCATTACCACATCGTTCACATGTACACCAACGACAAGGAAACCCGAAAAGCGGCTCACCACAACTGACACAAGGAATAAAATTCAGAGGTGGGACAAGTGGTGTGCTCTAAGAGCTAGGAATTTCCACCACTTCCGTTATGGTCTTTGGTTTTTGTTCTTGATAAACGTGAAGATTAGGCAAGTCTTTCTTTTCAGTCACTGCTCTATGCTCTGTACGTTTGCTTGACAAGCCTTTAACTGTAAATCCTGAAAGGTTAGGGTCAATTCTTGATGGTTTGTCATTAATAACGCGTATCTCAGGCAGTGATGGGTAGTTGGAAGAATTCGGTGAATCATTGATGAGGCGAAAAATGATCCGTTTTTAGGGGGTCATTTAAGCCGGAATTCGAATTTATTTGATCAAATATTGCCCTAAATCGTTCCTTTTGTGATTTTAGGTACTTTGGGAGTGAAATCTAGAAAAGGAAGCAATTCGGACGTTTTTGGAGCATAAAAGTGAAGAAAACGCCAAAGTCTTAATTTTCCATGCTGGGAACAGTAGATGACGGCGTCAAGAGCAACTCCCTGACGGCGTCAAGAGCAAAATTCCATGACGATCCAGAAGAGATTTGACGGCGTCATGAAGGTAGGGCGTCAAGAGTAAAAAGTCATGACGGCCTGGAAATGATTAAGTCTTGACGGCGTCAAATGTAGATCTAGGCAGTCCGAGATTAGTTTTGGCGGCGAGGTGACGGCGTCACAAGTTAAGTCTTGACGCCGTCAGACCCCTTTTCCTATATATAGTTTTCTAATCTTTACACATAAAAGAGAGAAGTTTTGGGGAGAAAGCCTAAGTACGATTTTGGTCTAACTTTACAGGTTTTTCAAGGGTTCCAACCCCTTGATACCTTGCATGTTTAATCAAGATAAGTGTTCTTCTAATTCAATCAATATGTCTATGTGTTAGTTGTCTATATCTTGTTCTTGTCTTAATTCCATCATGCTAGGCTAGATCTATCTTGTGTTTGCTTAGATCTAATGAAACCTAGATGTTAATTATGTGTTGATTACTTGTTTATTCTTGTCTTGGATGAATGATTTATATGTTAGGCTTAAGAAAACTGGCAGATCTCCAATTGGTAACATGCTTGAACGTCTTAAGAAACATGAACCGACACGCACTAGGTCTTTATTGGTTGTATTTAATGCATGAGCCACTGTTTACAATCCCTATAGTTGTGCTGGGCATGGTGTAGGAGGAGATAAGAGCTCATAGAATTAGGGAGTTAAGTGTGCCACCCCATGAATGGTATTAAGGAATATGATCCGTCATCCATGCAATTATAACAAGTAATTAACGTGTAAAAGATGTCTAGGGAGTAGTGAAATCTAAGTAAACACATTTTCTCCAATTACTGCTCACAACTTTAGTATAATTAGTTTATTTTCATTTCTAGTATTTTATTTTGATTGCATCTTAGTATTGGGTTAGTTGAATAGCAACTAATTCCGCCCCAAATCCTTCAAACCCGAGATTTTAAATTGCTTTCTAAAAAATATAAAAATACAAAAAGAATCTTCCCTCACCTTTAGAACTGGTATTTAGGCTTTCTAATCCTAGCGACACTATTCCTAGATGAACGATCAATCCCCCGGTACTTGTCACTATACTATACTACAACGATCAGGTACACTGCCTGGTGGGGGTTGTAAGCTTCTCAAGATCCCTTGAGAGGTAAAGCCTGGTGCGATCCCTACGTATCAAGTTTTTGGCGCCGCAGCCTGGGGAATAGTTATTGTCTAGGTTAGAATTTCTTTTTATTAGGTCTACTTGCTAGATTCCTTTCTAGTAAGATTTTATTTTTATTTTTAGGTTCTCTTTAGTCTATCTTATTTCTTTGTGTCTTTGTTCGTAACTCTTTACCATCCGACATCATGGAAGGTGGTAACATCTTTGAACCCGTCATCCCACCACAACAAAACCTACCATTAGGACCCCTTAGGCCCCGAACCTTAGGAGAGTATTCCCGACCTAGCCACCAAGGCTACCGAAACACCATTGAGCTCACCGGAGCCAATGTAACCCCCTTCCGATCCGACACCATCCGATTGGTGCAAAGCGGATGTGCATTCCATGGACTTCGTTCCGAAGATCCAAACCAACATCTTAAGGACTTCCTCAAAATCGTAGATTCCATAGACCTAGGTGTTGAAACTAGAGAGACTACCCGTTTACGCCTATTCCAATTCTCTCTACGGGATCAATCAAGCTAGTCAATGGCTTGAGCGTTTACCCGCGGGATCCATCACCACATGGGATGATCTCACCACTCGTTTCCTTGCTTAATTTTTCCCACTGGGGAGAACTACTAAGCTTAGAAATGACATCTTGATGTTCCAACAACGTCAAAATGAATCATTTTATGAAGCATGGACTCGTTTCAAGGACTTACTCCAAAAAGTCCCTCATCATGGCATAGATCTTTGGCTCCAAGTCCAAATTTTTTATGACCATATCGACATCTCCACGAGGCGAGCCATTGACCAATCGACCGGTGGTAAGCTACGTGATCTTAGTGCGGAACAATCATGGGAACTCATAGAAGATCTTGCTCTCTATGACAACGAAAGTTGGAATGATCCCCGTGACTTGAACAAAATGGTCAAGGCAATATCTTTGCCTTCGAACAATTCTAGCACTCCCGACCGTAGGATCATGGAACTTGAGGACCAAGTCAAGTTTCTCATGAAATCTTACGAAGCTCCTAAGCCTTCAAGTCAAGTGAACAAAATCACTTCTTCATGCGAATTATGTAGTGGTCCCCATGACACTCGTGATTGTGTGGAACTCCCCGGAACAGCTTTTGCGGACTACGCATCCTCGCGTACCGACGAAGCAGGAGATAAGTGGTACACTTTCAAGCCCGAGCCAAACACTTACGGTGATTCATACAACCCCTCTTGGAAAAATCACCCAAACCTTAGGTGGAAACAAAATCAACCCAATTCTTCCAATCCGCCTAATCTTTACCAACCTAATGGTCCACCATCCAACCGTACTTTCAACAACAATCCTTCTAACAACTATGGTAGTACCAACAATCTTGAAGGATTGATGTCAAGGTTCATGGCATCTCAAGAAGCTCGCATATCTAAGTTTGAAGCCGATTTCAAACAAAAGCAAAGCGAGATGACCACTAGAATTGACGCATTGTTGAAAGTTCTCAATGACCGAGAAATGGGAGCATTCCCAAGCGACACGGTCAAGAATCCGAAACTAAACGTTAATTCCATATCTTCAGTTTCGTCACCCACTTCGTGTCCACAATACTACTCGGTTAAATCAACGAGCACGTGTTTCAAACAAAACCAAATTCTTCAAAAGGACCAATCAAATAAAACACCCAATATAGAACCGGTCAAAAGTATAGTTGAAACACCTCCTACGCAAGACCTTGACGATGAATTCAAAGAACTTCACCTCGAACGCCCCGTCATTGATGTCTTAGCGCGTGCTCCTTACTATAGTGCCCTCCTAGAAAAATATGAGAAGTTTAAACTAGGTAAAAATGGGACTGCCTTCATTCAAAACAAGTTGCCTAAAAAGCTCGATGATCTGGGTATATTTGTTTTGCCTTGTAAGATAGGAAGATCCAAAGCTTTCGACACACTAGCCGATTTAGGGTCAAGCCTCAACTTGATTCCCTTACCCTTATTCACCGCTCTTAAGTTAGGAAAGCTATAGGAAACGGAGGTATTGATAGGGCTAGCGGATGGGAGTATTGCCCACCCGGTTGGAATGATTAAGGATGTAGTTGTTCACGTAGGAAATTTAACTATATTAGTGGATTTTCACGTCCTAGACATGGTTAGTGACACTACATGCCCATTATTGGTAGGAAGAGGATTTTTAGCAACCGCTAGTGCCATGATAGATTGCAAGGAATCTAAGATAGTGGTAGGTGAAGGCGATACTTGGTCGGTGTACGATGTAAAGAAGCATAGTTATGATTGTGATGATGAACCGACACCACATTAGGTAGAGATGAATAGGAGACCGTCTAGATATGGACCTTGGATAGAAAGGAACTTTATAGGACCTCAATGCCCATTTTATCTAGAAAAAGATTTCGTTGAAAAGACACATTCGGTAGAACAACTCATACCTAGAGATGAAGAGCTAGATCCATTTGAGGACCCCTTGGTCTTTAGGAAGATGAATGAGTTCTTGAGCGTAATGCCAATTAATATAGAGATAAATAAGTGGAAAAGAGAAGGAGACAAGTGTAAATGGAGGTGGGACAAGCAACCTAAAGAAGGTGACGGATCATGGCATATGAGGATGACTTTGTATGATCCGGATGGAGAAAAGTTTGAAAGGTCATACCATACTAAGGAAACCGATAGGAAGTTGAAACCTAAGTTTGTTCCCAAAGATGTCCTCAATGAGGAACTCACCCGTATCACGTAGTAACCCATGACCTTGAGTCTAGCTACAAGACTCGTAAATAAAGAAAAGCGCTTCTTGGGAGGCAACCCATGCTTTGTGTGATTTTATTTTTGTTTGTTTGTTATTTGCTTCCGTATGCATGCTTTATTTTTATTGTTGGTTGATCATGTTTCGCAATTAAAATATGGAAATACTTTACTTTGTTGTTTAGCCTAGTCTTAACTCCACCTAAAAGTATTTTTGCAAAAGATAAGTGTAAGGGGAAACCCCAAATATGTTTTTAAGAAACAAACCGATCATGATTCTCCACAATATTAAATGAACATGTATATTCGTACTTGTTAAAGTCAAATGCTTGTATTGAGTCATAATGAAGTTTTGCAGGATTTTCCAGGAAGTAGGACCAAGTTTTTCCAAAAATTTTCCGGAAACTTAACATAAGAATTTCTGCAGGTCAATTCTGACGGCGTCAGGAGTTTACTCTTGACGGCGTCAGGTGTAAAAATCTGGAAATTTTACCAGTTTTGTTTTTCTAACGGAGTCTTATGGTTTTTGTGAATTATTAAGTTTTATAATCTCCAGGAGATCTGCAAACTTCATTCCACAAGCATTATATCTTATCTTGTTTTCTAGGATTTAGTAACTTATATAGGATGCCGCCGATTTTATGCGAGGTTGTCTTGTCTATTTTGTCAGGTTTTACAAGTTATGTATGACAAGAAGATGATTTATATTCTGGATGGGAAGCTTTGATTGTTCATTTTCTTGGAGGAAGATTTAACCTGGCCACCTAATTATCCATACCGAGCGAATCAGGGGAGTATTTGATTTCATTCTTTTTAACTTTTTCACTTTTACATTCTTTACTTGAACATTGGGGACAATGTTCATCTTAAGTGTAAGGGGAGGGTAAAAAGATGATGCCTTACATATGCACTTTCGCTTGAGTTTTTTTTCTTTAATGGTAGATGTGTAATAAAACTATGAGAAATACTTGTTAGTGCAATTTAGCGCCAAATCTAAAATTTTTTACAACATTTAGGAGTGAAACTTTAGCCATAGCAAGCGTCTCATGGATAGGAGATTGTATGACTAGCACATAACCGTATATTCAGAAAAATTTTCCACCCAAATATGTGAGGTTCGCCTTTAGATTTGATAGGAAAAGCATTTACTATTAGTGCTTATGAGTGTACCGGTAGCATTTAGATTCTAGAACTTGCGTTAGTGATGCATCCCGAGACCACTAGTGAGACTACATTCGTGTAGTAGGATTTACTACATGATAAGAGGCATTAGGATTACCCTTGTGTTAAACCCGTATCATAATTACTTGACCATTTAAGTCATATTACTTGGCTAGTTAAGTCAACTAATTTTTCCCACACCTTAGCGTTGTACTCATTTTTAGTACACGAAACCCCTAGTACACCGCTCTGAGCCTATCTTTTCGTTTCTAACTTTAAGTATTTTACTTAAAGGAAGAATTTGTTACACCCCACTTAAATGTACACCCAAATCGCCTTAGCCTTCCGTGTATACGCTCATTTTTAGTGCATTATTGTTATTTGTTAAACCCTAAGTTAACTTTCTAATTGATTGCATGGTTGCTAAGTCGAGTCATATCCTTGTACATATTGTTTTGGGACGATTGGGACTCATGGTTAAGTACTTATTTTATGGAGTAATGGGGAATAACATCATTTATTACCCCCATATGTACGTTAATCTTAAAAGTGCTCTAAGTGTTTTGATTTTCTTAATTCGAGTCATTAGTTTAGTTTATTGTAAAGTATGTAAAGATTCAAGTGTAAGGGGAATTACCATTCCCTATGATGTATTATTTTGGATGGTAGGGTAAGAGTGTATGAAAAATCAAAAAAAAATAAATAAATAAAAAATATAGAAAAAGAAAAAAAAGAGAAAAACATACGGACTACCATCCCTTTTCATTCTATGTTCACTTTATGTTTTTGTTATTTTTCATTTATTAGCTTAAGTCGAGTCTAGTCTTGGCTTAGCAACGCCATATTGTACATGTAATTGACTAAGATTGTTAACTCGCCACCAGTAAAACTTCCTTTATCCAACAAAACCGTGTATTTCATATCCCTGCACCTAATGTTACAACCCTTTAAAAGACCTCTTTGATAGTTTATCCTAGGTGCTTACGCCATGTGGTGGAGGTTTGATCCTTTCCCAAGCCTATGGTAATCTATTTTGCTATAACAGGAAGTGAGAGATATCTTCCGTTTCCATATTGTAATTTACATTTTATTACACCCGAAAGATGTGAGTATCTAAACACTATTTGTGAGGTGCTAGTGTATGACCTCCGTGCTTGTCTATTGGTCTTTAGTGGAACGATTATTTGTTGTAATTACTTTTATATTAGTGTTAAATGACCCCTAACTTGTATTTTGACTAGAATAAAAGCGCATTTGCTTGAGGACAAGCAAATCTCAAGTGTAAGGGTATATGATGAGGCGAAAAATGATCCGTTTTTAGGGGGTCATTTAAGCCGGAATTCGAATTTATTTGATCAAATATTGCCCTAAATCGTTCCTTTTGTGATTTTAGGTACTTTGGGAGTGAAATCTGGAAAAGGAAGCAATTCGGACATTTTTGGAGCATAAAAGTAAAGAAAACGCCAAAGTCTTAATTTTCCATGCTGGGAACAGTAGGTGACGGCGTCAAGAGCAACTCCCTGACGGCGTCAAGAGCAAAATTCCATGACGATCCAGAAGAAATTTGACGGCGTCATGAAGGTGGGGCGTCAAGAGTAAAAAGTCATGACGGCCTGGAAATGATTAAGTCTTGACGGTGTCAAATGTAGATCTAGGCAGTCCGAGATTAGTTTTGGCGGCGAGGTGACGGCGTCACAACTTAAGTCTTGACGCCGTCAGACCCCTTTTCCTATATATAGTTTTCTAATTTTTACACATAAAAGAGAGAAGTTTTGGGGATAAACCCTAAGTACGATTTTGGTGTAACTTTACAGGTTTTTCAAGGGTTCCAACCCCTTGATACCTTGCATGTTTAATCAAGATAAGTGTTCTTCTAATTCAACCAATATGTCTATGTGTTGGTTGTCTATATCTTGTTCTTGTCTTAATTCCATCATGCTAGGCTAGATCTATCTTGTGTTTGCTTAGATCTAATGAAACCTAGATGTTAATTATATGTTGATTACTCGTTTATTCTTATCTTGGATGAATGAGTTATATGTTAGGCTTAAGAAAACTGGCAGATCTCCAATTGGTAACATGCTTGAACGTCTTAAGAAACATGAACCGACGCGCACTAGGTCTTTATTGGTTGTATTTAATGCATGAGCCACTGTTTACAATCCCTATAGTTGTGCTGGGCATGGTGTAGGAGGAGATAAGAGCTCATAGAATTAGGGAGTTAAGTGTGCCACCCCATGAATGGTATTAAGGAATATGATCCGTCATCCATGCAATTATAACAAGTAATTAATGTGTAAAAGATGTCTAGGGAGTAGTGAAATCTAAGTAAACACATTTTCTCCAATTACTGCTCACAACTTTAGTATAATTTAGTTTATTTTCATTTCTAATATTTTATTTTGATTGCATCTTAGTATTGGGTTAGTTGAATAGCAACTAATTCCGCCCCAAATCTTTCAAACCCGAGATTTTAAATTGCTTTCTAAAAAATATAAAAATACAAAAAGAATCGTCCCTCACCTTTAGAACTAGTATTTAGGCTTTCTAATCCTAGCGACACTATTCCTAGCTGAATGATCAATCCCCCGGTATTTGTCACTATACTATACTACAACGATAAGGTACACTGCCTGGTGGGGGTTGTAAGCTTCTCAAGATCCCTTGAGAGGTAAAGCCTGGTGCGATCCCTACGTATCAATCATCGAGAGAATTTGGATGTATGAACAAATTGCACGTAGTGCAAAAGCTGTTACTACAATTATTTCCACACTTCTCACAAATACTCCGGAAACAACGATGGTCATTCTCAATCGGGCTTTTACAGTGAAAACACGTGTAGCCGGGAGACGCCATAAGAATTATACATGAGAGGGGTATAAGAAGGTAGAATCAAACGGATAGAGGGTAAGGAAAAATATTTTTGGGTTTTTCGAAAAACACATCAATTAAAACGAGATCAACTCAAAAAGACAATGGTGAACTTAAACAAATAATCACAATGTAAATGGCTTCTTTGAAAAAGGTACACCAATTCACAAGGATACAATGGTAAGCTTTAATCTTTTGTTTGGGAACTTATTAATATTCACACCCCAGTTGGTAGGTGTTCTGCCTTGGTTGTCGGCGGTGTGTTTTATGCTTATTTTATTTAAACAAAGAAAACCGGAAAATCTTTTTGTATTTTTATATGATAAATATATATACAAAAGAAAAGAAAAATATTTTTGTGTTTTATATTTTTTTGAAAACGATAAGTTCTTGACGAAGGTTCTACAAGTCACTAATCGTTGAAATCATAACGATATTGTCGCAACACAACCTCCTCGGCAGCGGCGCCATTTTGATAACGCGTTTTTGAGTGCGTATCAAAAATATACAAAGTAGACGTGAGTGGAATTTACCAATTAACCTTTAGGAAAATGAAGACTTGTAAAAACTCGTGAATACAATATATATATGTGATACCGGGTAAGTGATTACCCGGGTCGTGTTCCAACGAGGTGTGAATGGGCAATATCGTGTGAGATTCGAGATTAAAATGCTTGTAAGGAATGGTTTTGATTATTTGGTGTTGTTGAATTGCGAGAAATTGAATATAACGAACGAAAATAAAATAAATGCAACTAAAACATGAATTTAACAAGGAAATGACAATAAAACTTAAAATCTACTTAAAAGACTACGGGAAACATGATAGGGAATTCGGGAAATCATAAAACGTAAGGTAAACTAAAAACGTAAAAGTTACTTAAGAAAAACGCGAGTGCGCGAAATAAAAAGTGAATTTTATGCTACGATAATCCTACGGGGATGAAATTTATATTTTTACAAACCTAATGATAAAAGAAAATTTTTGGAAAAAGAAAAATATTTTTTTGGCTTTTATATTTTTTATTACGGATTAAAAACTAAAATAATAAAATAAATCCTAGAAAAATAGGGAAACAATTTGGAAAATTATGATATTTTTTTGGAAAGTCTATTGTACTAAAAGAAAGCTGGGGTAAAACCTAAGAGGGTAATAAGCAGTTTAAATAAGGAGGAAATAAGCTAAACAAAAGCTGAATATATACATAAGCCAAAACAATTATTACTATAAATACTAAAATAAACAAAGAACAACAACAAAGCTTTAGTAGCACAGATGGTTGGACGTGTTGTTGAATGTTCTGTTGTGACCCAGTAGGCCAGGGGTTCGAGCCTGAGCAACCTCAACCTTTTTTTTTTTGCACTTATTATTTATTTTTTACTTTTCTTTTTATGAAAATTGTAAATCAACAAAAAGAGTAATGACTTTTGAACAAGAAAATTTTTGAAAATGGAAAAATAAGCTGGGAAAGTGGCTATGGCTTATCAGAAAGTGTGTGAGCTGTTTAACCAAAATAAGATTCCCAAAACCTAAAGGCAACCAACACAAGCACACCTAATGCAATTTTAAGCTAACCAAAGACTAAGACTTATCCTAAAGACTCACAAATAATCTGTTGTGAGCTTATGTTGGCTTATCAGTGACTAAAACTTCAGAGGAAAAAGGAAACTTAACAATCAACTCCTAAGGCTAAACCAAGGAAATTTTGGGAGCTAAAAAACTATATACAAACTGATGTTAAGGTGAACTCAGGGGAAACTAAGCTAATTGATAGCTAGGGGAATCTTAGAAAGCTACAGGGAACAAGTTACAAGCAGAGAAACAAGCCTATGAAGCTGAAAATAAGCAAAGTCTACACCTAAGGGCTGTAGTTGCGGAAAATGGACATAAAAGCTGCTATAAAAACATTTAAAAAATTCAAAAAAAATATGAGCAACTAGATTACCATCCAATTAACTTACGTACCAAATTTCGGGTAAAACGGGCTTAAAACGAAGAAATGAAAAATAAAAAACTACTTCTGCTGTAGAAAACGTGTTTTTGCAGCCCGAAAAAGGGCTTTCAGCCTTGTAAACAAAATTCTAAAAATTAGAAAAAAATAACACTAACTAAACAATCTATAGGAGTACATTATCCCAAAATTTTATTCGATTTGGTGGAGATATGAGAAAATGAAAAATCAAAAACTCACCAGCTGTTGGGCGAATTTTTGTTATGCATTAGTTTTGCAAAGTGGGTACATTTGGAGTTTTAACCAAAGAGAGTCCAAGACCAGGACTTGAAAAACATGTAATGATGCAATTTGAACCAATATGAAGCAAGAATAACAACAATATAAGTCGATATCTAAATCTATCCTAACTACTATTACACATCAGTTAACTACAAGCAATTTTAAAAATCCTACCTAACTTCTAGAAAACCATTGAACCAATCCAAGTGGTCAAAACAGTTTTTATGCTCAAAAGAAGTGTTATGCCAAACGCCCCTGTATGGGGTGACTGTCTTTGATTATCAATACCAACGGTTGTTTTTTAATTCTAAACTTGAACACAAAAGTTGCAATAGGTCGAGGAACATCTAATGAGCAAATTTCAAACACTAACAAGCAGTTACAATAAGTAACTAAAATAAGCAAATTTGGACAAGTAAAGGCAGTTAAATAAGAAAACTAGAACTAGAAGCTACAAAACTCAACATAAATCATAACAAGTAAACTAGAACTTTATATGAGCAATAGGAAAGCAAAAAAAAGCAGAAAAGTAAGCTGATAAGTAGATGAACAGTAAACTTGAAAAATGGGCTTACAATGGTTCTTTGCTCAAACAAGGCTTAATCATAACGCTGAAACCATTTTCAAAATAAACATAATGCTTCCCACGAAGCTCTAACCCATAGCCATATATACCATGCTCCAGCTTTCTTTCTATCTTTTTTTTTTTTATTTTTTTTTTGATTGAAACTGAAAAAGGGATTAGGAAACTTGAGTAAATGCTTAACAAAAACTCACATAAGCTGTTGATAAGCTTAGTGAGCTTATGTCACAAACAGTAGCCATTAAGAGCTTATCAAGAAATTTTGTAATAATGAAAAAAAATTTAAAGGCAGAAATTTAAAACTTAAACCAAACTTTTATTAAACTTAAAAAAGATTACATCAAAGGGAAACCACTAAAATTACAACTTAAAATTAACTTAAATAAAATAAAACATAAAACTACTCTACTGCCACTTAAAGGCTTACATAATGTTCTACTTATACTAAGAGTCTAAACCTTGGTCTTGCTTGTTTGTGTTTCTCTTCTGAGTGAGTGGGTTGTGATTTCAATTTGTGCTTTCTTGAATTCTTCTCAACCATCAGATTGGCTTGGTCCCAAAGGTATGCAATATGAGCCGTTTGATTAAATTGAGAGGTATGGATTGCTGATTTGGAGGTGGCATCATGTTAATGTGGGATTGGTATTGGTGATCAGGAGGGGTTTTTGAGGAGATAGGGTGAAGGTGGAGTGTGGCAGGAAAAGGTTTGGTTGTAGAAGTGATGATGGTGTTGGGATATGGCAGGCTATAGAGTCACGGGGGAGGGAAAAAAGTAACCAGGGTGTTTGTTTGACTAAGGTTTGACCCTGGTGGAGTATTAAAATGGGATGGTGGGTTTAAGTTTGGGCCACAGGGAGTACATGGGCTTGGGGAAAGGGTTTAGGGATTGGGATAAATAATAAAGGGTGGACTGGGTTGTTTGGTTTAGGATTAGATTTAGTAGTGGTATTTTAGGATTTAGGGCCCAAGGACTAAATATGTAGAATTTGATTTTTCAAAGGGCCCATTCTGCCAATTCTCTAAACTATCACCAAGGACCATTATTTCCAAGTTACGAATTCCAAGGTCCACTTTATTGTAATTTTCCAAGTTAAAATGCCCGAGGACTAATTTTGCAAAATTCCAAACTGCAGAGACTAAACTTGTAATTTTCTCAAACTTTTCACCCAAGGATAAAATTTGATAACTTTTGACTTTTAAAGAACTCGGTTTGACTTTTCTTTCAAAATTATTTTACTAGGGACCAATTTATTTGTGAAAGTTCAGGGACTGATTTTGAAAACTCTCCATATTTTGCTTGTTTTTCGTCTGTTTTCAATCCTTTGTACCTGAAACACACAAAAACATACTCCAAGGATATTTGCGATGTTATTTGACCATTTTGAAGTGTTTTTGATTGTTTTGATTCAAAAATTGAACGAACAGATATGTGCAAAAAGACACATATCAGTCTCATTCTCTAGGTCATCTCTAGTATTAGTTTTGTATTCCGGACCTAGTTGCAAGAATTCTTTGTAGAAACCAAGTATTCTATTCATAACATATTCTACTCCTCTACGTCTATCCTCATCATTCCTATAGTAAACCGCTTGTTTGTGTTCCTTTTCTATGTTTGATAAGAGGCGGTATTGTTCAATCTTATAGGGCATTTGGTAAGCAATTTTATCATTCTCTTCCTTGAATCTAACTATCCCTAGGGTTGGATCATAACTCATCTTAGAGGCCTCAACAAACGGTTTTCCGAACACTACTTGACTTAGGAAATCATCTATCACCGGATGAGTATCCTCTACTATCACAAAGTCGGTCGCATAAGTGAAGTTTGCTACAATTACATGCAATCCTTTCACTCTTCCTACAAAGTTGCCTATCAAATTCGTGGTGGGCATCATCCTATAACCAAGTTGCTTCTTCATCACCCAATTATAATAGGTTCTAGTCATGACGTTTATGGGAGACCTAGGATCGATATAAGCTTTCCATACATGCATATGCCCAATGTTGCATGGTATATTAATGTTAGAGGGGTCACCTACTTTAATAAGGGGTGAACCAAGGATATATGGTGTCTCAGGATCATTGAATAAATCCTTGTGATATTCCCGTTCTTCCTTGGTGGGCAACTTATCAAAGTACTCTTCTATTTTTTTTACTTCCTCTAACTTTTCTCCCTTATTAACTTCAACTTCCTTAATTTCATCCCAAGTCTCGGCTTCTATTCCAACTTCATCCTTGTCACTTTCTTCTATATCTTCATCTTTTGGCTTAATAGTGACAATATTGACAAAGTGGCCGGTTTTGGATGACGAGGGGTCCTTAATTTGGATTCCGCTATTGGCGTCCCTAGTGTCCTTTCTAGGTGTAGTTAGCGCTTGGTTGTTAAGGGCTTTCAACAAGTTGTCAATCTTATTGGTCATCTCCATTTGTTGTTGATTGAATTTGGTTTTAAACTTAGCTATGCGAGCTTCTTGAGATGCCATAAACTTGGACATCAATCCTTCAAGATTGTTGGTACTACCATAGTTATTCGAAGGATTGTTGTTGAAAGTACGGTTGTAGGGTGGACCATTTGGTTGGTAACGATTAGGCGGATTGGAAGAATTGTTTTGGTTTTGTTTCCACCTAAGGTTCGGGTGATTTTTCCAAGAAGGGTTGTAGGAATCACCGTAATGGTTTGGCTCGGGTTTGAAAGTGTACCACTTGTCTCCCGCTTCGTCGGTACGCGAGGATGCGTAGTCCGCAAAAGCTGTTCCGGGGAGTTCCACACAATCACGAGTGTCATGGGGACCACTACATAATTCGCATGAAGAAGTGATTTTGTTCACTTGGCTTGAAGGCTTAGGAGCTTCATAAGATTTCATGAGAAACTTGACTTGGTCCTCAAGTTCCATGATCCTACGGTCGGGAGTGCTAGAATTGTTTGAAGGCAAAGATATTGCCTTGACCGTTTTGTTCAAATCATGAGGATCATTCCAACTTTCGTTGTCATAGAGAGCAAGATCTTCTATGAGTTCCCATGATTCTTCCGCACTTAGATCACGTAGCTTACCACCGGCCGATTGGTCAATGGTTCGCCTTGTGGAGAGATCGATATGGTCAAAGAAGATTTGGACTTGGAGCCAAAGATCTATGCCATGATGAGGGAATTTTTGGAGTAAGTCCTTGAAACGAGTCCATGCTTCATATAGAGTTTCACCTTGACGTTGTTGGAACATCAAGATATCATTTCTAAGCTTGGTAGTTCTCCCCAATGGGAAAAATTGAGCAAGGAAACGAGTGGTGAGATCATCCCATGAGGTGATGGATCCCGCGGGTAAACGTTCAAGCCATTGACTAGCTTGATCATGTAGAGAGAATTGGAATAGGCGTAATCGGGTCGACTCTCTAGTTGTAACATCAAGGTCTATAGAATCTACGATTTTAAGGAAATCCTTGAGATGTTGGTTAGGATCTTCGGAACGAAGTCACTGGAATGTACATCCGCTTTGCACCAACCGGATGGTGTCGGATAGCAAGGGGGACACATTGGCTCCTTGGGCGAGCTCAATAGTGTTTTGATAGCCTTGGTGGCTAGGACGGGAATACTCTCCTAGGGTTCGGGGCCTAAGAGGTTGGTTTGCTAGTGGTGGGTTTTGTGGGTGGTTTTTTTGTGGTGGGTTGATGGGTTCAAAGATGTTACCACCTTCCATGATGTTGGATGGTAAAGATTACGAACAAAGACACGAAGAAATAAGATAGACTAAAGAAAACCTAAAAATAAAAATAAAATCTTACTAGAAAGGAATCTAGCAAGTAGACCTAATAAAAAGAAATACTAACCTAGACAATAACTATTCCCCGGCAGCGGCGCCAAAAACTTGATGCGTGGGAATCGCAACAGGCTTTACCTCTCGAGGGTTCTCGAGAAGCTTACAACCCCCACCAGGCAGTGTACCTGATCGTTGTAGTATAGTATAGTGACAAGTACCGGGGGATTGATCGTTCAACTTAGGAATAATGTCGCTAGGATTAGAAAGCCTAAAAACTAGGTCTAGAGGTGAGGGATGATTCTTTTTGTATTTTTATATTTTTATGAAATCAATTAAAATCTCGGGTTTTTGGAAGAGTGGGCGGAATTAGTTGCTAGTCAACTAACCCAATAACCAAAGATGCAATCAAAATAAAATAACAAAAATGAAAATAAAGCTAATTAAACTAGTGGTGTGCACAATAATAGGGCAAATTGTGTTTACTTAGGTTTCATTACTCCCTAGATATCTTTTACAGGTTGATAATTTGTTACAATTGCATGGATGACGGGTTATATTCCTTAATACCATTCGTGGGGTGGCGTACGTACTTCCCCATCTCTATAAGCTCCTACTTCACTCCTATGTCGAGCCGTTAAAAGCTCCTAACATGGGATCATTAGAATTCGCTCACGCATTAAATACAACCATAATAACCTAGTACGCATTGGTTCATGTTTCTTAAGATGTTCGACCATGTCACCATTGGAAGTCTGCCAGTTTTCTTAAGCCTAACATCGAAATCATTCATCTGTAACAACTATAAACAAACAATCAACCCATAATCAACATCTAGGTTTCACTACATCTAAGCAAACACACAAGAGATCAAGCCTAGCATGTTGAATTCAAGACAAGCGTAAAATATATTCAAGCAACACATAGACATATTGATTGAATTGAAAGAGTACTTATCTCAAATTGACATGAAAGGTTTCAAAGGGTAAAAACCCTTGAAAGAACAGTAAAATTCGTGCTAGGGTTTCTCCAAAGTTACACCGTACTTGTCTCTCTTTAATGAATGAAAATTGCAAAACTATATATAGATTTTACAGGGTGACGGCGTCAAGAAGGAATGTCTGACGCCGTCAATTCGCCGCCCATAGTGATATCGGATTGCCTAGATCCAGATTTGACGCCGTCATGTGTAATATTACTCTGGGCCGTCACATGTAATTGGACCATGACGGCCTATGGTGACGCCGTCATGCCCTTAGTGTAAAACTCTCTGGACCGTCACGGACTTTATCCACTTCCACCTCTTGTATTGCTCATGACGCCGTCATTAAGGAGCACGTGACGCCGTCAGGTACTGTTCCCAGCAAGGAAAATTAAGACTTTGCCGTTTTCTTCACTTTTATGCTCCAAAAACGTCCAAAATGCTTCCTTTTCCAGAATTCACTCCAAAAGTACCTAAAATGACAAAAGGAACGATTTAGGGCAATATTTGATCAAATAAATTCGAATCTGGGCAAAAATGACCCCCTAAAAACGGTTCATTTTTCGCCTCATTAGACTCACCCACAAGTCGATCACCATAAACCCTAATTAGGGTTTTACTCGTTCTTGTTTATTGATTTCTTGTTTAGCTATAAATCATTAAGGTACGCATATCATTTAAATTCGGTTAATTTTTACATGTATTATGATCCTTACTTCCGCTGCATGCTTTGATGTTTACTTGTTTATTCTTATAATTGTTATGATTAATAAATCCAACAGTGGCATCATGGGTCGTTAATACTGTGTAATTAATTACCGAAACACATAAAATTGGATCTTAATTGATTAATTACATGTTATGAATTTCTAGGGTTTTAAAAATTGTAACCCCTAATTTTATTTAATTGTGGGTCGATTACCCAAAATTTTTATTTATTAGGTTTTGATTTTTTTTAAAAAACTTGTAGAACCCTAGGATGCATGTAATTTTTTAAGTGTAAATTAATGGATATTTGCTATATGCTATTAATTAATATGTGATCCTAGACTTAATTATTGTTATAATAAGTGCAATGTGGGAATCCATGACAAATCAATGCATGTTTTGTCATGGATCATGATGATTTTGATTGTTACATGAATTACATTCTAATTATGCGATTTGATTTAATTAATTAGGGTTTTACCAATAAAGTTGTTAAGAATTGTTTAATTACTAAAATTTAATTAATTATGAAATTGGGGGCACCCTATAAATCGTTATATTAAATCAATTATATGTGTTACTGTATATATTCATCGTAGGACTTACGCAACCAATTACTGGTGTATGTGGTCCATTGGTACCTAGCTCGAAAACCAATGGGAGTCTTAGATCGATATATACATGTTTATTGATTTATTTAGCAAGTTCATTATTTATGTCATTTATTTGTTTTATTAATTGCGTATTTGTTTATATATGTTCATTACATGATAGTAAGCAAAAGGGTAATTTTCGAATAGAAACTATAAATTGGACTAAATAATGGTGAAATTAGTTTTGAGCTGTAAATCTTGAACTTTTAATTGATTGATCGCGACTATACTAATAATGGTCGAAATGGCGGACTTGAATTGACAAACTGTGTGGTGGGTTTCAGTAGAAACGGGTTCTTTAAGAGCTTCGCGCCTACCGAGTTTCTACACCCACTTGTGAGTCAAAGAGAACTTACCGTAGTACAACCATTATCTATGTACGAAGCACTTAAGGCAAAGTTGTAAGTTTCTCAATGCCTCAATTAAACTTTGTAGATTTAAGCTTTATAAAGAAACTAATGAGTAAAAGTTCTTTATATGAAACCTTGTGTTACAAAGATGAATGCATAACATCTTTTTACATATTTTTTTATTACACACATAAAAATTTATACCCTTTAATTTAAGTTATATGCCATCCAATGAAATGGAAACACCTGAAGTTGTAATTTACGTCAGGGTGTAACCTAACTAGATTGCAATGGAAGGGTAAACTACATAATTTAATTACTAGCAGATCAACTGATGTGATGGAATTATGTGAGTTTGCAGTTTCTTAAGTTGGTTAACTTAATTGAGTTGATAGTATCACTCAAGGCATAAGATGGGGATAAAACATGCTTACGTTGCAACTGCGGTTGGCAAATATGTAAATCCCATCCTTTCTAGGAATTACAATTGAATATTGGCAATTAAGGCTCGACTCGTACCTTATTGAATACCGTTATCACTAGCAGATCAACTGATGTGATGAACCTATGTCAATTTGGATCCAAGTTTTTTAGTGAAAATTAAATGGTTATATGATTATGAACCATGTGCATTTAATTTTCTTGAAAATTTTATTATCCAAAATACTAAAATTGAATTTTGTAATTCTTTTCAATGTATTAATGCAACAGTAAAACTGTAAACGTGGTTTGGTCTTAAATTGGTAAATTCATCTAATTCTGCTTTCAACCATAATGTTTGATTGAGAAAAATTTATTGAAAAGTCACAAGACTATTTTCCATGAGAGAAGAATGAGACTCAATCCTATTCCTTTTCATGATTGAGAAAGGTATGACAGGAACATTAGAATTATCTACATTTTAATATATAACTCATAGCAATCTTTAATACTTAAGAATATTGCACATCTTATTTCCCACAGAAATTTCATTACCCTAATTTGGTGAATGAATTCTTCTATAACAAACGTGACTGTAGAACCATAGAGGGGGGGGGGGTGAATACAGTTTCTTCAGCTTTTAGAACATTTAAAAATTTTAAGCCACGAAGACTAACCAAGTGGTTGTACAATCAACACAACAACCACAAATACAATACAAAGTATTTAAAGCAAGTAAAGAAAGACACCACGATATATACTGGTTCGGGATAAGGGGTTTAGACCATCTGTACGTCCAGTTGCGAATCCACGACACGATACTCTTCCACTAATATAATCCTTTCGGTGGACTACTTGTGTGTGCTTATTCACACACCTTTTTCTAGCCAAATTAAGACCAAAACAGACACAAACTAACCATAATTGCTAAAGATATTGTGCTTTTGTGTTTGTGTTCGCGCAGGTGATGAGGCGAAAAATGATCCGTTTTTAGGGGGTCATTTAAGCCGGAATTCAAATTTATTTGATCAAATATTGCCCTAAATCGTTCCTTTTGTGATTTTAGGTGCTTTGGGAGTGAATTCTGGAAAAGGAAGCATTTTGGATGTTTTTGGAGCATAAAAGTAAAGAAAATGGCAAAGTCTTAATTTTCCTTGTTGGGAACAGTACCTGACGGCGTCAAGAAGGTTTTTATGACGGTGTCAAGAGCAATTTTTGGTGACGGCCCAGAGAAAACATGACGGCGTCAGAACAAGGCCGTCAAGAGTAAAAGTGGTGACGGCCCAGAGCAGAAATACACATGACGGCGTCAGATCTGGATCTAGGCAGTCCGAGAATTTTATTGGCGGCGAGATGACGGCGTCAGAACTTTCCTCTTGACGCCATCACCTCATGAAATCTATATATACTTTTCTAATTTTTATTCATTAAGTGTGTAACTTGGGGGGAGAATTTTAAGGTCGAACCTAATAAACCCTAGCTCATTTGTAACAGTATTTTCAAGGGTTTTCACCCCTTGAAACCCTTCATGTTCAATTGAGATAAGTATCCTTTCAATTCATTCAATATGTCTATGCATTGTTTGAATATATCTTATGCTTGTCTTAATTTTAACATGCTAGGCTAGATCTCTTGTGTGTTTGCTTAGATGTAATGAAACCTAGATGTTGATTATAGGTTGATTGATTGTTTATAGTTGTAATGGATGAATGACTTCAATGTTAGGCTTAAGAAAACTGGCAGATCTCCATTGTGTAACTTGCTTGAACGTCTTAAGAAACATGAACCGATGTGTACTAGGTTTTTATGGTTGTATTTAATACATGAGCGAATTCTAGTGATCCCATGTTAAGAGCTTCTTGCAGGCTCGACATAGGAGTGAAGTAGGAGCTTATAAAATTGGGGAAGTAAGTACACCACCCCATGATTGGTATTAAGGAATATAACCCATCATCCACGCAACTGTAACAAACAATTAACCTATAAAAGATATCTAGGGAGTAGTGAAATCTAAGTAAACACAATTCTCCCATTTATTGTTCACACCACTAGTTAAATTAGTTTTATTTTCATTTTTGTTATTTTATTTTGATTGCATCTTAGTTATTGGGTTAGTTGACTAACAACTAATTCCGCCCACTACTCTAAACCCGAGATTTTTAATTGCTTTTCATAAAATATAAAAATACAAAAAGAATCATCCCTCACCTCTAGACCTAGTCCTTAGGCTTTCTAATCCTAGCGACACTATTCCTGAGTTGAACGATCAATCCCCCGGTACTTGTCACTATACTATACTACAACGATCAGGTACACTGCCTGGTGGGGGTTGTAAGCTTCTCGAGATCCCTCGAGAGGTAAAGCCTGGTTCAATTCTCACACATCAGCAGGAACGAATATTTCAGAAATTGGCGTAAATCAGGCCAAAAAGGAAAAAAACGAGCACGAGTTTGGAAAACGTGTCAAAAGCCAGAGCCGGGGAAGTAAATTACCACTTTTGAGCTCAGATTGTCAAAACACACCTTGTGGAATCACAAAATGCCAAATATAGTCCTTGGAGCAAAAGTTTGCAAAATTGGCAGAAATGGTCCCTCAAGTTTGGAAATTGACAAAAATGGCCCCTAAGCATTAGATTTTGGAAGAAAAAGTCAACATAGGTCCTTAGGAATTCACAAGATGTCAAGTTTAGTCCCTAGGTGAAAATATTGAAGAAATTACAAGTTTGGTCCCTGAACTTTCAAGATTTGACATATTTGGTCCCTAGAAATTTCAAATTTGGAAAATATCAATTATGGCCCTTGTATTACTCAAACTTGGAAAGAATAATCCTTTTGTGAACTTTGGAAAGATTGCATTTTTAGTCCTTGAAATTCAATAAATTACAAAATTAGTCCTTGTTATTTCTATTAAACCAAACGGACCATTAAAAAAATTAAACAAACAAACACAACCCAATCCAACACAACACCCTCACCAGGCCTGATGTTATGTCCACACCTCCAAAGGAAGACCGGCCCAAAAGGGCCACATCTCGTCCAGTTTGGGATAGTGATTATGTTATGGGCTGGTATTTATCGTTATCTATCTTTATGTTCAGGAAGTGTTTCGTGTATAATTAGGAATGTGTCAGTATTTTCGGAATTTATATTGTATTCTACTTGTGATACAAGTTAGGGTTTATTCGGTATAAATACCGAATCATTATTAATAAATACACAGCTTTTTCAATCAATTAATTCTCTTCTCTTAACCCTAATTCTTAAGGAGCCTAGTACTCGCTAAAAGTAGTGCAATCTATCGATATAGCCTAACCGGGTTGTATCAATTGGTGCTTTCATCATGAACGCTGACGAAATTCGATTGTTGCTGAACGATCAAGCCACGACTAATCAACGTCCGGCCGAGGCACTTCAAGCACAATTTGCGTCTTTGCAATTGGAGTTGCAAACGATGAAGGCTATGATTCAGCAGGGATGTTCAGGAGGGGACGCTCAGGCTCTCCAAATGCCTCATTACATGAGGTTAGACGTGCCAAAATTTTCGGGGGCTGATCCCGATAGTTGGATTTTCTCGATCACGGAATACTTTACACTTTTGAACACACCAGTCGATCAGCAACTTCGTGTGGTGGGTTTTAATCTAGAAGGAGACGCGGCGGAGTGGTTTCATTGGATGACGCGTAATAAGTTAATTTCGAAATGGGATGGGTTTTTGGAGAGTGTTAGCAATCGATTTGGACCATGCAAATATGAAGATCCTTAGGGGGCACTCTCAAAGCTCTTACAAAAGGGGATCGTAGCCTAGTATCAAAGTGAGTTTGAAAAGTTAATGAATCATGTCACGGATATATCCGAAAGCTTGTTGATTTCATTTTATATCTCTGGTCTTAAGCCCATGTTGCAGCGCGAACTGTTGGTGGAAAAACCAACCTCTCTTGGTGATGCATTTTCTTTAGCACGAGTTACAGAAGCTCGTTTGGATGACCAGGGGACCAGCAGGCCGATACCTTCCAGTGCACAACAAACCCTCACCAAGACAACATCTCGATTTGGCGCAACTCGATTGGAAAACCCTAAATCTCCTTTGTTGTCAACACCTTCTGGTATGAGTGTCAATTATGGGGCGGCACCGCTTCCTATTAAGTGGATATCACCGGCCGAGCGACAGGAACGCCTGAGGTAAGGGCTCTGTTTTAATTGTGATAACAAGTGGGTACGCAGACATAAATGTCCTGGAAAATTCCTTTTGCTTATGGCTGATGAAGCGAATGATGAGGAGCATGTAACGAAAGTTGGACAGGAGGATGCGATGGAGAGTGGGGATATCTAAATATTAAATTCTTTGGTCGGGCACGGCAACCCGCGTTCACTACAGTTATGGGGTGCATTAGGGGTGGGCAATGTGCACATTCTTATCGAGAATGGAAGTACTCACAACTTTGTACAACCTGATGTCGCTGAACACATGCAATTACCTATCATAGGTACGAAACCTTTTAAGGTCTATATTAGTAGTGGTGCAACTCTTTTATGTGAGAATATGTGTCGTCAAGTTTCGATTAACAATTAGGGCTTGCGCATGAGCGTGGACTTGTATATACTTCCTATGAAAGGGCCGGATATTGTTTTGGGTATTCAATGGTTGCAACAATTGGGTAAAGTAACCCATGATTATTTGGAGCAAACCATGGAGTTTACATGGTTGGATCAGGTATATACATTGCGTGGTGTGGAAAGCCTACGCATGAAATGAATTAGCTTGTACCACATGCATGCCTTGTTGGAGACTGAGGATGTTTATGGTGTATACGAACTGTACCACTTAGCTCACGGTATGGATGAAGATGAAATCAACCTAGTCTAAGGTTGCTCCACAACCAGAGATTGAACAACTATTAGTCAGGTTTGAGTCACTTTTCCAGGTTCCCACCACTTTACCCCTACACCGTAGTATTGATCATCGTATCCATTTATATCCTAATACAAAGCCTATTAATGTTCGACCATATCATTTTCCACACTATCAAAAAGGTGAGATGGAAAAGTTGGTTAGTGAAATGTTAAACCAAGGCATTATTCGCGTGAGTCATAGTCCTTTTTCATCATCGGTGTTACTCGTTAAAAAGAAAGATGGAAGCTATCGATTTTGTGTGGATTACTGGGCATTAAATGAAGCCACGGTCAAGGATAAATTTCCAATTCCAACGGCGGATGAGATGTTTGACGAGTTAGGTGGTGCCATGATTTTTACCAAACTCGATTTACAAGCAGGTTACCATCAGATTCGGGTGCATGATCGTGATGTGTACAAGATGGTTTTTCGTACGCATGATGGACACTATGAGTTCTTGGTAATGCCGTTCAGACTTACCAATACGCCGTCCACTTTTCAGGCAACAATGAATTGGTTATTGATGAGTGCTCAAACACTCATCATTTTTGGGCAAATCTGAGCTGCAAAACATTTAAAAACACTAAAAAACGCATCAAAATACTGAAAATATTCCAAAAATTGTGTTTTATATGTTTTAGATGCAAAATGAGTAAAAACAGATGAAAAATGAACAAAGTTTGCGTAATTGGCAGTTTCAGTCCCCCAACTTTTAAAACTTGTCAAAATTAGTTCCTGAGCATTTATTTTGAAAGATAAGTCAATAATAGTCCTTTGAGTTCAAAAGTTATCAAAATTGGTCCCTGGGTGAAAGTTTTAAAAATTTACAGTTTTGGTCCTTCAAGTTTGTAAATTGGCAGTTATATCCCCTGGAGGTGTAAAAAGGGAAAATTATCATTTGAGGTTCTTGGATTATTGAAACTTGGCATATTTTACCCTTGTAACAAGTTTGGAATATTTCCATTTTCAGCCCTTCATTTTTGGATAAATTGCACAATTGGTCCTTATGTTTAAACTGCACCAAATGGACCCTTGTTATTATTTGACTCCAAATCCAGTCCACCCACAAACCCCTAACCCAAACCCAAAAGCCCACTACCTCCGTTTGATATTAAACCTGATCAAACACCCAGGTCAAACACCACCACTGTTCACTCATCTTCCCTCCCACCTTTCCTGCATCTATGTCCCCCCCTCCAATCCCTCCTTTCCACCAACTCACTCACCTTCCCACCTTTACTTGTCCCATAACCCCCCTCCTCATTAATTATCCCACCTGCCAAACCTAACCCACTAAAAACTACCCTTTTCTGCTTTCCCGCCAAAAACAAAATAAACGGGTATGATCATTTTAGCTCATCCAAGGGCTCAGAGGAGTGGGAAAGAAAGAGAAATGCCCCAAGGCTTATAAAACTAAAGAAAATCAGGAAAAAGAGGAGTTTCTTTTAGTGTAATGTAGGAGTAGTATAGTTTAGGTAGTCGTTTAGTGTAATTTTCCCTTTTTAATGTAATTTTCAGTTTAAAGATCATGTACTAAGCTTCTTCAATGTGTTTCAAACCTTTTCCAATAATCAATTTCAAGTTCTAGTACCAATTTCAGTTTATGCTCAAATTCGTCTCAAATTCTTATATTATTGTAAAATTGTTATTAGTTGTTATTTTGGACACCTAAGCTCATGTAAGCTCCTCAGATAGTTTCTAAGAGCTATTAGAAATCTTAAAATTCAATTGATAGTCAATAATTAAAAATACTAAAAAAAATCAAGAAAATCAAAGAAAAATCAAAAATCAGTTTGTATGATGAATCAAGCATGGAGCAGGGTTAATCATGGATTGCCCTTGGTTTAGAGCTTATTGGTAAGCTTTAGGAAAGGTTTGTGGTCCTTGGTTCTCAGTTCTAAGCTTGGAAGCATTTGTAAGCCATTTAACCAATTTTTGGCATATTACTGTATACCTAAGTATTGTGCTTTAATCTCTGTATTTTTATGTTTCTGTGGTGTGGTTAAGTGATATTATTAGTTAAAATAGATTGCCTATTCATTATATTTCACAGTTGCATTGTATTTCATTTTAAAAAGTAAAATTAGTGTATTGGTGATTTATGGATAAATGATGATATTGTTGATGTTTCTGAGCTTTAATAACCTTAACTCATCATACTATAACTTTTGGAATTAATTTCATGGTTTCAATTACTGTTACACTTCAAAAATCATTAAAACAGTTTCATAAAGGGTTGTTTGGTTCAGTTAGGTTCTCTGCATTAAAACTTGTTTTAGTAGTGACCTTTGGTTCAAACATGTTGTATTAGTTCTAAATGCTCTGATGCCAATCTGTCACACCCCCAAAATACCTTAATGGCAGCGGAATGGAATACCTGGGGGTGACTGTCATAGCACCACAGTTACAGTTACATTGAACGACCTAAAGTGTCGTTTGGAAAAATACATCGTTTGATCATTAAAACATTCAGAGTTTACAAAACATAGGTCCCAAAAAGGTGTTGCAAGTTTATGAAAAACAAGTTCAATCCAGATCAAACGTTTCATAAGTGCAGGAAATATATATATATATATATATGTGAGACGCGTCGACTCCGCGACTCCATGAAGGTCCAAATGCATGCAAGCAGGAGCTACCTTAACCACCTGAAAATACATTGCTAAAACGTCAACACGAATGTTGGTGAATTCCATAGGTTTGTAAGTTAAATCGTATGTACATTGGCCACAAGCATAAAGTAAACCGACAAAATGTCAAAAGTAATACATTGGCTCTTAAGCTCATGACCCCGAAGCTAGACGTTACTTGGCCCCAAATGAGTGTTTACCAGACACTTTAAATGTATTAGACATGAAATGCATTCGTACCCGTTGGAGCAACCCAAACACGAATGGAGGAGTCACCCTCAATAGATCTATTCACTCACTCTCGCTTATAGATTAATTAACTGTCCATGATAATAAAGGGGACTTGTCATAACGTGGTAATAAGGCAACTTAAGCAATGTAAGGAAATTAATACTTTGGCATGTACAGAAAAATAAGTAATGCAATGTATTCTCCCCCGTGGGATTTGAAATCAAATATGTAATTGGAAACGGGGCTATGAAAACTCACCTGAAGTGATAGTACACTGTGATGAAATAATCGGGACAACAAGGCGCGAACACTAGCCGCAACCTAATATGAATAATAACGATCTACTTTAGATCATGCCGTGATGTAATGAATGCACATGCACATGATACCTATACCACTCGTAACTTGAAAATACTAGTTATTGTCAAAGTAGGTAATTTCCATACTTAAGAAAAATAAGTCCAACTAGAATAATAAAAACTTGTCGTAATATATCGTATATAAAAATGTTAGTGTTATATTCCTCGTTTTGAAAACCTTGAAATAACGTCTAGTAGTCGTATAAATAAACCTTGGGTCGTACGTACTTCGTTAGTTAAGAATAAAATCCTTGAATAAGAAATCTAGAAAATATATCATTTAGTACGTAGTTATATTATTTCTAGTAGTGACTAAATATATATATAGTTTTGACGATTTTAAAACGCGTATAACTTGGTCGTTTTAAGTTCATTTTCCTCGTTCTTTATATCCACGGATTCGTCTTAATACGTAGTAATATATTTTCGATAGCTCAGCTCCTCTAGGTTACGTTTAACGCCTCTATTTGTCCGTCGAAAATTGTCAAACAGCATGCAGTTTTTCAGAAAAATAGTTTTCGTCAATTAACTTGCAAAAATCATAACTTCTTCGTTATAAGCTCGTTTTAATCCGTTCTTTCGCCCACGGCTTCGTTTTTGAAAGTATTTTCTAAATATTTGGTCAAAAATTACCCATCACCTACTGAGTTTCCCATGTTTTAAAAATATGGACAGTAGGTATATGTAATGTTTCAAAAACCATTTCTAGGGTTCCAATCTAGTTCCAACTTCAACCAAACCACTTTCAATCACCACAAAACTAGTCTAATCCTACCATACACCTTCTTAGGGTGTCATGGGTTCCTAAACATCATAAATCAAGTGGATCTAACAATGATCTAACTATAATCAATTTCTAGGGCTCAAAAGTTAGATATGTTTAAAATGAAGTGGTATAAATAGCATATGCATGTAGATCTAGTATATATATCATATGAATCTTGTAAAAACTTGGTAAAATCATAAGGATGAGTTTCATACACTTACTTGAAAGATAAATGAGATTTTGAGGATGAAAACCTATGAAACCTTGGGTTTTTATTTCAAAATCTTAGAAAGGAGTACTAATGGGACTAGATTAAACCTTGTTCTTGAAATTTTTATGGATCTTGCTTGTTGTTTGTGTGTTGGCTGGCCACCAAGAAAGAAGAGAAAAAGAAAAAGCTATCTTGATTAGATCTTGAAAAATGAGGTGAAAAGTGTACTATAAGTGTTATATATTATATATATTAGGCTACATTATTGCTTGAATTAATGATATTGCAAAAATTCAAAGTTTGTAAGATATTAGATATGGGGGGCTGCATTTAGTGAAGAAAAAGGAAGAAAAAGTGGAGTAGTGTAAGATAGTTGGTAGTTTTTAGAATTATTATGTATATATAAATAGTTTTAGGGAATACCGGGTACCGAGTTAATTAAAAATAAATTTTAACGGAGTTAACCGGGACATAATAAAGTCGTAAAAATTGTAAAAATATGTTGGGTATAATTATTGAATGTTTAGATAATTATTATTTAGTTTCTACGAAAACCGTCGTAATTTTAGTAAACTTACGATAATAATTAAATAAATTTCCAAAACACCGGGTAAATTAATATTATAATTTTTATATTATTTAAATGAATATAAAAATATATTGGGATTATAGTCGGGAGTGTCGGACGTGTTAGTCACATTATTGGTCGCGTGTTAACGTTTGTTAAGAAATAAATATACGTAAAGGTTAATTATACCAAAAGTACTAATTTAAATATCCTACGAGTGGAATAGTATGCAAGTGCCATAATGATGATATGCAGACTATTTCTAGTCCGTATGAAGTGTCCCAATGATAATGCATGAATTCGCTCCTGAACCAATTCGGTTACCCGAATTAGAATACCCGTAAACTAAATTTACGATGAAATGAGTAATGCACATGAATAGTGGTTTTCCCTCGGAAATGAATAGTGTCATGTGAATAGTAAATTTTCTGAACGCTTCTCAAAATCTCAAACTGACACAAAAAATGGTGAATAGTAAATTGATGAATAGTGATCGGTGAATAGTAACTGATGAATAGTAACTTCCGAGATGAATGATGAAATTTCGACATCTGAACAAGGACTTGAAATTACGAATTGTGACATGAGATCACCATGCATGATTTTAAAAGAGACGTTTTTAGCATTATTCAACAATGTTTGAAAGTAAGTTTTCACTTAGATGTGAGAGTTATTTGAATAAAATAGATTGGGTTTTTACTTCAAAATGTGTGAATAAACGGTAAAGAATATTTTCCCAATCTTTAGTTTTGATCAAAACAAAATTGTGGATATTGATAGTGAAAATATGTTATTTAAAAGTGGGATAGTTATTTGAAAAACTATTTTCCAAAATGTGAGGTTTTTGCATATTTTTAGAGATATTAGATTTTTGACAATAAATATCATAAATTAAATATTTTAAAAAAAATGTTTATTAAAGATCTCATGCTCAAGAGGATTAGTTAAGCCTATTATTATCTCATGCTATCGTTTCTACATATCCTATGATCCTAAAGGAAATGAAGACGATAATTTATATGTTAGATGTGAGAGTGTTGAATGGGGTATAACCTAACATCTATAGTTCTTTTGTTTTCACACGCTTATCTAACTTAATGCCATAAATCTAGGAATGAAAGAATCTAATGAGAAGCAAAGTTAATAAAAGTAAACTAGCGTTAGGTATATATAGGAAGAGCAATTTAATCAAGTTGGAGAATGAGTATGAGACTATTACTAGTGGTGCTCAATTCAGGCTAAACACGACCATTTTTACGGGTTACACACACCCAACTTCTCACATAGAAGCAATTCAACCGTTAGGTTAATTAAATTTCTAGTCAATAGATTCTCCAGTAGTCATTCTCTTTTTAGAAGAAATCGAGTTCCTAAATTTACCTATCAAAGATTACCAAATATGAAGTTTGCTTGATTCACTAATACTTGGCTTAATGTGACTCAAACATCATGTTTTTATGAAGGTAAATCTAGATGATATATTTTATTCACGATCCTAATAGAGACGTGTTGAATGTTTAGATAAGAGTAAACAAAAAATTTTAATCCTTTCTTCATCATTTACCGGTTGTTTGGTTTTGATGACATATTACTTGATTTAATAACTGTGCTAGAGTTAAGAGTGCACCTTAGCATCTCTTGTGAAATGAATCTCATTAAGATTATTTATCTTAAATGAGTTTGTGATTCTCAAATGATATCAAAACTAGACATTAATATATTTTTAAACAAATATTATTTTCTATGATTTTTGCCAATGTTATATATCATACTTTAACAAGTATTTGAAAAAAATAAATTTTACTTGTTTATGGATTGTGACAAATTATTTTTCAATTCTAATAACTTATATTATTTAAAAAAATGTAGTGCATTATCTTGTAACACAACCATTCATGCTAGAAAGAAAATGAAATACATAGAATATATAGTGTGTATTATTCTTAAATATGTATTTTATCTTGAAGTGAAAATTTTAAGTAGTGTGAGCAAAGTTTACATATGTTGTTAGTTTGCTCATGTTTGGTTTTTCGGATATGACACATTTATCCATTGCATTGCAATGTAAATTGCTTGAATATTTCGGACGAAACATCCAAGTCGTCAATCCTACTTCATTGTATATTTTATGAATGTGTTTAAAATGTTATTCTAATATTCGGAACACAATTATTGGACAAGTAGATTCAATATGACATTATCAACACAAGTGTGAGTTATGATCCAATGCATACTCTTTTCATCTATAAAGGATGTAACTATTTTCATATCAATCAAGTGTGATTGAGTATGTAGATTCAAGACTATATCTTTTGTTGTAATTTGATATAATCTTGAAGCTAAACAAATAGCAATCCAATTTCTTGTCCACACTCAAAAACACGTCAATTAGATTTGATGAATATATCAACCATAATTTGAATAATGAATTGATATAATATCAAGATCTTTCTTGACCCTCACAAACACTCATTTAAAATAAATAGACATTTTGATAGTTTGTTCCATTAATCCTAAGATTATTTAAGAGTGAGGTTAGTGAATGATTGAAATTTAACTTATTACTTCTTGTTTGTTATATGTTTTGTTTATGTGAAAGACTCTTCATTATTACTTATTATGAACACACTTAGATTTTGAAAATACTTTTTCTTTTATATAACTACTAATGTTTTAAAATAATTTAATTTCTCTTATTCAAACAACCTAAGGTAAAACAAGGTAATTTGTTGAAAATATTTTAAGTGTGTTGTGAAGAATAGATTAAATTGTTTGAAATATTTAGGTGACTAGATTTAACTCATTTACAAGATGTTTTAATAACATTAAGCCATCTATACCTATATGCAATGCAAGCATATTATAACAATCCTAACGCAAAAAATCTAGCATAAGATCTAGTTAAGTATAAACCGGAAAGCTGGCTATAACTAATAGGGCACATATGCTTAGATATAAAAATAGCTAAATTTCAAGTAGCAACAATTATCTAATATATTCAAAAAAATAAAATCACAAAGAAGTTCACATAACATATAAAACACTTGTCGTCGTTTTGTGTATTATATACACCAATGTTTACATAGCTCGATTCTATTTGAAAGTAAAATAGTTTCCTCCCCATTCTATAATTTAATTAAGATCAATCTTTTGAAAACATAAATACTTAATTTTTCAAAAGTATATCAACTAGGAATGCCCGACTTGAAGGAAAAAGTAAAACAAAAGTTTTACGTTAAAACGAAACACAAATTTTTGACCACCGTATAGTATTTTGCCTTTCTTACTTATTTAAGTTTGTAATGATTACTTGTAAGTATTTTTAAATGAAAGTAGACTCAATTACCTTTAAAACGCCGGGTGGCACGACTTCTAAGGAGTTACGGTTAATTTTATATGATTTTTCAAAGTTTCCAAAAAACTGTCGAACAGACAGGCGGACCCCTTAAATTTAAGGGGGCCGCCCAGTATTTAAGGGGGCCGCCCAGACAATTAAAGGGGCCGTCCATCTGATACTAAAAAATGAATTATTTGTTAAAAATTGTTTTCTGACTTTGTGGAAAGATGTGTAACTTTCTGATTTTAAAAACGAACATATAACACTTGTTTTAAACATAATATTATCTCGAGCTAGTATAATTAGTGTATATAATATCAAAACTAATACAAGTTAATCAACAAAACACTTTTCATATTTAATCCTCCTTAATGGGTAATTTGATACATAGATCGTACTCAATTTTTAAAACCATTTGTTTTGAAAATTTGAGCGATGTGGCTCTGGTACCAATTGTAGAAAACTAGAAAGGGGGGGGGTTGAATAGTTTTCCCCTCTTTTTCATTTTATAAAAACTTTGTTTCAAAATGTTGATTCGAATTTATTCAATTGTTTGTTTGTAAAACCTTTAATTAGAATTTAGCATGTAAACACCATATAATCAATATGATCAATTATATATGTAAGCTTTTGGAAAAACTTAGTTTTGTGAATGGAGCTTTGGTCGGTCTTTGTGTGAATACGTTTTCCATTTAAAATCTTAAAACGTTTTGTATCAAATTATCTATCAAGTTAAACTTAATATGAGAAGTGTGAATAATAATCTATTTGACCATATCATATAATTGTACACACAGTCACAATATTAACTTCTATGTTCAACACACAATCATCACAACTATATAAGTAACAACTAAGACATATAGGCAAGCATAGATGTAAAGCAATAAATGCAAGAATAAATGAAAAGAGATAAGAGAAAGGAAATGCAAACCGGACACGATAATTTATAGTGGTTCGGCTACAAGGACACCTTCCTTGCCCTACTCCACTCCCCGAGTCACCTACTCGAGAGTTTTCTTCACTACTCAACAACCTCCCTTTTGGCGGAGAAAACCGTACACAACTTTTGCTTACACAATTTAACGACACTAAGCTAAATTTCGAGTTGTAATGGTAGCTAGAACCAATCTCACAACACTACTTCGATCACTACACAACTTCTACACGACTTCACGACTTCTTCATGGCTTCACGACTTCACGACTTCTTCATGGCTTCACAACTTCTTTTATACTCCACTACATATTCATACATCTACTTCTTCACAACTTCATGACTTCTCCACACTACTACTTTTTCCCACTACTTCTTACTCACTCATAAACTCACTACTAAGTAAGATCATCTTGATCTACTTATTACATATACATAACTCACAACATCAAATAAACACTAACTAGATCCTAATATATCTTTGGCTTTATGATAGAGAGGATTCTTCTCTTGCACTTTGAGTGGTGAAGGATTGGATCACTTGAAACAAAGACTTATAATCTTATGATCAAAGGATTTAGAAGGATGTTTTGAAGGGATTGGGACTGAAAATTTTCGTGCAAAAGGTGAGAAAAATCTGTGGAATGAACCAGTATTTATAAGGGGAAAAATACTGTTTGGGAGCGTGGCCGGTCCCCTTAATAATTAAGGGGACTGCCTAGTATAATTAAGGGGGCCGCCTAATAAAAAATATTTTTTCTTCAGATTTTTTATCTTTTTGTGGGGGAGGTTTTTCCTGAAGAATGTAGCCATTTTTTGGGTTGAAATTTGAATTCAAACTATTTATTTTGAATAAAACATTTCTTATAAATACAAAATTGTTTTGTATAAGTTTAAAAATGTTTTTCCCACTTTAATAAAATGTAAGGTTTGTAAAAATAAAAATTTCTTTGATCATAAAATGCATTAGACACTTTGTTTATTCATACCTTAAGTGATATGGATGCTAAAACAAATATTTACGACTAAATACTTGTTTACGTCATAATTTGTAGTTCAATGAGTTTACGTTTTGTGATTATCAAAACATAGAGATATCGATATATGTTAATTATGTTTTTAGGCATTATTTATATCAACATAGTTACATTGAGTTTTTGTGTGACTAAATCATAGTCATATTTTGTCACACATTACTTAAGCGTAGTCACAATTCGATAAATATGGTCACACATTTCTAATAACTTATGTAATTTGATATTTACTTAATTGAGTTCAGTCTATTAGTCATGACTGCATATTGACTAGTTTTTCAACCACTGTTTTTTCAACAAATTATGCCTGAAATTGAGAATCTTTCATACCAAACACTGTTTTTTTTTTCAACTCTGCACTATTTAAAGGCATAACCACATACATGAAAACTGCATATACAAGACAACTGTAACAAAAATATGCAGGGTGTTTACTACTGCTAGTACATAGTTAATACTGCTAGTACACAGTTTATGCTGCCAGAAGTTATAGTTTTGTATAATCTGGAATCCTTTAAAAGAGTATTCACAAGTACGAACTAAACAATTAACACAACAACAACAACATAAATCCTTTAAAAGAGTATTTTCAGCAAAACAAAAGCTTAAATAGGTTCTGCAGACAAAAATAAATCCCTAAACAGAGTGTTACAGCTTGAGAATGACATGTGCTTCACTTTGATTTTCGTATAACAATACCTTCGCAGTCGGTTCGATAGTAGGCATCTTTTGCTTGTAGATTTATTCACGGCAATATGTTATCATTTTGCTCGTGAATGACTGTACTAAATTCCTCATCGACATCGTCATACGTATCTTTGTAATTCTTGGTAGGTGTTTTAAAGACAATAGACAATTTTTTATCTGCCTGGTCTTTCACATAAAACACTTGTCGTGCTTGTGAGGCTAGTATGAACGGATCATTCTTGTGGCCTAAATTATTCAGGTCTACCAATGTGTAACCAAGAGTATCGCGTTTGACCCACCATGTTTTGAATTAACCCAATCACATTTGAAAAGAGGAATTTGCCTGAAACGGTAATCTAGTACCCATATCTCTTGTAAAATCCCATAATAAAATGCTTTTCTTGTGGTTGCAACTTCTTTGGATATGTAAAGATCTGCTGCCTCAACACTAACCCTACAGTTCTGGTAAACTATGCCATCATTACTTTTCGTACGAAATGTATACCCATTGATGTTATATGACTCGTATTTCACTACGTTAGCGCATGGTCCAAATGATATCCACCTCATAGTTTCTGATACACTATCTTTGGATATCGCTAACTCTCTCTCAACCTGAATTTCATTACAAGTATATATTACCTTTAAATTGCAGGAACAACTCACTTATATTTATCAACAAACAAACAAGTAGTATAAATAACATACGAGTAATTACCTCTTCGTGTAACCACTTAGCAAAAGATTTAGTGTGCTCATTCTCCAGCAATTCCATTTTTCTACCCGGGTATTTTGTTTTCAAAAATCGCTTGTGTCGGCTGAAACAAATCAATTTATTTGATTATTATATTTGATACAACATTTAAGCAACGAAATAGACATGTGTTAGTAATACTTACTCGATATACGGCACAATTTCATCTGTATTCTGTATTACATACAAATGTGCTTTCTGAAAGACATCTCTGGTAAGTAGATTTGTTTTGCCGGCCGTCAATGGCTTTCCATCCTCATTTTCATTGGTTACATGTTTATCAGGTGGGATACCAATAGTTTTCATGGTTTTATGATACTCGCTAAAAAACTCTATTATTTCTTCCGCGATAGTCTCCCCAGCAATGCATCCCTCTGGTCTATTTCTGTTTCGTACATGTCCTTTAATAACCTTCATACATCTTTCGAAGGGATACATCCACCGAAAGCATACGGGACCACATAATTTTACCTCCCTAGTTAGTTGCACTGTCAAGTGTATCATAATATCAAAAAATGAGGGAGGAAAGAACTTCTCGAGAAGGCATAGTGTCACAACAAGTTCTTGTTGCATCTTATCTAGTTCTTTCAAGATGATTTCTTTCCTACATATAGCTTTAAAGAAAAAGCAAAACCTGATAATAGCAAATCGTGTGGGTGGGTACATGATTGAACGTATAGCAATGGGCAAAAACTCTTGCATTAGCATGTGATAGTCATGCGATTTAAGGCCAATGAGCTTCTTATCATTTTGGCTGACCAAACTAGAGAAATTTGAACAATAGCCTTGTGGTACCCTGATGTTGCTTAACGTTTCACAAAAGATGTCTTTTTCAGCATTCGTTAATGTGTAACCTGCTGGAGGTAGTGTTGTTTTGTCTGCTTCTTTCCTAGCAAACAACTCTCTTTTTATCCCCAACTCTTCCAGATCCAATCGAGCATTCATTCCATATTTTGTCTTTCCAGGAACATTCAGCAAAGTTCTGACTAGACTCTCAGCAACATTCTTTTCTACATGCATGAAGTCAATACAATGTGGAACAACATTATGTCTCCAATACCTTAGCTTTCGATACCAAATGTTGAATTTTTTCCAATATGGTTCATTTACTTGGCTTGCACTACCCTCTGCTTCTGTTGTTTTCCTTTTCTGCGTTGTAATCTTCCCACCACTGCCTCTCATATCTTCTTGGTTATTCGAGGTGTTATTGTTTGTTCGTTTTCCTTTTCCCCACTTATTTTCAATTAGTTGTACCTCGTTGTATATTTGTTCCCCAGTCAATGGAGTTGTAGCAAGCTGAAAATCTTCTTTTCCATTAAACGCCGCCTTTTGCTTTCTGAACACATGGTTGTATGGTAGATATCGTCTGTGTCCAGCATAACTTTGCTTGGATGAGGCGGAAAGTCTAACACAGTGCGTATCTTTCCTACATACAACACAGCCTTTGAATCAACTGTATGGGCAGCCACATAATGTACCAAGTGCAGGGTAATCATTTATCGTCCATAACACAGCGGCAAGCAGTTTAAACATTTCTTTTGTACAAGCATCATATGTATCAACCCCATCCTCGAATAAGGTATGCAGATCATTAACCAACGGTTCTAAAAATACATCGATATCATTTCCCGGGTATCCCGATATCAATACCGAAAGCATGATAAACTTTCTTTTCATACACAACCATGGAGGAAGGTTGTATATGACAGATAAAACTGGCCATACACTGTGATGCCTAGTTCCTGAGTTGACGTCAACCCCATCAGCCGATATTCCTAGCCGTAGATTTCTCGGATCTTGAGCAAAGTGGGGCAATTTTTCATCTATGGTACGCCAATCTGCAGGGTGACGTAAAACACCATTTGTTACCCTCCTTGTGGCGTGCCATCTTAGATCTTCTGAAATACTCTCTAACTTAAAGAGTCGTTGCAGTCTTGGTATAATTGGAAAGTACCACATGACCTTTGCCGGAATGTTTTCATACACTTTACGTGTCTTATTATCCACCTTCCATCTTGATATCCCACAAGTTGGACAAACAGTCAACTCCTTGTTAGTCTTCCAGTAAAGAATGCAGTTGTTGCTACATACATGTATCTTTTCGTATCCTGATCCCATCATTCTCATTAGTTTTTTTGGCCTGATAAGTTTTTTCAACCATTTCGTTACCAGCAGGTAGCATTTTTTTTTATCAATCCTAGTAATTCAGTAAAGAACTTATCAGAAGCTCCATACTTACCCTTCAAGTTGAGTAGTTTAACTATTGCGGACAACTTTGTGAAGTCAGGACATCCTTTATAAAGTGGCTTCTCCGCGTCTAATAATAGATTTTGAAACTTGGCAAGGTCATCCTCATCAAAATTTTCTTTCGTAGCATTAACCATTTCTACTGTTGCTGGGCCATCTGTTGGAATTTCTGAATGTGACTCCATGTCGAAAAGTGTGTCGTCAACAAACTCTGTTTCTGCATTATCAGGTATTTGGGCTGTTGTTGCTTGCTCATCCTTTTCTCCATGTTTATCCCATTTTATGTATCTAAGATTAATCATGTAGTAGAATAAATGGTACTCCACGTCATCCACTGTTTGCTCTATTTTGTTTAAACATGTGGTACACGGACATGGCATCTTAAGTTGTCGTATATAAACTCGTGGGTCGATGTTCTTCATCTTCTGAAAGTTGTGTAGTGCATACTTAATAAACGCTGCTACTCCATCAATATATTCTTTGTTGGTCCTACAAGTTGTCATCCAAGACTTGTCCATGCTATTATTGTTGAGGTCAAATGATAACGTATATATCCTACAAGTTACAAGTTAAACCAATATGAGCATATATGAAGATTTAGATTGATGAAGTTCCAATGTCAAGTCACAAGTGTCTAGCTAATTAATAAGATAGGTTTACAATAAGAATTGCAACAACACAATGGAATGAATGTATTGGGCATCAATCTAATTAAGCTTCAAATTTCAAATATGAAAACGTGTATTAAGAAAACTGTGTAAATTACAACATGTTATCTTTATTGTGTTGTTGGTTAATTAAACGATTCGGCCAAAAACACGATAAGTTAACATTGCCAAAGAAACAAGAAACCAACAAATCCATAACAAACAAAATATACAATGAAAATGAATAATAAGTTAAAATTCCAACATAATGAATTCCTAATTCAAAAAAGTACCTAATTTATATCTAAATGAACCTCCCTCCGTTGTTGATGGCCGGACTGACAAGTGATATGATTGATGGTGACTGGTGAATGGTGGCTGTGATGTGATTGGTGATTGGTGATTGGTGGATGTGCGTGGTGATTGGTGATTGGTGGTTGTGCGTGGTGATTGGTGAGAAATGTGAGAAACGTGGGTGGAGATGGAAATGGGTGGAGGGAGAATTCGAAATTTGGTGAAAAAATATAGAGGGCTTTTCAAAAATTTTGGGGAAGACATACCAAAAAAGGGAGCCACAGGTATTTTATATTCCTCTTATAGACTATTTTTATATTCCTCTTATAGACTATTTTTTCATTTTGTTACAAAATCTAAACAACTAAACTATAGAAACTGACTAGGATGGAATTAGGAAGGGTGTTTGTTTAGTGGAAATGTAGCCAATAAGGGATATTTCTCCATGGTTGCCTAGATGTTAGCATGTAGTTGCTAAGTCTAGAAGAATGGTGGATATTGAATCAGCTAGTTTTGTGATTCGTGAATGATTGTGTAGAATGTATCTGTTATATTGTATCAGTCAAATGAGTGTGTTCAATTTGACTGCTTGTATAATCTTTGTAAGTTGCTGGTTCCTTAATTAATAAAATTCACTATTTCAGGAAGGAAAAAAAAGTGTAGAAACTGATATGGGCATTCCCAAGATCAGATACAAAGAAGAACATACAATCCAAACCTCTACAGCAGTTGTAATCTCACAAAAGGTGAATTATATTACTTACCAAAAGTTTTTTTACAACATTAACAATTGCTGATATGGGCATTCCCAAGATCAGATACAAAGAATAACATACAATCCAAACCTCTACAGCAGTAGAAACTTGGTCTTGTTGTACCACCTTAGCCATTTCTTCAACATTACTAGTAGCGTCAGTTTCTCCCAAAAGTGGGGTGAAAGTCTTAATAATCCATCCCAAACACTCTATAACATCTATAGCAGACAATAGGAATCAAGCAACCCTTAATAATCCATCCGAACCACACAAAAAAATCGTAACCTAGTCAACTTAACAAGCACAACACAACTTTATAAATGATTTATTAATCCACAAAACTAATCTATAATACTTCTTGATTTGATATTGAAGGAGTATTCTTCTCTTGCACTTTGAGTGGTAAAGGATTGGATCACTTGAAACAAAGACTTATAATCTTATGAGCAAAGGATTTAGAAGGATGTTTAGAAAGGACTGGGACTGAAAATTTTAGTGCAAAAGGTGAGGAAAAAAGCAGAAATGAACCACTATTTATAGGCAAACATTTCTGGCAACAGGAGCGTGCCGGTCCCCTTAAATGGTGGCCGGCCCCCTTAAATATTAAGGTGGCCGCCCTATAATTAAGGGGGGCCGCCCTCCTGTAACGGCCAAATTGTTTGTCTTTTTCTGGTGAAAATTTATTTGGTGAAAATCTAACTGATTTTGGTTAAAAATTTGAATTCGTATATTTATTATGGATTAAACATTTTTCTTTAATTACCAAAAGTGTTTTTCTAAACTATATAAAATGTTTATAACATTTTATAGAATTTGTAGTGTCTAAATAAAAATCCCTTTGATCATAAAATATATTAGACATTTGTTTATTCATACTTTAAGTGATTTAATTGGATGGAATGATATTTGTAACTAAATACTTGTTTACATAATAACTTTACATTTAATGAGTTTATATTTTGTGATCGTCAAAATGTAGAGATATCGAAAAATATTAATAACATTTTTATGCATTATTTATATCAACAACATGTGTAAAAATGTATATATAAAGTGTGTAAGAATGTGTATAAAACGTGTGTAAAAATGTATATAAAAACGTATATAAAAGGACTAACGTTGCTTATTCTTTTCTTTTTTTTTCAGATCTATAACCGTGTGTTGTAAAGCTTGTGATAAGCTTCCGTTTAAGTTTATGGTTCGGACTTATTGCTTATTCTTTTTTTTTTTTTGGTCGCGTTGGATATTGGTTAGCCAGTGTGTAAAAATGTATATAAAAAAATGTGTAAAAATGTGTGAAAAAACATGTGTAAAAATGTATATAAAAACGTATATAAAAGGACTAACATTGCTTATTCTTTTTTTCAGATCTATAACCGTGTGTTTTAAAGCTTGTGATAAGCTTCTGTTTAAGTTTATGGTTCGGCCTTATTACTTATTCTTTTTTGTTTGTCGCGTTGGATATTGGTTAGCCACAAGAAGTTTGGGCCAAGACCCATGTGTTTGGATTGGATCGTTATTTTGTTTTGAATTCTATTGGATATGTGCTTATTTTTCTTTTAGCTTTTTTTCTGCTTATTGTCTTAAGTCGGAGCTTTTTGAGCTCATTCTTGTTCGGCTTATTTTTCTTTTATTACTGAACATTAGAGGTCTCGGCTTTGCTTATTTGCTAATTTATTGCTTATACCGAACCAAGTGCTTATTTTTTTGTCCAAGTGCTTATTTGGTTTTCTCTTTGGCTTATTGGATTTAAATTTGGACCTATTAAATTGGTTATCGAGACTATATTGGGCCATGAGGCCAGCAAGTGCTTATTCGAGTGCTTATTTCTAAAAGTTCTTATTTTGCGGTTTCTAGGACTATATTTAGACCTATTAATTGATTGTTGGTATAAAGAACTAATGTTGCAAACGATCATTGGTATAAAGGACTAACGTGGCAACTGTTGTAAACGATCTTTGGTATTAAGGACTAACTCTGCAAACAATCAATAGGTTAAAGGACTAATGTTGTCACTTTACAATTAGACTTAACTAACTGAACTAACGTCATTATAAAAATGGATTGAAAGTGAAACCAAACTATCGATTTTGGACTAAAATCACAACTTTTTGATAAAATGGACTAAAAATGAAATCCGCACTAAAACACAAGGACCAAAAATGTAGTTAACTCTATTTAAAAAGTAGTGCCATATGTCGTGTTTGGCAACACCCTTTTAGAAGCGTTTAAGAGCGTTAAGTGACAAGCAGCAAGCGTTCCAATTTTAATGCTTGTTTGGCAACGCTGCTACTAGCGTTTAGCAATACCTCAACTGCTTCCAATCTTAATGCTTCCTAAAGGAGCATTCCAGCTGCTAGCATTTTTTTAATATTACCATTTACCGTCGAAAATAACATTCATATAAGTATACGACAGATACTGTTTCTTTTCTTTTTTCCATCAACTATCGTCTATGCATGTTTTTCCTATGCATGTTTTTCCTATGCATGTTTTTTAAATGTTCGCTGAAATCTTAGTGGAATGAAGGCCATTACTAGCTATTTTGCTTCTCATTATAGACATCTTGAAACCAATGGAATTAATATACTTGCATTATTATTTGATGATAATTTTTGTCTAAGATTTGTATACGCCCTTTTTCATAATTTTACATCTTATAATTAGAGCTACAACTACGTTATCAAACACGTTTTTAAACAAGCTAATACTACTTACTGCTTACTACTACTGCTAGTGTTTAGTGCTACATGTGGCCAAATATAAACTTGTTTTGTAACGCTTATAGAAGTATCAATACGTTACAGGTTGATTTACAGCTTTTTCACTCAGAAAGAAAACATTATACGTCGAATTATATTAAAAAAGTCGAGTGAAGCAAAAGAGTTGATAACGGCCAAGTGGCCAACTTTGTGACAATCATAAATAACTTAAAATAACCACCACGTAAATACTGTTTAGTGCATGGACTTGAACAGGTAAAATTAAAAACAGTTGGTTTTCAAATAAACGAATAAATCACATTCCATGTTTTATATCTTGGGAGGTCCGAAACAAATTCGATGATGAGCACTGCAATAATCAGCACAACGTTCTCTAGTATCGAAGCATTCGGATTGATCCTTACAGCAACAGTAATGCAATCCCGGCCTGTCATAGAAATTGCAAACAACGGATCCTATTTTTTCATTTTGCAAGGTTGAAATACTATCTTCGTATCTCTTGGTGCTTGCAACTCTCGCGCCTACATTAACGATAACAAGATATAAAGCGTACAATGTATAAAAAAAAATGAAGCATTCTATGTGTCAAGTGAGGAATAAAAGAGTTAAATCATCGTATTCAACGTGGAGGAAAAAAGTTAGAAAAATTAAAACTTACAATCAAGACCGATGAACAGTGTTAAAAACACTAAGCATAACACAATAGCATATGTTTTCATAAGCTTGGCCATGTTTATCTGAGATCTATATGGTTTATTGTGTGAAAAATAAATATGATGATTATACAAAGGACACCGATACTTATAAACTTAGGCAGGGTTCTTGTTTAGTAAGTAGTTAATGTCATTGACAAAATTAATGTGGGTATTTACGGAGGTTATACAGTCATTAATTCATTATTAATGACTTTATTACTTAATGATACTATAGTATCGGTCATCATCATTAACTTATTAGAAATGAGATACGGTCATTAATACATTATTGCTTATTTTTATATCATGATAAATTATCATCATATTTACTTATTATCTATTGCAGTAGCATATAAAGGAAACATGATATGAGCAAATATAATTATATGTTCCAAAAGGTACAACTAAGTTTTTTTTTTTTTTTTTTTTTTTTTTTTGAAAAGCAGTACAACTAAGTTCGTAGATGCCTATAGTTATGGGGTCTCTACCTAAAGCGAAGGCAAAGGCAAATATGCACTTGGAGCAACTACAAAACGATTAAAAAGCATAAAGGGAGCTAGCTAACATCTCTGTAAGACAACCTAGTTACCTACCATCTAACTACCTAATCTAGTTTTAGCTCTCCACACGTTCCTAGTAGAGATGTCATCGGACAAAAGAAATTAAGGAAATCCTTCATGTCATGCTTTACTTTGTCTTCGCAAATACGTTTTGATCTACCTCTTTTCCTCAAGCTGTCGACTACCGAAACTTCCACTCTTCTAACTCACATTTTCTCTGGTCTTCTCTTGACATATCCGAACCATTTCAACCGTCCTTATCTCATCTTGTTTATTTTGAACTCTGACCATCTCCTTAAATTTTAAATGCTCCATGGCTTTAAACAAAGTCAACATGCAATGGACCAAATTTGATGAAATAAAAGTCATCGAAAACACATAATGATCCAACATAAAATAAATAGAGTTTCATTTCGGTACATCAAGTTAAATGTTATGTGAAAAGTATTATATACAAAAACATATAAATTTCACGGAATGAGAATCAAGATTAATGATTTCTTTGAAAATAACATTCAAACGTATCATCACTATCTAAAGATGTCGAGTCCCAACCAGATGATAGTACGTCTTTTCTGGTTACTGAATATGAGCCGATTGGATTTAGCTTTCACAAAGTCATTTTTTAGAGAAATAAGTTCTTCAAGATTCAACAAACCTGCATATGTAAGAAAAAAACATCAGCATCTTTACCATTTATACACGAATCACAGAAAGCATTACCTTGTACTAGAAAATAAATGTGATGATTTTTAGGATCAAAAGAAGTAATTTTCGACATTAACATTTATAAGAAAGACCATCTCTTGCAAGACAATTGCAAAGTTTGAAAGATCGCAAAATTTTGGAAAATGTATGAATCAATGGCATCCATTGAAAACAAAATAACATATCGTGAACAAACAAGGAATATAAGCATACAAAATAAGATATCGTGAACTAACAAGGAATATAAACTTTCAAAATTAATAAATCATATATAGACAACAATTACCTGCACCAGTGAAGAAGGCCCTATCTCATAAGCTTTATGCATGAAACTCAGCCTTCGCTCCATTGATGGAAATTCATTAAACCTTTTCATACCTCCTCTAAATGTCGGCTGAAAGGGAGGCTCCTGTTAGTCATAAGTCAAGACAAACAGGTATTAGTAACGCTCAAATAGTGATTCGATAAAAGTAAAGCTAAAGAAAATAGAAATGCATGAATAACCTCATCAAAGAATCCGAGCTTTGGTGATGGCATTCTAAGGCCTGAAGGTTTGATGTTTCTTATTGATCTTGTGGCACATTCACTTGTATACTTGTTCACCTCAACATTAGAACGCTGAAAATCTGACGCCGATATGGTAACGTGGAAGCTACAAGCAGGAGATGTACCAGAAGGATAGGTAGTCGGTTCTGTGTTTCTGTTAGTGATTTTCCTTCTACTACACTTGGGTGAACCACTTAAAGTTGGTCTATTTGAGTGATGAACCTTTGGGTTCTTTTCAGCTGTAGGAGAAGTAAAAGAAGTCGATTTAAAAAGATCAGCTTCTAAAGTCCCCAAGTGAAGGCCATCACTGTCCGACAATGACTGATCCCGGCCAGCAAATGTATGTGTTACTATGTGTATTTTAGTTTCAGAAGTTGATTGACTGGATTCAGATTTCTTGAAGCCTTCTTGCAACTTAAACAACTGTTCAGGATTTAACAGACCTGTGTAACGAAGATAAAATCTTCATATTTACCACTATCACATGAACTCCAATGTAAATTGTTAAGTTTGACAGAGCACACTATCAGAAATTTGGGGTCCAATAAACTAAATTGATATATTAGACATAAACATTTACCTGCACCATGACATAAGTCACTATTCCAATCTAAGCTTTTACGCAAGGAGCTAAATCTTTTTGAATCCTCCTGGCTCTCACAGTCGTTTTTGTTCTTCTCTATGTCTATCACACATTTTCTGTGATATGAAGCAATGTCGTTTGTTAGGCTTTTTTGCTCCTTGTTCATAGTGTGGATATCAGGGATTACTTCTTTAAAAGTCTCCACATTAAAGCCATCATTATCAGCTAATGCCCGATTCTGATCATAAACTAGGTGTGGTTGTACGTCTTTTCGAGTTTCAGAAGATGGTTGACTGGAATTAGCTTTCGTGAAGCCTTTATTTATCACAGAAATCTCTTCAGTATTTAATAGACCTGAATATGAACAAAAAATTGTTTAAAACCATTGCAAGCACTAAAAAAAATAGAAGCAGTCTTTCATGTTAGAAAAAGAAATGCAGCTTGACATTTGGAGTCAAATGACATTAAACAAACAGGCAAGCTGAGACTTGAAAATTTTCCAGTAACTTTTGAAAGAATCGATTTGGATCATTCATAGTCTCATACGGGTTAAATTTTATAAATTTGCTAAGAAGAGGACCTGCCATATGACCTGAATAGGTCAAGAGCGTTGAAAGTTGCCTTAATGGTACTTTTGATACATAGACAACCCCTTAATAAATTTATCACAGATTAGTATTGATATTTTAATATTCATAGATAAATTAAGGTATTGTTTTTGTGAAATATTTAATGTTTGATTATCTAAAAGATAAACAAAAATACAAAGAAGTACTAAACAGACTCATGTAGACATCAACAATTACCTGCACTAATGAAAAAAGCAGCATCCCAATCTAAGCTTTTACGCAACAAACTTAGTCTGCTTGTCTCCACTAAAGGTTGACCATGTTTTTTGCACCTGTGTTTCCTTTTTACCTCAGCGTCAATGTCAAGATCAATGCTCTCCAAGTGACTGCTTAAACCATTGACTTGATCACTCTCGTCTTTCTTTTTCTTCATATCATTCACAGCTTTTCCTTGAAATGAACCACAGTCATCTTTTAAAATCTTGCACTCTATGTCCATTCTGTTCTTTGAGATCTCTCTGTGTATTTGCCCATTAGTCTTTGGCTTCCTACAGCTTGTACCGACTTTTCTTCCATCATGCTCCCTACTGAGTACTTTCCGAACTTTTGAACAATTTTGAGTAGAAACAGAAAAATTAGATACCGGATACTTGTTCAACTTCTGCACACTTCCTCTAAATACCGGCTGCTCTTGTGAATAATAATTAAGTTAAGAATAAAAGATATAGTAATTTTATCTGCTGTCTAGTAGATGAAAAAGAAAATAGAATTACATGAATTACCTCATGAAAGAAGTCGATCTTTGGAGATGGCATTTGTCGACCTGAAGATTTGATATTTCTTATTGATGATCTTGTGGCATGAGGACAACTTTTAAACACTGAGGGTGATGTGCTGTTGTGAATACTTCTAGCGGGAGATGTGCTAGAAGAACAAGTGGACGACATTGGAGACAGGACTGAGGAAGGATCGAAGGTGGTTGGTTTGATGTAATTTCTTGATTTGAAATTCCTTGTAATACACTTGGATGAAGCACTAGAAGGGGATTCATTTGAGTGATGAACCGTTGACTTCTCAGTTGTAGGAATTATAAAAGAAGTTTCATTAGATGACAAGACTCCTCTTTGAGACCTCTTGGACAAAGTGAAACCTGGTAAAAACGATTCAGTATATCAAGTTTGCAAACTTTACAGATACATATATTACTCCTTTATCGTTTGAAACCAAACCTGCTCCCGATTTTCTGGTTCCATGTTCCATAACCGCTTGGCTGGATGCCAATCCACCGATGTTGATAGGAACTTTAGATCGTTTGTGGATATCTCGCTTTACATCTTCTCCAGTACCAGAAGATTGTTGCCGAGATTTAGCTTTCTTGAAAACTTTATTTATCATAGACAACTCTTCAGGGTTTAACAAACCTGCATATTCATGTGAAAAACATTAAAATCTGCATATTTTACCAACTTTACAATGAACACAGAAAAAAAATTAAACAGTCCATTGCACTAGATAAAAGATGCAGCTTGACATTCTGGTTCTTACGAATTACGTATTACTTTTCAACACATGATGGAGCGAAAACATTTGATATTTTGAGTAATAGCAAAACCTTTAAATCACATAACAAAATATGAAAAGTTTGTGGACTAGCAACATTAACAAACATGTAAATGTAAGAATCACCTTGACTAGTGCAGAAAGCACTATTCCAATCTAAGCTTTTACGCAACAAACTCAGTCTTCTTCGCTCCACGGATCCCATTTCACCACGTTTAATCATCGACTCATTCACACTATCAAAACCTACTGCAAAACAAGTTCCACAACAAAGCCTAAATATTCACACGGAACATGCACAAAAAAACTGAAAGCTAACAAAATAGAATTATAACTCGCACGTGAAAGTCTAACATCTTCCACAGAATCACGAAATGAATACTCAAGTAAACAATCATCTTCCTTAAAAAAATCAATAAGTTGCAAGTTATCCATCTCACACATAATTGCTGCTCTAAATCACAATAGAAAAAATGCAATTAATGTTACAAAATGTAAGATAAGATATATATACAAGCTAGTTCAGTATCAAAACAAAATATTTCTATATATGGTAATTTGGTCACAATTGTTGCCTAAAATATTAAATGTGTGTAATAAAATATATTCTATATATGGTAATTATAAAATATAAAAATTCAAATCATTTGATCAATCAAAAGATTTTACTAAATCAATCACTGACATTCATATAATCAATCTAAAAGTTTAAATACATGTAACAAATTAATTATTCGTTATGTATTTCATGTGGTTACTTAAATACCCCCTAAGGTTTCAGACTTCAGTCAGCGAAGAAATGGTCGCTTAGACTATCGGTAATGAATAGTCATCCTCCCAGGTCACCCCATAAGAGTACACGTCCTCCCCGGTCACCCCTTGTTACACGACTACGGTCTTCAATCAAACAACGCATAATTCGTGCAGACAACCAAGTCCTCCTCTTTGTTGTGTGTGAGTGTGGTTTTATTAAATTATTTTTATAAGATATATTTGTGTTTAAGTGAGGTATGTATTTTGTGGTGACCGCAATCGCCTTATTACACTAAGTTAATCATGAAGAAGGTTTCAGAGAGAGAGAAAGTTGTGTTGGTAATTTTGCCGGGGTGAATTAACCCTTTTACCCAAAAAAAAAAAGTTGTGTAGGCGCTGACGGACAGCGGTGACCGCGATCGTGTGTGCTTACATTAAACTTAGTCTTAAGTACTAAAAGCTAACAAGGCCAACATAACACTCTACTTGTTAGTCGTATGTTTATTAGGATAGCCTATATGTATTTGTACGGGCTAAGGCCCATGTTCTAGAATACTCTTTGTCTTAGTATTTATATACCGTATCGATGATTAATAGATACACAATTCACGGTTTATATCATAATCCTACATGGTATCAGTCATACGATTATAAATCTAACCCTAAACCCAACTCTTCTGCCACCTCCGGCCGCCGGTTACATGCCGGAGGTTCGGAAGGCTCTCTTTAAATCTTAACCTTTGTCATATGTCATCTTCGAATATCAAGTAATAAAGAAAATCTACCTCCACCAATCAATCAAATCAACACCAATCTCCAGCTTTCCGATCCAAACAGATCCACCACAACCACCACCATCCGTCTCGCATTCTTCACTATGACAGTAACCACTCCCCCATCACAAGTTATTCTTCTGTCTGACAAACTCATGACTATCAATAATATTCCCACCCTTGTTCCGGTCAAGTTGGATGTTGAGGAGATGAATTACTCCTCATGGACTTATTTTCTTAAGCATCTTTGCAAAGGGTACTCAATCTTGGATCATCTACTGGGCAAGTCTTCGGATGATGCAACATCAAGTGCTCCACCATCACCTCCCGATGCCGAATAGTTAAAATTGACACCATTGTCCTTTCTTGGATTTTCATCACTTTGTCTCTGACGCTTCAACAACGTCTTTTTAATGAGGATCCTCAAACGTCCAAGGAGGCATGGGACATGCTTGCTTCAATTCAATGACAATAAGCATTCTCGCTCTATTTCATTGAAGGCCGAACTACGTGCTATAAAACTTGGGGATTTAAGTATTGATGCTTATTTTCGGAAGATTGAGAACATGGCTACTATCTTATCGAGTTTAGGTTCTCCTATTAGTAATGATGATATTGTTACATTTGCCTTGGAGAGGTTGCCCGCAAAGTTTGATAGAGTATCTACTATCATTGCCCATCGTGAGGTTTTTCCGGATCTTAAAATGGTGTGTTCCATACTTACAACGGAAGAGATGCATTTAAAGACTCGTGGTCAAGATACTTTGGTCGACTCAAGCTCTTCATCACCAATGGTTTTGTTAACGAATTCCGGTTCTAATACTCGACGTACTTCTTCCCCTAATGAAAAGGTTAATAAGCCTTGTTTTAATTTCATTCAAGGGTCTTGCCGGTTTGGAGTTTATTGCAAATTACTTCATGATGGTATTCACAATAATCCTAATAAACGCCCATCTAATATTCATGTTCCCATGGGCAACACTTTGTCCTCCAATGATTTAGTCACTCTTCAATCTCTTTTGGCTAAACTAGGCATTCAAGGTACTATGAATGGGGGTACCAATACATTGTCGAGTGCTCCTACACAAAGTCAAGGTTCTGGTGTTACTTCTTTGCCTCTTACATGTTTCGTGGCACCACCAGGTTTTAGTCAAGGTTCTGGTAATACGTTGGGGAAGGGTCAATTCATGGCAGTTCGTTCGCAGCAGGGGGTTCTTAACAGGGGGTTTAGTTTAATGTGACTGGGGGTTCGCAACAGCAGCAAGGTTAGTTTAATGTGACAGGGGGTTCGCATCAGCAGCAGGGTCAATATAATATGCTAGGGGGTTCGCAGCAGCAGCAAGGTCAGTTTAATGTGACAGGGCGTTTGCATCAACATCAGGGTCAGTTTATTATGGCAGGGGGTTCATCCCTATTGCTTTCCCTGGTTCACAGGAGGGGGGTTCATCTATTCCTATTACTTTACCGGGTCATGGAACTCTTTTACCTCATGCTTTTACTACTGATACTCTTCAGGAACCTAACCTCGGTAAGTGTCTTAGTGATGTTTTTAATTCGTACATTTATCCGTCTGTTGCGGTTGGTGACGGGCATTTTATTCCCGTTATCAACTCTGGCCATAGCATTTTTCCTACTCCTACTCGCCCAGTTCATTTAAATAATGTCTTAATAACTCCTAATATTGTTAAGAATTTAATCTCTGTTCATCAATTTGTTCATGATAATTATTGTACAGTTGAGTTTGACCCTTTTGGTTTTTCTGTTAAGGAGTTTCAAACGCGTCGGTTGTTGCTCCACTGTGATAGCAATAGAGATCTTTACCCAATCACTCAGCCTTCCACCATTTCGCATGCTTTTCTAGCGAGTCAGTATATGTGGCATCAGCGTCTTGGTCATCCAGGAAGTGAAGTGTTACGTCGTGTCCTTTCAAGTAGTTCTATTTCATGTAATAAAGAGAAGTCTCCCGTTCTTTGTCATGCTTGTCAGCTTGGCAAACACGTGAAACTTCCATTTGTTAGCTCTAATAGTTTGGTTCATTTGTCATTTGATATTGTACACTCGGACTTGTGGACTTCCCCAATTCCGAGTCTTTCTGGTTTCAAATATTATGTCTTGTTTTTGGATCATTATTCTCAGTTTGTTTGGGTTTATCCTTTAGTTAATAAATCTTGATGTGTCTAAATTTAATTTGTTTCGTAGCTTTGTTTGTACTCAATATAAGTGTGAAATTAAGTCTTTTCAGTGTGACCATGATTAGGAATTTGACAACCATGCTTTTCATAAGATATTTTCAGATAATGGGATTCAATTTAGATTTTCTTGTCCTCGCACCTCTCAACAAAACGGGAAATCCGAAAGGATGATTAGAACTATCAATAACCTTATCCGTACTTTGTTATTTCAAGCACATCTCCCTCCTAATTATTGGACTAAGGCTCTTAATATAGTTGTTTATCTTTTAAATATTTTACCATCACGTGCCATTAACAATGAAGTCCCATTTACTCGCCTTTTTGGATTAAACCTTGACTATAGTCTCTTGCTTACCTTTGGGTGTCTTTGTTATCCTCACGTCGATACTAATAACAAACTTGGCGCTCGGGCCACACCTTCACTTTTCTTAGGCCATGCCACAAATCATCGTGGTTATCGTTGTTTAGATTTGAACACCAATAAAATTATTCTTTCACGTCATGTTACTTTTGATGAGACTGTTTTCCCGTTTGCCACAAAGACATCCACTACCACCACTCCTACTGTCAATTCCTCTTATTAATTTTTGGAAGACTCATCTAATGTCATTTACAATATTCTAAGATTGTCTCCCACCACTTCACCCAATGTTCCAACTGCTCCTCAAGATGTCCCTAGATCTGATGTGCCTGTTGAGCCTCTTAGCCCACCTTCTGCGTCACCTATTGCACCAACTACATCACCTACTACCCCCGCTACACCACCTACCCCAATATCACCGCCTGTTCCCCAACCCACCGTTTTGATTCACCCCATGGTCATACGTTCTCGTGTCGGGACTACTCGTCCTAGTCCTCGTTATGCTAGTCATGTATTTACCATTTCTCATTTACATAGGTCTTATAATGATGCATTTCATGATCCCAATTGGCAAAATGCTATGTGTGATAAGCACGATGCACTTATTAAAAACAAAACTTGGACTCTTGTACCAAAACCCCCAGATACGAATATTATTCGCAATATGTGGTTGTTTCGTCACAAGTATTTAGCAGATGGCACTCTTAGGCGTTACAAGGCTCGCCTTGTTGCGAATAGTAGTAATCAGATAGAAGGTGTTGATGTTGTTGAGACCTTTAGTCCGGTTGTTAAACCAGGCATTATTTGGACAGTTCTTAGTTTGGTTATTTCTCGACATTGGTCGGTTCATCAGCTAGATGTCAAGAATGCGTTCTTATATGGGGATTTGGCTGAGACAGTTTATATGTATCAGCCGCCTTGGTTTTGTGATCCTGTTCATCCTGATTATGTCTGTTTATTGCAGCGATCTCTGTATGGTCTTAAGCATGCACCTCGGGCATGGTTTCAGCGGTTTGCTACTTACATTACTACTGTTGGCTTTTGTCCTAGCCGCTATGACTCTTCTTTATTTATTTACAGATAGGGTGATGATACTGCATTTTTGTTACTATATGTGGATGATATTGTGTTTACTGCTTCATCTGATGCTTTATTACAGCGGATTATTGCTTCTTTACATAAGGAGTTCTCTATGACTGATTTGGGTGCTCTTAATTATTTCTTGGGTGTTTCAGTTACGCGTGACTCATCTGGAATGTTTTTATCACAGCGTAAGTATGCTATGGAGATTTTGGAGCGGGCACATATAGTTGGTTGTAACCCTTCTCGGACTCCTGTTGACACTGAGTCTAAATTGAGTGATGATGGTGCACCGGTTTCTGATCCTAAGTTATATCGGAGTCTTGTTGGTTCTCTACAGTATCTTACTTTTACTAGGCCTGATATCTCTTATGCAGTACAGCAGGTTTGTCTTTTTATGCATGATCCTCGTGAGCCTCATTTCTTAGATCTTAAGAGGATTTTGAGGTATGTTCGGGGCACCTTAGACTATGGTTTACAGTTGTTTTCATCCTCTACTTCCTCTTTGGTTGCTTATTCGAATGCTGATTGAGCTGGTTGCCCTACTACTAAGCGCTCGACTTCTGGCTATTGTGTTTTCCTTGGAAACAATCTCTCCTCTTGGTCCTCTAAGCGTCAAGCCGTCAACCGACGCTTTCTCGTTCCAGTGCAGAGGCAGGGTATCGTGGTGTTGCTAATGCTGTTGCTGAGACTTGTTGGTTGCGGAACCTGCTCCGTGAGCTGCATACACCTTTGTCTTCAGCCACGCTTGTCTACTGTGATAATGTGAGTGCTGTATACTTATCTTCTAATCCGGTTCAACATCGACGTACGAACTACGAAGCATATAGAGATTGATATTCTTCATTTACCATCGCGTTATCAGTATGCAGATATTTTTACCAAAGGCTTACCATCAACTTTGTTTCAGGAATTTCATACCAGTTTGAGTGTCCGGTGTCCTCCCACTTCAACTGCGGGGGAGTGTTAGTCGTATGTTTATTAGTATATGAAACGCCCATACTAGATTTTTTTTTTTTTTTTTTTTTTTTTTTTTTTTTTTTTTTACCAATCTCAAACACAACGTATTTTATACCATGCTAAAACCTGTACAACGTACATAACATTCATTTAGACCTGTATACAACTAAATGGGTCAATATGGGCAAGAATAGCACTATGCCAAACGCCCCTTAACTTTTTTTAAAACATAACATAACTGCATGTTGTTTATACAAAATTGAGTTTGCACAATAATCCCCCAAAATATAACAACCTAGGGCGTTTCTTGGTATTAGAGAGGGTTTAGGATAAGCTCGATTACCCATGAGCTCCAATGGTAGCTAACCCGCGACCTTTAGCCTAAAACTCGATCTCACCTATAAGAAAACATAAATGAAGTAACGTAAGCAATAAGCTTAGTGAGATAACGCATATAAACTAGAAATATAACATGACTATAAAGCTAGAAGGGTGCTTCGTTAAATACTCCCCCACTTGGTGATCATGATGCTTAATAGCACTTGTAATCGGGGCTACGTGCTTCATAATCATATGCATGAATGATATAACTGCCGTATATGTACTAGTCGTCCACATAGAATGTCATGAATCCTTATTTTGTTCTAAATAGCTTTTAAAGCTCTCGTCGTCCATTTAGGACGTCTTATCTGATCTTGGGGGTGCATCACATGATGCACTATTCATCCACTAATGATGTCTATACATTGCATTAAGTATTTACTATTTAGTGTCTCACGGGCTCTTACCAGTCATCCACGTAGGATGTCTAAGACCCATTTTAGGTCATAATATGAACATAATATACTGGTCACCCATTAAGGATGTCTAAACTTCGCTTACAGTGACTGATGAGTCATATAAGCATATTGGTCATCCACATAGGATGTCTAAGTCTCACTTTGAGACGTAAGCCATCTAAAGGCTTATGTCATCCACATAGGATGTCTAAGTTCCACTTTGAAACGCGTGATCACACTATAATATATGTCGTCCACTTAGGACGTCTAATGAGTTCTACACTCACACTGGTCATCCACTTAGGATGTCTGGGTCCACTTTAGGACATAAAGCTATTTAAAGGCTCCTGTCATCCACATAGGATGTCTAATTCCGTTTTCGTAACATAACTGTCTCTTTTATTCGTATCATCCACATAGGATGTTAAACTAAGCAATGATTAAGTATTTATGCTAAAAACATGTTACTGAGACCACGTGGGTCAATATGGACTGTTTTGACCCGTCTAAGCTATTTCACATATGAGCTATATCACGTAGGGTATTAAAACTCATAATACACAATTATACTAATATAAACTCGTGACACGAGTAGGTAGTATATCTAACGGGCTACAAAGGTCCCGTTTCTAATATAATATACGTTACTCACCTTGATATAGCTTGTAATCTATCACGAGCTCCCGTAAACATCCACGGCTAACCTTTATTACCTAGGAACACGTAAAATAACACGGAGCTTACTTAAAAAGGTTTAGCTTGTCATAAACAAGCTTTAAAAATGAACTAGGCCATAAGGGGGTGTTTGGTTCGTGGCTTATATAATCACATAAGCACACTTTCTGAAAATTAACACCATAAATTGGTGTTATAGCACCTTAACAAGGTACCCATCATTAATATAAATAACTATACACAATTACTAGTGATCTTAGTGATTTTAGAAAATCACATCTTAAAATAATCTTATAAATTTTCTACAAAACCCCACTTATGACATCAAGATTCAATCTTAAGCACAACCCAATAGTGGGTAATCATTAAAAACGAATTATGAAACATAATTATAATTTTTACCTCAAATTAACTTGTGGGAAACCTATAATTCGTGCCCCTATTCTCCAATACACCATTTCCTTAGCTTAATCTTGTTTAAAATTAAGATATAGATCAAACCCTAGAATTATTCTTGTGGTGTATGTGTATGTCGTGAAAGAGGAGAAGACACCAGAGATTTCTGAGTTGTTCCAGACTTTGATAAGTCTTATCTCTTATATCATGTTTTAATATAAGTTTAAACATGTAGCAACTTTAGTCCCTGGTAGTAGGATCATTTAGTGGATGGTCCTTTTTTTTTTACTTTAAAACTTATTTCATAGGAGGTCCTTTGGGTTAACTAGTGTACGTAGGAATGACAAAATCAACTAGGAAGCATATAAAACGATAATAAATTATTATCATGAAAATTGGGGTGTTACAACTCTCCCCCACTTATTTGCTTTGTGTCCTCACAAACAATTCCTGATGAAAAGTGGGGGTAGCGTCTGGCGAGCTCTTTCGCTGCTCCTATTTATCTACTCTAACCCCCATTTCTATGATTCCATCTAAATACAAAGAAGGATCTCTTAAACTTTAAACATCTTGACCTCAGTGTGAATAACTTCTACTTGTTTCTTTACATAGACGAGCTTTTATTCCATAACTATGATAACTGCTTGTGAGACATACTTTGCGTCGCCTATTAAACATGATTTTAGCTAGAATACAAGATAGGTGTCAAGAATATTGTTGAGTTATTGTGATTCTACAAGTCTAAATGGCATCTTTCTAATTTGATATGCTAAATCGGATGATTCATTTTTAAGGAAATACTATCAAGATACCTAGATCAACTATCGGGCATTCTACTGCTCTGTTTCTCTTATCCCTGCCGGATTTCAGCTTGTCTTAGAATATCTTTAATCTTTCTTAACTTGGTCAATCTTTCATTCATGTGGTCCTAATGTTTTGACCATCTGTCTGGGTATAATAAATTGTGTTGAAATTATCACAAATGTCCAAGTTCTCTTGGAACTTCTATATGAATTTGGAAGTGAATCTGCTATCTCCATTAAGGGTTAGAGACAGGTACTCTATAACTAGCGACAATTTACAAAGATCTCATTTCTCAATAGTTTCTAGAATGCTAATCTCTTAGTAAATATCAGTTAAAATTCTAGAACTGTGTTCTAGCGACGGTCGTCACTATCTTATAGTTGCATTATTTCACATGACATGGGTCATAAACTAATCATGATTGTATTCAGGTATACTTATTGTCACACATGGTATACCTAATGCCATACAAGATGATTAAACCTCTAGTATTTATTCTCTCAATAGAATTGACCAATCGCACATCGTCTTACTCTGACTACGTGCATATAGTACGTTTCTAAATGAATTCGGGGTAAATGTTGAACTGAATTATTGAATTGTTCTTAAACTGATTTCTAGAAGTTACAAGTTAAGTAATGTCGCTATACTTGGAACTGATCACTGTTGTTTTAAAATTCAATATTAAACGTCTCTAAAGCCAAACTTTACTACTGACAGTTCGGCAAATAATAGGATAATGTGTGGAACTTACTAATTACTATTGAAATTGGGCATCTATAACTTGTTGTTGAGTGAGTACATAGAACACGTTACTGAATGCATGACTGGCTACATAACTATGCACATATTAAGTGCATTTACTGAATGCATAAGCACTATACTGACTGTGTGCTTAAGGTATTATTTAACTATACGATTTGCACTTAGAGAGGCGTGCATACTCACAATGGGTGCACCAAGCACACTACTGATTAGGTGTATAGAAATACAGCGGCGTAGGAATTGTCAGATAAGGAATCTTTTAAGAGACGGTGATCAAAACTGTTGTAAGAATATCATGGCAAATAATTTAGTCATGATTTTCAATAAATGATTAACCCTTTCTTCCTGACCATTTTCATGAAAATGGTAAACGGTGTCTGAATACATACGAATACAGGATTTATCTGAAATATGTATCTAAAGTTTAAACGCTAGTATGCTGATTTGACTGTTATAACGAGGATAAATATCCTATATCTGACTATTTCCTGTAAACGCAATTCTTCAAGGGCTCTGAATAATGAAGCCTTCTAGATAGATAAACTGTTATATTATTATTTGGACAATTGACTTCTATTCATGAAGCGTCATGCTGATTTACTATCCTGGATAATTTACGATAAATTCTCTGGCAATATTTTCCTATTCCACATGAAAATCTAGAGACTGCAACTTGTCAAACATTTATCGATGTTCTGACTTATCTCGATAATAGGTAAGGCATGCCCTACATGATTTACTAAGTTTCTTTCTTACTTGGCCACTTATTAAAAATCATAGCACATTTAAGTGACACTTAGATGTGTAGAATGATTTTACTTGTGAGCTCTATTGAGCGACACATTAGGAACTATCTATTATTTAAGTACTTAAATCCTGTCGGATTGTATTCTGAACCTTCGTGAGCTTACTACGAAGTTATGTATTTAACCTCACGGAATTCTTATGATCTGATTTCTGTGGGAGTTTTTAACAATAAAGGTACTCCCGAAATAAAATTGATACGGAGTTCTATTTCGTCTGTCAAGTAATTACATGGGAATTCTTCTAGAAATACATCAGAAAATTCCCGAACAGCTGAAATGTTGTCGAGATCCGGAATAACTTTCTAAAATCAACGACATAAGCTAAATAAACTTAAGAAAGTCATGAGTCAACTAATTCTTGGCTCTAGTATTCGTACTTAAGGCCGGGGCGGCTTTCTTCTACAAGGCGTAAATGACGTTTCTCCCCCACTTAGGGTCTTAACCCAGATTTATTTATTCTGACATGAATAAGAGCTTATTCCTAATAAGTTATTACGTACAAATGACAACGTCAAATTCCCTATAGTAATAGGAAATTCGAATCAACTGAGAACTTTTCTCCATTGAAATTCCATTTCAGCCTTCTTAAGTATAGAGATCATATGTCAAATATTATCATCTACTGCCTCTTTAAGTTTAAAGAGGCCTATACTGACTTGTCACACGACAGCGTTTACTAAGTAACTTAGTTATAGTTAACCGAATCGTACAAGAATCAATTAAACACACGAGCGGGTATTATATTCACAAACGAGGTACCCGTCATAATATCGCGTGTGTTTCATAAATTCTTGATTAACGCTAACAAACACGATCTGAAGGTCTTAGCATCGAGCTATAGAATATGAGCACCTTCACGCTCAACTGTTAAAACCTGGAAATAATTTCCAAGTTTCTATGATCATATACATATATCATAACTGGGTTCGGTCATGGAAATCTTAATAAGCTTATAAACTGTGTAAGTGAATCTGATATGTCGATAGAGATTTTCGACGCATTAATTAATCTCCACAGAGGAAAGATCTCTGAATAATTGTATAATTAATTACTAATTCCGAACCATTGCTTAACATAAAATGCATAGGTCTTATAATCCTATGCTTACACCTACAACAGGTTCAATCCTTAAGTATGACATGATGGTGGTAAACACTCGTTATGTGACGCGATTATTACCACGTTGGCCAGGCGTCGTAATAATTTCATCAGATAACCAAGTCCTCATCGTCATCATATTATACTAAATTCATGAACAATACAATATATGAATAACATGCTGATAACTTATATTGTACTATTACTGAAACTATATGCACATGCGGAAACGTGTAACTCTACAGGTCGCCCAGAGCCTAGGTTTAAGTCTAAGTACCCATCTACGGTAGATACTTAAATCTCTCAAACCACAGCTCTGATACCAACTTGAAACGCCCAGACTAGATTTTTTTTTTTTTTTTTTTTTTTTTTTTTTTTTTTTTTTTTTTTTTACCAATCTCAAACACAACGTATTTTATACCATGCTAAAACCTGTACAACGTACATAACATTCATTTAGACCTGTATACAACTAAATGGGTCAATATGGGCAAGAATAGCACTATGCCAAACGCCCCTTAACTTTTTTTAAAACATAACATAACTGCATGTTGTTTATACAAAATTGAGTTTGCACAATAATCCCCCAAAATATAACAACCTAGGGCGTTTCTTGGTATTAGAGAGGGTTTAGGATAAGCTCGATTACCCATGAGCTCCAATGGTAGCTAACCCGCGACCTTTAGCCTAAAACTCGATCTCACCTATAAGAAAACATAAATGAAGTAACGTAAGCAATAAGCTTAGTGAGATAACGCATATAAACTAAAAATATAACATGACTATAAAGCTAGAAGGGTGCTTCGTTAAATACTCCCCCACTTGGTGATCATGATGCTTAATAGCACTTGTAATCGGGGCTACGTGCTTCATAATCATATGCATGAATGATATAACTGCCGTATATGTACTAGTCGTCCACATAGAATGTCATGAATCCTTATTTTGTTCTAAATAGCTTTTAAAGCTCTCGTCGTCCATTTAGGACGTCTTATCTGATCTTGGGGGTGCATCACATGATGCACTATTCATCCACTAATGATGTCTATACATTGCATTAAGTATTTACTATTTAGTGTCTCACGGGCTCTTACCAGTCATCCACGTAGGATGTCTAAGACCCACTTTAGGTCATAATATGAACATAATATACTGGTCACCCATTAAGGATGTCTAAACTTCGCTTACAGTGACTGATGAGTCATATAAGCATATTGGTCATCCACATAGGATGTCTAAGTCTCACTTTGAGACGTAAGCCATCTAAAGGCTTATGTCATCCACATAGGATGTCTAAGTTCCACTTTGAAACGCGTGATCACACTATAATATATGTCGTCCACTTAGGACGTCTAATGAGTTCTACACTCACACTGGTCATCCACTTAGGATGTCTGGGTCCACTTTAGGACATAAAGCTATTTAAAGGCTCCTGTCATCCACATAGGATGTCTAATTCCGTTTTCGTAACATAACTGTCTCTTTTATTCGTATCATCCACATAGGATGTTAAACTAAGCAATGATTAAGTATTTATGCTAAAAACATGTTACTGAGACCACGTGGGTCAATATGGACTGTTTTGACCCGTCTAAGCTATTTCACATATGAGCTATATCACGTAGGGTATTAAAACTCATAATACACAATTATACTAATATAAACTCGTGACACGAGTAGGTAGTATATCTAACGGGCTACAAAGGTCCCGTTTCTAATATAATATACGTTACTCACCTTGATATAGCTTGTAATCTATCACGAGCTCCCGTAAACATCCACGGCTAACCTTTATTACCTAGGAACACGTAAAATAACACGGAGCTTACTTAAAAAGGTTTAGCTTGTCATAAACAAGCTTTAAAAATGAACTAGGCCATAAGGGGGTGTTTGGTTCGTGGCTTATATAATCACATAAGCACACTTTCTGAAAATTAACACCATAAATTGGTGTTATAGCACCTTAACAAGGTACCCATCATTAATATAAATAACTATACACAATTACTAGTGATCTTAGTGATTTTAGAAAATCACATCTTAAAATAATCTTATAAATTTTCTACAAAACCCCACTTATGACATCAAGATTCAATCTTAAGCACAACCCAATAGTGGGTAATCATTAAAAACGAATTATGAAACATAATTATAATTTTTACCTCAAATTAACTTGTGGGAAACCTATAATTCGTGCCCCTATTCTCCAATACACCATTTCCTTAGCTTAATCTTGTTTAAAATTAAGATATAGATCAAACCCTAGAATTATTCTTGTGGTGTATGTGTATGTCGTGAAAGAGGAGAAGACACCAGAGATTTCTGAGTTGTTCCAGACTTTGATAAGTCTTATCTCTTATATCATGTTTTAATATAAGTTTAAACATGTGGCAACTTTAGTCCCTGGTAGTAGGATCATTTAGTGGATGGTCCTTTTTTTTTTACTTTAAAACTTATTTCATAGGAGGTCCTTTGGGTTAACTAGTGTACGTAGGAATGACAAAATCAACTAGGAAGCATATAAAACGATAATAAATTATTATCATGAAAATTGGGGTGTTACAGTATAGCCTATATGTATTTGTACGGGCTAAGGCCCATGTTCTAGAATACTCTTTTGTCTTGATATACCGTATTATTGATGATTAATAGATATACACAATTAACGGTTTATATCATAATCCTACACTACTATGTCTTTTTTGCTTGATGAATAGTTACAAAATGATTGATTCGATTAGATACTTCAGCGTTGTGTAAAATTTTTGTTCGTGCTAGATGCATTGAGACACCTTTGGTTAGATATCTTCGACTGTTAATTCTTATCTTCTTGATTGTCCAAGTTCTATGTAATCCATTATCGGTCTTAAGCGATCCTAGTGGCGTCTATCATTTTTGTAATATTTCTAAGTGAAAAGGCCGTGGAGACTTTGATCGAATGAATAGGGATCAATTGATAGACATTTTTCTTTCGAGGAAGAGAATCCAGGATGAATGCTTTTTTCATTCGCTATAAGCTGCCCGGATGCGTAGCGTGATCAATTGATGGACAGGGGAATTCCGTGAATGAAGAGACTGGCCTAACCTAAAGTGGGTCCCCCCTGATGGCGAATCTTGATTGACTGACACTAGGAAGTGATTAGGAGAAAGAAGAAGCATGGCATGAGATACGCGGCGGAAGAATTTCCGATAGCGAATTACTTGACACGATGGATGGGGTAGAGCCATAGAAAGAAGCACGACCGCCTGAAGTAGCATCCTTAGACACAGAGACTTCAGCACAAATAACTTTCCATCAAGTTAATATTATGTTTAGTAAAAATAAAGTTAAAACCTATGTGAGGCTTCAAACTATGCAAAACCATGACATTTTCTGCTCTTAATCACTAAAGGTGAAAAGACAAACATGAAAAAGTATAACAAATGTATTAAAAAATAATAAAAAAAAAATTAAAAAAAAAATAATAATAATAATAAGAGCAAAAACAAGATATGATAACATCAAACATTACAGATAATGCAAAATTCTATCATGTTCTAATAATCTTTTCAGCCAGTGGAGTTCTTGAGCAAATTGGAGTATGTTCAGCATTTGGAAGAGGAATAACTTGACCATGCTGCTTAATGCCGGTCCGTTGACCTTTAACTTCAGCTACATCTCTATCGAGATCAATGACTTCCAATTGTTGGCTTAAGCTATTGACTTCATCTTTGTAACTATACACATTCTCCTTTTGGCTTTCATATTGATCACTCTCGTCTTGTTTTTTCTTTGTGTCAATCATGTGAAGTACACCAGAATCATCTTTCTGTCTCTTTTGCTCCATGTTCATTCTGTTCTTTGAAATCTCTTTTGGTGCTTGCCTATCAGGCTTCAACTTGCTACAACTCGCACTAAATTTCTTACCATCATGTTCCTTAAGTTTTCTAGCTTTTAAGCAATTCTCGGTGGAAGGATACGGAAAATGAGGAGATGACTGTATTTTTGTACTGTTTTCATTAAGCAAGGGACTGTGGTCCCCAAAACGGTCTTGCAGAATTCCTCTCAAGATCGGCTCCTGTGAGTAAAAATTTCAGAAGAAAATGTACTAGTAAGTTCACATAGTATCTATAAGATGTAAAGGTGGCAATATGGATGGGTTGGGTAACGGGTCAAACTGCATATTCTGATACGCACATTGTTGACATCTTTTCCCTAAGATTTTGTTTAAGGAGTTAGAGAATCAAATATGATTGCAATACACATTTTATTCCAAAAATAATCTTAACTCTTTCAATAAGATGAGTTATAGAGTTTTATAGAGTAGAAGCACAGTCTTTCAATAAGATGACTCATTTGACCCATTTTCTTTTAAACTATACTATTTCACCCATTTAACCATTAAAGATAAAAACAAAACCAAACCACAGTTTCTAAGTAAATGAGACGAAATTATTGTAAAGAAACTAGGACAGCGTGAAGTACCTCATCAAAAAATCCAATCTTTGGGGATGGCATTCGAAGACCTGAAAATTTGATCTTTCTTTTCGATCCACCAGAAAATGGGCTAGTTCGTATTGATGATCTTGTGGCTTTTTGACTAGTAAACTTCCCATCCACAGAATTTCGACAAGATGCAAGAGAAAGACTTTGAAAATCTGATGTCGTTATGGTGTTTTGATCAGTAATAGTAGTAGTTGAAGATAAAGATTCTAAGAACCATCCATCAATGGAGCTAGCAGGAGATGTGCTAGAAGAACACGTAGACGACAATGGATAATGAACTGATGAAGGAGAGTTTGTCGGTTTCGACTTTCTGGGATTGTTTTTACTTCCAATAGATTTTGTCAAATTCTTAGAAGATGAAGCACTAGACAATGATTGACATGAGGGATGAAACTTTGACTTTTTTTCAGTTATAGGAGTCATAAAAGAAGTTGATTTATAAAGACCAGATAAGTCTCCACATCGAGACCTCTTGGACACAGTCATATCAGTCACTACATCAAAACAAACAATGTCGATATGTCAAAATTGGAAGATTACAAATCTGATACACGACTCATTTATAATTCTTTGAGCCCATACCTGTTCCAGCCTTTCGGGTTTTGTTTTCCATTTTCGCACTATCTGATCCTTCAAAAGCTGTGTTGTTCGTCGTCTGTGTAGATGAGATGAGCTCTGGCAGGCTTGACACCTTGTCCTGTTTTATCGCATCAGATTATGAATATAGTCAATACTGATCTAACTTAATCGGACGAAACAAATTTGTTATATTTCTAACGAGCTAAGCATGTAGAGTTAGACGAATTTGCTATAAAGAAAAAGGGTCAAACTGGCTGCATAACAACAAGATGTGTAATTTTGCATAAAACCAATGTGTATGACCTCCAAAATTCTTTTATTAAATATATATTTTATCATTGAAAGAATATATTTGTAATTATATCTGAAACTTTATTTACTTATAGAAAATTTAGAAATATTTGGGATAAAAAGTACCCTGGGTCAATCCTACCCGACCCTTACAAAATTACTCGTTGTGACCCGTCACCCAACCTGCCATGCCACCATTTTTTCCATCTCCTATATAAATCATAAGATGTTAAAGTTCACATTCATATATACCTGTTTGATATGGTTATTGGTTATCCTCGTCTTGGTTACAACCTTTGGTCCTTGTAGGTTAATGCTCTGGCTATGTAATGCTCGAACTGATTTCATCTAAAATTTTGAAGAAGGTAACGTTTCATTTTTCAGATTAATAATGAAAAGAAAGATATGCTAACTAGTGAAGAATGACCAACGGCAAAGTTGAACATACACACCTTGTTTTGAGAGCAAATATTTGTTTTCTTGCTGGCTGAAAAAAGAAAGTACGGAGTACGTTACAGACAAGTTCATGATTAAATAGATCATGTATATACCGGATTACCACAATCAATATCATGACAGCCAAAAGTAGTTTAATTTTATGGTTTCTCAATTTTTAGTACTTACAGAGTGCATTTGCTTGCCCACATGTCGGTCCACCAATGTTTGTTGCAAGTTTTGATCTTTTACTATCTAATGACATCTGAGGTTGACTAGATACAAGATCTAGTCGTGTGTCTTTTCGAGTTCCATGAGATGGCTTTTTGGATTCCACTTTCCTGAAGCCTTTATTTATCATGAACAGTTCTTCCGGATCCAATACACCTGTGAATGTCAACAAAGAAACATATTCACCTTTACCATTTTCAAAAAAAAAAAAATCATTATATGAAATACTATCTTGATACTCAAAAAGAAACGCAGCTTCATATCAATCTTTCATTCGAAACCTGAACCTCAAACATTTTAATCTAACATACATATTACAGACTCATAAAGAAATCAAGAATACCTGCACTCGTAAAGAATGCACTATCCCAAGCTAAGCTTTTACGCAAGAAACTCGGTCTTCTTGGCTCCAATGATTCAGACTGTGCAGGTAAATTCACACCTCCACACTGCTTGCTACGATCATACTCATTCACATTATCATAAGTTACTGCAAAACAAAGGCCCTCATAAAACCACTAATAATCATTCTATTCTAAAAAGTTGGACTAAAAATAGGCTAACGCCTCTTTTTTCATTTACAATTTCAATTCAAAAATTGATATTAGCATAGTTTCAATGACTTCATATACATTTTTGCGACAAAAAAAAATCCAGTGATTCAAAAATTCCTTTTTTTTTTTTTTTGCTCTCCAATTTGGGGTGTTTGGGATCAACTTTGCAAACTAATAATCTAAGTCATGTGCATTCTTATCTCGAATAATTAACTCCGAGTGCTTGGTCCATGTGATTTTCATTATCTAATTATCTTATGAAAAGTAATCAATTTAATAGGGTGTTTGGGATTGCTTATTTTTATGCAGATAAACTGGTTGGAGCGTTTGGATAAACTAAACTTCTCATGCTGATGTACTAATTCCGATAAGGGCGTTTACTAAAACTCCTAATCTTTACAAAAACGCAACCACAATTCACAGAAACCCATAAATGCCAAATAATCAGTTTCCGGTTTATCTGAAAAAAAAAAAAAAAAAAAAAAAAAAAAAAAAAAAAAAAAAGGCGTAATCACCAGAAATAAAACTTACCAAACAGTGTAAATTTTCGCAGAACTTTGTACCAGATTCTTAAATTTAAATCCGATCGTAATCAGTTTCCGTTTAATATATACTTAAAATCATCAAAACTCTACACTTTTGCCATCTCTAAAATAAAACTGTACACTTTATAAATCAATCAAGTGACATGAATAACACGACACAAGTCGAACCCGATTCAACATAACAAAAAGAAATGATCAAACAAAAACTCAAATCAAGAAACAGATTATTCATTAACTAAGAGAAAAAACAGTTACCTGAAAGTCGAAGATCTTCAAGATTATCGCGAAAAGGAAACGCAATCAAGTAATCATCTTCCTCTGAGAAATCTATAAGTTGTAGATTATCATCATCCACTCCAATATCATTCATCTTTATTGTTTTAACTAAATTTGATTGAAATGAAATTCAAATTTATTGAATTAAAAAGTGAAAGAATTTATTTCAATTATGAATAATGAAGACAGAATCAATTATGAATTTATTTATTTGGTATAAATTTGAATGTAGACGCTCCTGCGTAAAAGAGGAGGGAAATCTTTATTATTATTATTATTATTATATTCTCATTGTTAAGTGTTACGTACAGTAATATTTTGTTGACCGATTAAAGTAACGTCATATAGTGGGTTTTGGAAGAAAGTTAACAAGAAAGGGATAGCTTTAGTATTAAAATTTTATTACTGATTTAAAATTGGAGGTTATTGTATTCTATTGAATTTAAAATAGTTTCATTTTTAAATGTTAGATAAGAAAAGTTATTTGGGCTTTAGGATTACATTGTTTGTGCATAAAAAACTCGCTAATGTAGGGTATAGAATACGAGGACAGTTATATATCTCCTCTTGAAAATCATAAATTTCGTATTTACTCAAAACACGCTTTAAAGCATAGTACAATATGCATTTAAAAGTTATAATTTGGGTATATATGAAATTTACCATGAAAAGACAAGAGATATGAAATTCATCCAATTATAAAAAAACTCGACTTTCTTTTGACTGATATGACATCTATGCATTCTAATAAACCAGAATAATTTACAAGCCTTTGAAACACACTTTGTAATTAATTCGCTGATGTGTCTCGAATGTGATTTGACGAAGATTTAATGCGTACAACAAGTCTATGTATTCATGTTTTAGCTTCATTCGGTTAAAAAAAACACTCTTCATAAACACGCTCTCACATTCAATGAAAATTAAACTCATTAAATACTCAATCAAAAATAATTCAGTTTCAATCTTACAATTTAATGTGACAATTAATGTCAAACGAATCAAAAGATCATACAAAAATAACCTTCGATTTGTTCTCTCTATCTTTTATTCACACAGTAACATCACAAGTCAGTTTTTACACAAACACGTTCTTCAATCAGGTTCGTTTTATGTTATATTTTGATTGTAATTTGTATTGGTCTTGAAATGTTTATGCATATGCAAATTAAGTGTTCGACTGAATATTTGTGATTTATGATTTATGGTAGTTTCTAACCCGGGATTCCACTTCTGCTCTCAAGGCTAATATTTGATCACTATTTTTTATTTAACGGAGGAAAACATGTGAAGAATCATTAGTTATATATTTCATTCATTTTTAGTTTTTTATGTTTGTGTTATGATATGTTTTCACGTTGATTTGATTTCGTGTTTTGCTGATTAAGGTGTTGTGGTGGTTTATTACATTCATGTCAAAAGATTCTCAGTTGTAAAAGCACAAATTGACCAACTCTTTAGTTTCTCCAACTTCTTCACAGGTTCGTATCCAAAGTGATACCATAAATGGCCGAAGATTTATACTCCTTTTTTTAATGATGCCAAAACTTTCTTTTTTAATTAATGCATGTTATATGATGCTGGTTTTGTTTTCAGCTCGCTCTGTTATACATTGTACCAGTTAGTTGATTGCACATGGAATAAGGAAGTGAAACCGGTAAGGCTTAATGTCTACATGAAAATTACCCTTTTAGCATTTGTTTTCGGGCAATGTGTAGTAGTGGTGGCAACACGGGCTCAGGTCAAAAGGTGTCTTTGATATAATTACGAAAACAAAGGTTCTTGATTTGATTCTTTTGATGCATTTTTGTCTTTTGAGATTAGGATAATCACAGTTGATTCGAGCGTAAGTCAAATTGATCATTATATAATTTGTGGGCGAGTGAGAAATTGATTCTAAAATGATTGTCTGATATAAAATATATGGAATTAGTAATGAGAGGAAACAAAACAGGCTGATAGAGGCTGCGCTCGGGTGTGTTCCTGTTTTCTAAAGTGATTACATGTTTATAAAACTAACCCCAAACACTTGGAATACTATCTTCTATTTCACAGCGCAATAGACAGATAATCTATTTTTGCTAATTTGAGCTAATTAGGTTGAATTTAACCATATTCCATTATCAAAATAGATTGGGATAGAGATAAAGATGAAGTTCAGTTATTGTAATACTTCTGTCACACACACACACACACATCATCATCATCTTAATGTATAATAACCATTTGTTTCTCTTTTGTTGGCACGTCCCTGATTATGCTCTAACATGGGTTAAGGGAAAGTCCTTAGTCGAGATCGATTTTGGTGCAAAACAGATTGCTTCACTTACAAAGTGTTTTGAGGTTCGTTGGTTTTCCTGATGAGTTTCAAATTTATAAAGAAAACACACTTTATAGCTTTATAAGCAATCAACTATTCTTGAATTTGGCATAAGTTTTTTTAATTAGTTTTAGTGGTTGAATATATAGTTTTTTGGATACCCTTTTGGTTATATGTTGTAAGGATTTGATCTTTAAGTTTCTTGATTTTAAAGCTGTCAAATTTATGGTTTTTTAGGTGCCCATTTGGTTATTTGTTGTGAAGATTTGATCTATAGAAACCAAGATTTGTCCAAAATGTCAGGGTACCGGTGCAGATATCGATGGTGATGAGCTCGAGAAACCAACTCTGTCTCTTTCTGAGGTAAATGAATAGAGTTAACTATAGTGTTTCGATCATTTAAGGGTTTGACTGTTTAGATATTGTATATAATGACCAAACTGAGGATATTGTATGTAGTGACCAAACTGAGGATGTCGCTATGTAGGCATATGAGTACGGGAAAAACTTGGTGTGTAATAAGCTTAGAGAATGGTTTGATTTGGGTTAAGTAGTATGACCTTAATCACTATATATCAAAGGTCAAATGATTTATATGCTAAAAGGATAACTCGCTGAATGGGCTGAAGGTCACCAAGTTACCCAAAATCTATCTTTAATGCATTAAGCCTTCGAAATCCTTTTTTTTATCATAACTTATCATTGTATTAATAGTGCTTTTGTAATTGTAATTAACGAAATTGTCAGTATTAAAATAATAATTGAATTAGACCAAAGCGTAGCAACTAAACCTGATCCAAACCGTTTTGTCCCGGTACTAAAACATGATTGTTTTTACGTGTTACCAAACCCGTTTGGCACATTATTCAAAATGACCATGTTTATAACTATGACTCATCTTTATGCTTTCTTGCAGGATTTGGTGTTCCAGTTAGTTGATGTTTTTGATTTCACAGGCACATCATCATCTCTTAGGAAGGGTTCATTATCTGACATTCGCCGTGTAAGTCTCGCATATTCTTATTGTATTTAAATTCATTACAAATTCTGATCAATTTCAGCAATAGGAACGGAATCCCACAAGCATGGAATTCATAACACAATGAATACTCTGTGTTTTTGGTTTTTGATTACTGTTATATTAGTGGCTTTAAGGTAATTACAAGTTTTTTAGCATTCAGATTTGAGAGTGAGTATATTATTATTAGGGGATCTTTGTAATTTTGCAGGCTTGCAGCGGGTTTGCTTATGGCTTGCTTGCCTGGTAATGGTGTGCGGATAGTGGTTCAGTTAGGGATCTTTGCACAAAAGGCCTTGGTTTGGTAAGCCTGCTTTGCAACTTTTTTTATCAATCATGTCACTAGAATTTCATATTTGTTTTTGAGAGTGTTGATTGGCCGATTAACACACCTAACAATTTCCCTAAAATGTGTATTTATGATACTCGCCACTTTTAAGTCTTTTGGTAGATTATATCCAAATATATGTGCAAAGCATCATAATTAGTTTTGACCAAACACTTTAAACTGGTCATTGCATATTGTTGACATACATCTAACGGGAGTAATTTTAGGCACATACAGCCTCACATCCATCTTTATACGGCCTACAAATACTACATGTGACACATGGCATGGAGCCAACAGTCACAAAATGCAACGTTGGAGAATTAATTGTGTCTTTAAGTTGGATGTTGCCATGGAAATAAAGGAGGCGACAGACAGGAAACAAAACAAATATATAGCCATTCCCATTTCTTTTTGTTTTAATAGGAGAGTGAGGATTGCTTATAAGGCTGCTTTTAGAGAGGACTGAGCGATTGCTTATTGACATTTCTTATAGGAGCATTTTGGGCTTGCTTATTGAAATGTATATCATTCCAATTATTTTACAATATTCGAATTAGCAGAAGACCAGAAGTTAAGGATTGACACACACTTATATACGTAAAATCCTATTTGATTGATTGATGTGTATTATTCATAAGCATAGCAGTAATAACTTTCTCAAATTACCTGTAAACAAAATTGTTTGTATTTATTTACATATAATTCTGGGACTTCTATCACACGAGTAGAAGGGATTGGAATATTAAAAGTGACAAGTTTTTTTGTTGCAATTTCATCATGATAAGATTGCAAATGGCTTAAATATGCAACCAAGTTTCACTTTTTCACCAACTTTTAAACAAAGTGAATCTTGGTCTCACATAAACTGTCACATGTTTTTACTTTTCTAAGTTAAAATACATTCGAAACTTGGATTAGAACTTGGCACTGCTGATGGTGAAGTTATTGAAGAGGCAAGGAAAATAGCAGCGCAAAGTGGCATGCGCAAGTAAATTTCTGATGAATTTTTTATATTCAATTTCCTATTTGTTCTTCTTAAAATGAATTGTTGACGTGTTTTCATAATTGCATTGCACATGGAAGTACTTTCTATATCAATTACTATGTGGACTAAAGTATGTGAACTCTGCAAATGTATTGCACGGAGATCTAAAACCAAGCAACTTGCTTCTGAATGCAAATTGTGACCAAAAGATTTGTGCCTTTGGGCTTGGAAGAACAGCAGATGAGATAGAGTTCATGACTGAATATGTGTGACTAGGTGGTATATAGCATGTAAGTTGTTGTTTAACTACTCAGAGTATACTACAACCATTGATATATGGGCCGTTGGTTGCATTTTAATGGAGATTGCTTTGAGGGAGCCTTTGTTTCCGGGTAAAAACTATGTCCATCATTTGGTGCTTATAACTGAGGTAACACCCTCCCCTTTACATGTGAACCATAATAAGATGCCATTCCATGCTATCATCTTATTTTAATACATTATATGGTTTTGAGTTTTTATTATATGTATGCCAAGTAATATGACTTTCAATCTATTTCGCATAAATGCACTTCAATTGGCTGCAAAAAAGGTGTTTAGTGGAGTGCATCAGAGAGTTATTAGCATGGCGCATATCAACGTCCTACAATTTCAAAAGACTAAACACTGACCTGTCACATTAGGATCTTTGACCAAGGTATGCATTGTTTTTAAAATGCTTTATCTGATATTTCTTTAATGCACATCATTGTTACGGTGATCGTGTTGGAAGTAAAGGTCGTCATGTGACCAAAAAAATTGAATCACTCTAACTAATTGTGATTATCTGTGCAAGAGAATTATCTTTTACACTCTAACTAAAGGCCGTCGCGTAAGTTTGTTGTACTCTATGAGCTCCAACTAGAAAACTAAAAACCTTAAAAGTGTTTTGGGCTATACCATGTTAACCTGATTTAGGTTATGCTCACCTATTATTATATATTCTTATATTATATACAAATTACTACTATTGATTCTATTACTCTTTGTGTTTTGCATATAACGAGTCATCTTGAAACTTTTAGGTGTTCATGGAATGAACATGGGCTACTCGAGTGTTTGATGTTGATGCATACATTCCCTCTTCAAGACTATCTACCAATTGGATTAGACGATACATGCATATTTATTATTTTAATAGTTATAAACCAATTATTTATCGTTTCATTCACATCTTACCTATTATTCCTTTCATAAATTAATGTAATCTGTTTGCAACCGTTGTTGTTTGTTACTTTATTCATGCGCCTAACTCCTTAATGAATAATTATTAAAAATTTATGTGATTCCCACGGGTCTATAAGCTATTTGGTATATTTGTGGTTGATGGGTATGAACTACTGAGCTATGAACAATTCGACCTATACTACTGAGCTATAAACAATTAGACCTATTTACTTTTTCTATTATTTTGAAAATCAAATTTTAAGTCGTTAACCAATAAACTTTTAAAAGACTGTCTTTGATTGAGCCCGAACCACCTAACTTATATTGACCAAGGATGGTCAACAAAGTCAAACAGCTCAGAGTCAATGCTCCGCGGAAGCATAAGGTTTCCCCGGGTCGTTATGTCCCGACGAGGTGTGAATTGTAAACAAACGGTTTCGTGATCGGGTGAATCTGGATGGGAAAGGGGTTTGAGATTGATTGAACTATGGAATCTATAAGAGAATAGCTTAAATAAACTATACGAATAAGACGAGAAGGTAAGAAAAACCAGAAATGTTAAAAACCTAAAAACGCGTACGTTACGTTTAAATAAAACGCGAACGTACGAAATAAAAGTGAAAACGAAAATCTGAAAACACCCAGGGGGTGAAAATGACTTTTTTACAAACTTAAAAGTAAAAGAAAATTTATAGAAAAAGAAAATAAATTTTTACACTATTTAATTATTTAATATTAAATAAAAACTAATTAATACTTATTATTAATATTTAAAACACTTTAATACAATATAATATTAATTAAATACTAAAAAGGTGAAAATAAAATTCCTAAAATTATAAAATGACTAAAAATAAGTTTTAAAAATAAAAATAAGTGTTTTTGTCTTTTTGTGAATTTTCTATTAATTAATTACTAATTAAACATTAATTACCTAATTAAACTATTTTAAATTAAGAAAAATACTAAATGAACAGTAAAAATTCTAATAAAATTTCTAAAATTATTTTATAACATATAAAAGCTATAAAAAATATAAAAACTAGATTTTACTTAATAAAAACTAATTATGCTATTTTTAACTAATTATTAATTAATAATTAATAAAACTAAGATTAATTCTAATTAATACTAAATTAAAAGATAAAAATCTGAAAAAATTATTATAACTACTTTAATATATGAGAAATTTAATAAAAATATAAAATAGCTAAGTACTTAATTAGAATTTAAAAATGAAAATTAAAATTAAATTACATTAAATAGAAACTATCACTTAAATTTAAATTGGTTTTTCTTGGTTTTTTCTTTTGCAAACTTATTTAATACCTAAAAACTAACAACTTTTGTAAAAACAATTAATTTGGAACTTAAAAATAAGCTGAGAAAAAGCCAAGAGTCAAGACAGTTGACTTTCATTGACCAAACAAGGGATTGGGCTAAAATGGCTTAAAGTGGGACCCACAATGCTTGATTCTAGTACAAATAGCTTATTAGAACTTGTATAAGCTGGAAAAAGCTAACTGTGACCAAAGAATAAGCAATAATCCAACAATAAGCACATGTACTTTTGCTAATTGACTGAAAAATGGGACAAGTTTATGAGCTTGATTCAGGTGGGACCCAGGGGTTCCCAGGTCAAAACTATGGTCAAAATAGAAAGTGTGGTAGGAGGGGGGTTGAAGGAAACAAGTTTGGGGAAATGGTGACCACTGAGGGGGTTGGAAAACCACCACAAAGGTGGTGGTGTGGGTGTGCAGCTGCTGAGACAGAGCAGAGGTTGCCCTGCAAGTCACTATGGGGACTTGTGGGGCCCACAAGAAAATTCTCAAAAATGTAAGAACAATGGGATCCTAAAGCTGAGGTGGTAGAGAACAAATGGTGAAAATCTTAGGTCCTAAATCACATTACACAAATCACAATAAATCTTTGAAATCTGGGAAAAATCTGAAAATATGAACTTGACTTTTTTCAAAAACTTGCTTATTTGACTTTTGTGAGATTTGGTTCACTCCTAATGATTGTTTATGCAATGTTATACTAAAATGAAGCTAATCCATGTTATGTTAACTAGATATGTGCCTATGATCATGGTAATGTACCCTAACTGTTAACAGATTCAGAAATATGCAAGATTATAATGAGATTTGACTTTTGAGCAATTACCTACTGATTTTAATGACTATTCTAAGCTAAGTTAACCTAATGTGAAATGTCTAAGAGGAATTTAGCCAATAAACAACACTAATGCACAGGGCACTTCCCTGTGCCAAACACCCTTTATCAGATTACTATTTTGAGATTAACAAAGCAAAATGAAATCTGAAACCATACAACTGAATCTAACACATCTTTTTAACTTAGTTAAGCATGATTGAACTGCAATGAGTACCAAATGACCTATGCTACTGTGAATCACCAAACTTTATGAAAAATGCTTACAGTGAGGTTATGTGATTTCCAAACCAAGGACAAGTATTCAAACCCAACCTACAACCTCCCTGAGGTACTAATACCATATAATTCCAACATTCACCATGCTCCTTGCCTTCAATCATCACTAACACCATTTTTTTTATTTTTCCTTGAATTTCTTGAACTTTTTGAGTATTTTTTTTATTTAATGACTAGAACTGATTAGTTTGCTAAGAAAAACTCATAAAAGCTTTTTAATGACTGAACTGAGCTCATAGGATCAATAACAAACAACTTTTAACAATTTAAGAATTAAATGGGATTTGCAAGGAAAAACTGTCAACAACTAAATTCAAATGAGAACTTGAAATTAAGATTCAATAGAGTTTACATTACACTTAAATAACTGAATTCAAACTTTTTAAACTAATGAAATTAACTGTGGAAGGAAAAATTACAAATACGACTTAAAAAACTAAACTACAACTACTACTTACTACCATCTACTTCTTCTTGCTTAAATAAGAGACCATTAGGGTTCAGTAGGTCCCACTTGAGCTTTCCCACCAACTTGGATGACTTTCTCACCATTTTTGCACCACTTTCCATTTTGGCGGGAAAAATGGCTTTTGGAGTTTTGTTCGAATTATTGAAGCCAGTGGGTAATCTTGGAGTTTTCTGCTTGGTTTGGAGTGCAAGGGGGAGGGGTGGAGTGTGTAAGAGGGTTAAGGGCTAGGGTAATGATGGGGGGAGCTGTGATGTTGCAGGGATAAGGTGAGGTGGAGGGTGAGTTTGACCGAAGTCAAAGTGGGAGGGATAATACGGGGTGTGTTATTTTCTTTGTGGAGTGGGCTGAGAGGGTGGATTGGGCCAAGGGGGAATGGGCTGGTAAATGGGTAATAAGGTGGGGTTTATTTTGGGTAATAATACAAAAGGTCCGTTTGGTTTTGCATTTAATCAAGGACCAAAATTGTAATTTGGCTAATTATGAGGGACTGAAAATGTGAACCTTCCAAAGTACTCATGAGGACCATAATTGTCATTTATGAATAGTACAAAGGACATTTTTTTGATAATTTCCCATTTTTATTCCCGGGGACTATTTCTGCCAAATTTGAAACTTTAAGGACCAATTTTGTAAATTCCTCAAACTTTTCATCCAGGGACCTATTTTGATAAATTTTGATTTCCCAAGGTCCAAGAATGATTTTTCTTTCAAAAATATCCCACCAGGGACCAATTCTGCCATTTTCTGAAACTCCAGGGACCAGTTTTGCCAATTTTGGATTTTGAGGGACCAAATGTGTAATTTTCTCAAACTTTTTACCCAAAGTCTAAATTTGATAATTTTTACTTTTAAAAAACTTTGGGTTGACTTTTCTTTCGTTTTAAAATGTCAGGGACTAGTTTTGTCAATTTTTGAAACTTGAGGGACTGAAACTGCCAATTGCGCAAACTTTGTTCGTTTTTCATTTGTTTTTAAACATTTTGCATCTAAAACGTATAAAACACAATTTTGGAATATTTTTAGTATTTTGATGCATTACTGAGTGTTTTTGGACGTTTTGGCAGTTCAGATACGCTAAAAATGATGAGTATTTACACACTCATCAGTCTTATTGGATATTTGGCTTTCCTGTTTTCTTATAAATTGCCAAGTTCTAAGACTCACATCTGAGTTGTACATATATATACTCCGAAATCCGAATAATAAGTTCATGGAGTTGGGTCAAATAATTAATTTTAGCTAAAATTGGAATTGCTCACATGGGTGATACGGGTCGAAACCATTTTTTCTTAATGGTTACAACTTCATATATTATTTTGTTGAAAATTTTTGGATTATTATTGTGATATCATTAGTTAGTGATTTACCAGAAGTCTAAAAATCAATAAGCAATTCTAAACACATTAATTCTAATGCTTAACTTTTGATTTAGCATTAGCTGTTTATCTAAACTTAATATTTTACATGGTATAATTGTATCTAATTTTAATGCATTTGGTACACTGATTGTAAAACTTACTTGAACAGCCCAATCAAAGACAATATCTCTTAATGCATTTGGTACATCAACTACAAAGGATGAAAAACGTCTACAAAGAGACCACTCTTTAAAGTTGCACAGTGGTTATGATACTCCGTCTGATAAAAGATCAGCGGTTATGTTACTCCGTCTGATATCATTAATTAGTGATTTACCAGAAGTCTAAAAAAGATCAATAAGAAATTCTAAACACATTAATTCTAATGCTTAACTTTTGATTTAGCATTAGCTGTTTATCTGAACTTAATATTTTACATTATATAATTGTATCTAATCTTAATGCATTTGGTACATTGATTACAAAACTTTCTTGAACAACCCAATCCAAGACAATATCTCTTAATGCATTTGGTACATCGACTACAAAGGATGAAAAACGTTTTCAATGAGACCACTCTTTAAAGTTGCACAGCGGTTATGTTACTCCGTCTGATAAAAACATTTACCGCTAAAGATCTTAACAAAACAATATCCCGTGTTCGTTTCATTTGCACAAAACAAATAAACAAGAGCGAGGGTGAATAGTTTGTATGTGTCACGTCATGTTCTCACACATGAACTATACGTTGCTGTTTCAATAGTCAAAAGCAAAAGAGGTTTGAAGATTGTCAGTTGTGTTGTGGATGATAATATCTCGGAAACTACTACAAACGTTGTCTACAAAGAAATACTTCAAGGTTTAAATGTTTAAGAGGTGTGTACAATATAAAGATGACATGTATTATACAATTTTTTTACTTTACATATACTATTATCAACAATTTGCTTTTTCTTACACTTTTAGTTTTCTTTAACTTCTTATTTGTTCACGGATTGAACATTGCTACTCAAGTGTCTCACGTTGAATGCATACATTTGCTCTTCAATACTATCAAAGGTGTATGATCAAACGGTGTATGATCAAAAACTACTATAAATGTGGTATATAAAGAAGTTCTTCAAGGTCTATGATCAAACGGTCAGTAGGTATATACATACTACATGTTTTGTGGCATTTTTCTTATTTACACTGCTTACAAATCCCAAACTTCTTTTACTTACATATTTTTGTAAACTTATTAGGTGTTCACGTAATAGACATTTTGTTGAAGTGTTAGAATGGTCACTACACACATTTGCTTCTGAAGACAAACATATTGGAGATCACGAAGCAATGAATGTTTATTACACAGATATCTACAAGCATTGTATTTTATACTATCAGTCACTTATAACTTATTATTCCATTACAAGAAAATTTCATAGCGTTTAAGTTCGTTGTTCTTTCTTACTTTATTCATGTACTTACTTTTTTTAATAAACCCCTCTAAAATCCCGTGGATTCCATGGGTCTATAAGCTAGTTGACCATATTTTGACTGGTTTTGATGAATGAACTAATGATATTGGCTTGATTTTCACTCCACAAATTCTAACTAAGTAATTGATTCATTATTCGGTTTCACTTTATAAACTAATAATTAAAAATAATAATAATAAAAAATCTTTTATTTCATTAAAAGGAGAATATTTTTATAAATTTTTGTGGGAGCTCTACCTGAAAACATTTTTCTTATAGTTTTTCAGACTTTCAGTCTTTTGGCAACCTCTGAAGGGTACCCTACATGGCACCTCTTTAAAACAAGGTTTTTAAGCACAGATTTAGCCAATTATTGGCTGCAAAAACAACATCGTTATACCCGGCTACTGAACACAAACCCAGACAGGTCGTACTACGAGGGCCGCTCTCACTCTGCTTACCTCCCCTAGAGGTAAGGAAGCGGAAGATGCACTTAGGACCGGATTTTCAGTCCAGGAAGTTTGTCTTTCCGTCCCCTTACCTGCCTTCAGGGTATGGAGCCGCGTCGTTTGATATGGCATGTTTCCCAGGGGTCACCACTCCCTAGATAAACGAACAAAGCAACAAGAAGCTGCCAGCTTCCCCGTCCCATTGGGACTCATGATGCTTGTCCAATTAGTGCCTTCTTGTCCATCTTGACTTGCAGCTCAGAAGACGCCGCATGGCATTTTGTTAGAGCTGCCTAGTTGATGGGTTCACTGATCACATACGACATTCTGAAAGTTGGGATTATGACATTCTGAAAGTTGGGACTATAGGGGAGGAATAGTAGAAGCAGATAGAAGCAAGTTATCCTGCGGTTTCTTGCTTTTATAGAGCTTTTATTTTCTCTGGGGTCCCGGTTCCAAGCTCTGAGTGAAGCCCCAAAAGCGTAATCTCAGAGCATTTGAACCAAAGGAAGGGACCCGCATGGAAAATGCTTAACCTTAATAAGTAAGCAGTAGCAACAAGCTAGTTCTCCTATGGAGTTCTTGCTTTAGTCTTACTGGATGTCTTGGCTAAGCAGGGCCCGGGCAAGCAGGAAGCCAAGCCACAACCACAAGCAAGGGGAAGAATAGTAGGAAGCAGATAGAAGCGAGTTTCCCTAAGGTTTCTTGCTTTCGCATAGCTTGATTTTCTCTGGGGTCACGGTTCCAAGCTCTGAGTGAAGCCCCAAAAAGGCGTAATCTCAGAGCATTTGAACAAGGGAAGTGACCCGTATAGAAAATGCTTAACTTTAATAAGTAAACAGTAGCAACAAGCAAGGTTCCCTACGGTTTCTTGCTTTAGTCTTACTGAATTTCGTGTTGTTGATCCTCCCCGAGAAACAATAACGGCTTTACCTTTAAGTAGAGGTGTGGCTGATTATACTTCTTTCATATTTATTCTTTTTATTTAGTTTATTTTTTTGATGAGGTTGAGTGCTATTATTGTTGACAGTAAAAACCAAGTACCTACCTATAATTAATGGAATAATTATATAAAAATAGTTTAACCGCTAATGCATTGGTCAAAACATGCTAAAAAAAGGTTGAATTAATTAAAGTTAATCAGCTTGTAAATAAATAGTCATACTGATGGTCTGTAAATGGGGGTGGTCACGCCAAATGCGTGTGGAATGAGAATGCACTAGGTGGTCATGGCAAACGAAACAAAATGTAACATAATGGAGAATATCAGTTTTGCAAAGAGTAACCAATCCAACGGGGAGAAAATTAATCTTCTTGTGGTCACGGTGTTCACCTACCAAATTTGGGCTATTCAAAAAGGTAGTCGTTTTAGGATTAGTCGGCTTACAATGTCGAGTCGGAAACTCAGATAAAAAAATGTCAATGAAAAATTCATAAAAAGAGATAAATAAAGAAAAATAAAATAAAATGATAACGATAAAAAGAAAGAAGAAGGGATAGAAGTGGTAACAATGGGTTAGGTTGAATTAAATGATACTCTTGTATAAAAAATTGTAAAAAGTTTACATGTAAACGTTTTTGGCGTTGAACATTTGAAAGCATTTAAGGATATGTTTATCTTTTAGCGTTATTGATAAACTAGCTTATAGACCCGCGGAATCCGCGGGATTTTAGAGGATTTTTGATTAAAAAAAAGTAAATACATGAATAAAGTAAGAAAGAACAATGAACGTTAACGCTATAAAATTTTCTTGTAACATAACAATAAGTTATAAGTCAATGATACTATGGACTACTATGCTTGTAAATATCTATGTAATAAACGTCTATTGCCTCGTGACCTCCAATTTTAATGGTCTTGAGAAGAAAATGTATGTAGTGACCATTGTAACACTTCAACCCAATCTCCATTACGTGAACACCTTATAAGTTTAAAAAATATGCAAGTAAAAGAAGTTTTTGGTGACAATACAAACTTTAGGTAATTAAGCATTTTTTCAAGTTATGATATGGCCTATGAGAATAATACAACCTTCTATATTTAGTGCTAGCCTAACTGAAAAAAAAGATTAACAACCTGATAATCATTTTACACTTGATGACATCATTTTTTCTCTTTACTTGACTAATATTTGTAATGTTAATAGTTGGTGGCCCTTGTGATATGAAAAGATATACTCGTATAAGCATATAATAACTCTATAATGCATTTATCTTTACTCCACATATTGCAGAAATTGAGAGGTGGTTCTTGTGACCCGTTTAGTTATGAATGGGTTAATTTGGGTAATATTTAACCTCTCACGGGTTGTACATACAAAATCAATAAAATTAGCATAGGTGGGAATTGTTTGGAAGATACCCAAAAGGTTATTGTTATCTAACTAATAGATGGTCAAATAGATTACTTAAATGTAAATATACATAAAAATAAAGACTTGTCAGCATTGGCTTTTAAGTATTGACAGACCACACAAACTTGAACATGAGTTCTTAAAAAAGCTTTGTATGCCAGCTTGATAACTTTTGCATAACAAAAATAGCAAATACTTTCTTTCATGAGGAATTTAAACTGAAATTATTTAAATAACAATTTTGTAAATTGACTAAGAATTTCTTTACACTGCAAATTCTTGCAGAGATTAGACCATACTTGGTTGGCATAGGTGGTGGAATTCTTGAGTTTGTAGAAATCAAGGACTATGCGGTTACAGTTCAGCCTTGTAGCCATGCAACCTGGGTGATATTGAATTGAAAAAAAAAATATTGCATATCTTTGGTTCGTATTGCATTAACACAAAAATTATAACATTTTTATTTCATCATGTCCAATGAATTACTTTCTTTTTGTCTTCTTTTAACCGTACAATGAACATTACTACTTGTTAATAGACATGTAGCATAAGTAACTTTATTGATTATGATTTTTTTTTAAATCACTAAAAGGAAATTGTTGAAAAAAAAAGAAAAAAAAAACCCTCTTTAATCACACTTTGCGACCAAAATGATAGAATTTGAAATTTCTGAGCATCAATAGACCAGATCTATTACAATGACTTTCGGTTTCTACATTACCGAATTAAAATTCATAATTCACACAATAATCCAAGGACACTATATATGAATTTCATGATATAGATTATGAAACCATATAATAACAACCAAAATCTAATGCTAAGCTATTCATCATAAGTTTTAACAATCGATCCAACATGAATATTTCTTAACAAAAATCTGGTATTGCCACAGTGCCACCTAATCTTGGCCACAAAATTGGCGTGCATGTGTGAGCTAAAATATTCAAGTTTTCAATAGCTGCAAATCAACGTAACTGTTTTAGTTCATCAATATATAATTAATCCAAGTTTATGCACGAAGAATAGTTACCTTTGACAGGTAGCACATCACGTAGCTTCATTGTCGGAAAAAGGAGAACTTCATGTTTACCATAACGAAGAATAAAGTTAAGCGCTTGGAAAACATTATAATAAATGAAGAAAATATTTGGAAATTTGAAACATATATACAAACCTTAATATTTTGTGAATCGGTGAGCAACATGGCAAGTCTGTCAATGCCCAACCCCTAGCCAACAGTTGGTGGCAACCCATATTCAAGAGCTATTATAAATGTTTCATCCAAAGCCATTGCCTCGTCATCATCTAACTTCCGATCCTGAAAGTATAGACAATTAATGGATTGAGTAATGGGTTCTGGGACGGGTCAAAACATGATGAGTTTACCCACACACAAGAACAATAAAGCAGCATGTGATATTTTTGCTGAAAATGCAATTTATCCATAAAACTAATTTTGCGATTAGCTGGGTTCTTTAGATATTATGAGCATTTTAATAATAACAGCTATTTTACGATTAGCTTTGTTTTGTTGAATGACTAGCCCTGGCTATTAAATGGATAGGTGATTGCATATCATTTTCATTAATGCTTGATCATTTATATTACATGGCAATATTTTTCTTTTGCGGTTTTTCATACATATGAGTTAAAATTTACCATAACACATGTTTCATAAATAAAGTAAGAAAGCATATGTGAATATGAAAATGACGATTGCATAGGACATCATCATCAAAAAAAATGCAACATGATCATTAGTTCTGAAAAAAAATATGAATCCAATCTTATACGAAAGTGTAATAGTACCTGAACTTGTGAAGTTGAAAGCCCTTGAGAAGATATCATGAAAGCTAAAACAAAACAAAGCAAACACATTAAGTGAGATGAAACCATTAATTTAGCAAGCACATTTCCTTATGAATAGAAAATGGCACGCCAAAATGAAAAATGGTTTGCACCTTCGAAAGTTAGCACCTGTAACTAATACATTATACATACACTTGGATTTGAATCTCATATTCATGTTGAACTTCATGGACATTCACCATCACATGTGTCTTCGGCAAATGTATTGTGGTCAACTTGTTTATGACTTTCATCGTCTTAATCTAAGGTCATGCAGACAAAAAAGAAAAGAGAAAAAGGAATCACACACCACAACATAATAGATTTTAACTAACATAAACATAAATTTGTTTTGATGTTCCATCACAACCTTGGGAAAAAAATTGGAGGATGCTATATCTAATAAATTAAACTCCCGTAAGCTATAAAAATGATCACAATCAAGTTATCAACTTTGAAATTTGTCTCATAATATCACGTGTAGCAACCATTGTAGAGCGTTTTGATAGGGAGCTTATAGTTGTGTACCTAAATAATAGACCCATGTAAGTATCATTTGAAAACTTCAACGCACATAACCTAAAATGGCAGTGTTGAATGCAATGAAAGACCTTAAAGATCATAACATAATACTTGAAAACTTCACAACTGATTTTTTTTACAGATGTAAATTTGCTCACCTATGGTTCATCTGTAGTCCACGGGAGGCATTCAGTGATGGGAATCTGGTGCTTTTCTTGCTCAACCATGATCTCCCGGACTCATGAACACTTAATTGTTTTGATATTCATCTTTATTGCAGACAAATTATACGACAGTTTTGGTCTCCATATTGAGAAAAGATATAACAGGTTCAAAACAAAGATAATTGAGGATTGGACGCATTAATAAATTTTCAATATACATCTTATAAATGAGAATGGTCCTATTGCCTTTTTTGAACTAATTATTTACGATTTAATGAACTGAACCGTGTTAGGCATAGCTAATGCAATCCAATCCTCTTAAGCTCGCAAAAGCCCATGAGTTATAGTAATCTAAACACAAAACTAAATTCATCAAATTGAAAGGCAATATAAAAGTGAATCTAACATAAAGACTCGAATCAAGGGAAAGAAACTTCAAAAACAGGTAAATATAAAAGTGAATCTAAAATAAATCCTCTTTATTCATTTAGACAACACTTGTAAATATGCATATCTTGCACTTGGCACAAACAATGCTAGTACTGGTTTGCTGAGTAAGTTCAGGCAGAAAATGTATAATCACCACACATTGAACAATTCTAATAGTGAAAAGAAAAAGGTATATACTTGACCAAGCACTCCACTTTGAAAGTTATTATTTTCTTCTCCAACTTATGTTTCGTACTCGAATTGCTTCTCGAATTAAAATGGTCTACCACTTAGTCAAGTATTTGCACCACCCCTCATGAACCACACCTCCTAAACCATAACCAAACACACATATTTTTGAGCCCCCATGTCAACTAAATAATTTAAACCAAACACCTCATTAATCCTACATACTCATACGCCATAAAAAACAAAGATTTAAAAAACTGTTTAGGTTGGCTTTGAAGGTTGGACCATATTACAATTTACAAAAAACTCAAGCAAAAAAAAAAAAAAAAAAAAAAAAAAAAAAAAAAAAAAAAAAAAAGACTAACCATATCATAATCATCGATATTTATGCATATGCTCTTGCCCAATTTCAGAAATTCTTATATAACCATTTTCATTTTCGGTATTGTTAGAACATTTTCTTTTTTGTCTATTGCATTAAAGAATATGTAAAAACTTATGGACCAAAGATGTTGTTGGTGACTTCGTCAACCTAATCCGTTCATAGATTACCCTTTTTTACCCATTACCAATCCCACCAGACCCACCCTTTTTGCCAACTCTACTTATTGATAACATCAAATTTACCCCCAATCTAAGTGTTAATTTCCCCCTTAAAATACTCATCTTTTCTACTTTTATGAAGAATATATACTCTTATTTCTTCCTATTTTTGTATCAGGGTAAAGATGAGTAAAAGAACGAACTTACGTAGAAATGGAAGGACTTTGGAGCAAATATGTGGAAATTATGGATTCTGCACTAACTACGGCGTAGAGGTTCATCTACCTACGCGGTAGCAAGGCTTCACGAAGACTACGCCGTAGAAGCTCTCCTACCTACGGCGTAGCCCAACAACAGGCTACGGCGTAGAAGTCCACTAAAGAATACTACGGAGTAGGTAACTTTCCAAGCTATGACGTAGGATCTCATTTGAAGCAGTAAAGAACTAACGAGGCCAAGGAAGAAGCTACGGTGTAGCAACTTTATCTACTACGCCGTAGGATGCTTATCATCAAGGCTTTACGCCCGTAACACTTGATCAAGTTACGGCGTAACACAATTTGCAAAGGTTACGGCGTAGCAACTCTAATGCGCTACGCCTTAATATAGTCGAGGCCTATAAATACCAACCCTAATTCCGAGTTTTTCATATCACTTCCCATCTCTTCACCACAAAAACGTTAGGAAAAACTCAGGAAGGAGGGAGAACGAAGTTCTAGCTACATCCAAGTCATTTCCAATGGAGGAATCACACACCAATCATAAGTGTTTTCATTCCTTTACTTTGTATTCGATTCATGTTTAGATTTGTATTAACTCAACATTGTTTTACTACAATTATGAACATGAGTGGCTAAACACCTTTTGGTGTTAGCCTAGTTATGAAATTTTTATGTTATTTATTTAGTTTTCTACGCATCTATTATCTATTCTTTGTTTACTTTCATGGCGAGGCTTGGGACACTCTAGTTCCCGTAGTGATTAGCGTTGGTTGTTCTCTAGATACTTGTGGAATTAACCCTAGGAAGCAAGTCGCTAGTGATGTGACTTGGTGATAACATCACCATACATGTGCGAATTAACCCTAGGACCACCTACCAATGCTAGACACTTAACGGAGTTAGAGGGGTGTAAGATCTGACCATGCCTCATTCGTTAGCCTTGTCCATGTTAGTAGAGGCACTTAATGACTCTTATGTCTTCGTACCGATGAACCCAAGGCTTTACAATAACTTTGGATAGGACAAGGTATAAGATAGTCTAGGCGAATTTGACCATCTGACCCGAAATGAATATCGAATCCCCAAACGATATGATAGGATGCACCTATAGGAAAACTAATCATGATCATAACAAGAGTAGTAATTAGGTTAACACTACTTCTCTTTACTGATTTTCTTCTATTTACTTTACTGTCTTATCATTACATTTAATTAGTTTAATTAATCTTTTAACTCAAAACCCCCTTTTAAACGTGACACAACTTAGATAATTTCTGCACCTTAGCTCTTCTGACGACCTCGGCTTTACCATTTAAGCATACCACACACGACCGGATACACTGTCCGTTAGTGTGTAAAAGGTAGACCTTAGGTAAACGAGACTTTATAAATATTAAAACCTGGTCAGTAAAACATGCATCAAGTTTTTGGCGCCGTTGCAGGGAAGCTATTAGGATTTTATTTGAGTTTTTAAATTTTGTTTTATATTCTTTTCGGTACTCACGGTTATTTTCAAGTTTCAAGTGTTATGGCAGAAATTGACATTAACAACCTCACGCTTGAAGAATACTTGGCTCTTACACGAGAAGAGCAAGGGCCTGGTTTGGTTAGGTCGGCTATTGGGGATGATGTGCAGTTCGAAATTAAAAATCAATTCATAAGGGAACTACGTAAAGACCCATTTTCAGGAAGTAAGACGAAAGATGCTCACGAGCACATTGACAATGTTCTCTACATTGTCAGTTTGTTCAACATTCCGGGAGTATCTCATGATGCGATAATGCACAGGGTATTCCCGATGATATTGACTGGAGCTGCAAAGAGATGGATCGATAGACTACCAGCAGGGACAGTGAACACTTGGGCTCTTTTGAAGAAGCATTTCATCCAAAGATATTGCCCTCCTTCAAGAATGGCAAAACAACTTGAAGATATTTAAAACTTCAAGCAAGATGGGGATGAAACATTTTACCAAGATTGGGATAGGTACAATGATCTTTTGTATAAGTGCCCTACTCATGATCTCAACAAGCAACAAATGGTCAACATTTTTTACAAGGGGATCAACATCTCAAGCCACCAAATGCTAGATTCTCAAGGACCAATCCCTAGCATGACTCCAGCTCAAGCTTTATAAGCTATTGAAGATTTGGTGGACCACTCTCAGAAGTGGCACGAAGGTGGAAGTAGCAGGAGCATTGCTGGAAACTCGGATGGAATTACCTTAATCACCAACAAACTTGAAAGCTTAGGGCGTGACATGAAGAAACTGAAGGAAAATGTCCATGCTATTCAAGTTGGTTGCAAAGTTTGTGAAGGACCCCACTTGTCTAAAGTTTGCCCTTTGAACGAGGGCGATGATAAAACGGAGGAAGTAAAATATGGGGAAGGTAGACCATTCCAAGGTAACGGGTATCGAACAGGGCTATACGGATACAATCGACAACCTTATGGAGAGAGAAGATCAAACCTCGAGGATACTATAAATAAGTACCTCGAAGATTCTAGGAAGAAACAAGAAGAGCAAGATATATGGTTGAAGAACTTTCAAGAAGCCACTAGCAAAAGCCTTGCTAACCATGATGAATCTCAAAAGAATCTTGAGGCAATGATTGAGAATTTGGCTGATAGTATCCACAAGAATAACATTATTAGAGAATACAAGAAGTCCATTGTAGAGTGCAAAGCAGTTTTCACAGAAGATGATGGAGAAAGAACCTTTCACAAGAAAAGTCCGAATCTAATGAGAAGATCCCCTGCCAGTTACCCAAGAAAGAAGACAGCTCAGACAGCTTTGTGGTGCCCTGCAAAATCAGTGATTCTGACTTAATTGCGTTAGCCGATGTGGGATCAAGTATAAACATTATGCCATTATCTTTGTTCCTATCCCTGAAACTTACAAGCTTGAGGAAAACTAATTTGAGGATCGAAATGGCTGACACTACTAAAACGAGCCCTATCGGTATAGTAGATAATATCATCTTAAAGATCAACAAATTTTTGTTCCCTGCACACTTTGTAGTCATTGATATGGCTAATGTTCCGAAGGAGGACCTAATTTTAGGAAGACCATTTCTCGCTATTGCACACACTAAAATAGATGTATTCAAGAAAGAAATATCGTTTGGAGTATACAATGAAAGGGTTGTGTTCAATATGAACATGGTTTCCTTAATTTTGCATAAGGAAGAAGCAAGTTCTTGTAAAGCTGATCTAATGGGAGAAGAGATCTCGCCAATCCTCCAAATCTTCGATGATGTATTCTCTTATACAACTCCATCGTGCTCAAAATATGAGCAAGAAGTAAACTCATATTCAGATGATGAATCTCTTTGGGATGACACTGATGAAGAAGATGTAAGGTTAGAAGCGGGAGACGAGGAAGGGGGTCCAGTAACTATTGCTGCAAAACTTCACTGTTGTAGACCGTCAACAACCATGGTCAACGGATCAAAAATAACCCTTCCTACATGTGATCCCATCGTCGAACATTGTAATGGAGGAGGAATGTTTTCAATCAGGAGATTAAAGAAGGAAGCGAAGGTTTGGTTGTGTTTCGAAGATGAGAGGCTTATCAATAAAACATGGTTTCAAGACCATTTCATGCATGCAAGGTTGAACGAAAAGGTGAATTGGACGGTTCACTTTTGTACGCCAGCAATTATGACATATAGAGGAACAACCCAAGCTTGGCCCACATGTGATCCTTTCAGAGGGAAATGCGATGGAGGAAGGAGTCCCGAACTAAATCTAGCCAAACGTAATGAGTGGGCATGTTTTAACGCAAACAAAAGGGATCAAGTAGGATACCTTGGTATATCATTTGAAAATTGGATTAAGGTAAAGTTCGGTGAAAGACAATTAAACAAACAAGTAGAGATACAATATCGTGATGAATGGGTCAAAGCTAACTTCTTAGTTGAAGATCTGTATAGCATGACACCATGATGTGTGCTTTTTCACACATCCTTTTTAGCCTTAAATCAGACCAAATACACCAAATACTAACCAAATATGCCAAGAGAATGTGTGTTTTTGTATTTGTGTATGTGCAGGTACGAATATGTGAAAAATGGACAAAAACAAAGCCAAAACCGACAAAAACGAGCACGAGACTAGAAAAAGGTCAAAAGCCGGAGCCGGGGAAACAAAATGATCAACGAAAGCTTAAAATATCATTAGAAGTCCTTAGAGATTCAGAATGTTGCAAGATTAGTCCTTGAGCAAAGTTTGAAGAGAATGGCAACTTTAGTCCCTGCACTTTCAGAAATTACAAAAGTGACCCTTTGAAGAAATTTTAAAAGAAAAGTCAAAGTTTACTCCTCAACTTTCAAGAATTGTCAAGAATAGCCCTTGGAGGAAAATCTTGGAAATATACAAAATTGGTCCTTATTATTTTGTGAATTACAAGTTTGGTCCTTGTATATAATACTACTCTTAATCCATAACAACCGGATCCACTATCTTAACTAAATCCAAAACCCAACCAAGCCCAATCAATAAACCAAGCCCAACCCCTTAAAGTTACTACCCAACCTGCCACCCTTAACCCGGTCAACCCTTTTAAACCCGATCAACATTTTAATAATAAAAACACCCCCAAATAACTCCACCCCCCTTTTTACCAAAACACCCAGAATTTTCACTGTAGCTAGAACCCTAGCTTTTCACCCCCATCAAATTAACCCAATGAAGTAATAATTACTTGATCATTAGAGGTTCTAGAAACTCTTGCACATGTCAGGGAATGTCAGGGACTGACACATGGACCAATAAGACCACACACGGAGGATCAAGTCACATCAATCAATTAATCCAAGGGACGATATTAATCAGAAGCATCTGGAATTTGATCAAAGGGTCGAGATGGATTTGAAGAAGCACAAAGGGGCATGGATTGATGAGCTGGACATACCCTAGCAGGCTCATGCTCTAGTATAAATACCCCCTTCCCTCATCAGTCATAGGAGTAGTTTTTTAGTAGTTTTTCATTATTGTTTTACTTTCTGTTTTCGAGTTTCTATTGTAATTTGCATTTTCCAAAGCTTTGTACTCAGATTTTTATATTAATATAAATTTTAATTTCCTTTACAGCTTATTGTTTTTCTTTATTATTTACCTTATAATTAGCTTGAATCATTAGTTTATAGTTTACTTTTATAAGCTTTTCATTATTGCTGCACTTATACAAAAATCCAAAAAAATAAAAAAAAATCAGAAAAAAAAAATATTGTTTAAATTCTAAATTTAAGCTTCAAACAAGCTTATTCTATTTAGTATAAGTTCACATAAGCTCTCCTATAGCTTACTGTGACCTTATTTTGTCATCTGATTTAAATTCCACATAAGTCAAATTTGGTCAACTACATCAGCTTATTAAATAAGCTTAGCTTATTGGGAGTTAAGGCAGCCTAGAAGGTGTCCACTTGGCCTGTCAAAAGACAGGCAAGCTTAGTGAAACCCCTTCTGTTTTGCTGAGGGGGTCTTGGTTTTGTAAATTTTACTTATTTCAATACAATTCTGCAAGTAGCTTTTTAGTAGTTTAAGTTTTTTAATATTGCTTATTTTGGTTCATTTGCACCATTAGTTAGTCTGTATTAGCTAATTCCATCATTAAACTTAGTTTCATTTGAATTAGATTGCTACTGTTTTATATATCTGTCATAATTTTGATTTGTGTATCTGTGTTGTTTTGCATCTGAGATCTGTGTTTCTAAGTTTGATTGGTGATATTTGATCAATTGTAGTACTGAGATTAAGTTTGGATTACATTTGGTTGGTTTTGAGTGAGCATTTGGTTTAGACAGACACATAAGAGGCGTTTCGATATTAGTTGTTTGCTATTTTAGGTTGTGTTTCAGAGGTGTTTACAGGTTTAATCATTACACTTAGGTAACAAATAGGTTAGGTCAATAATAAAATAGTAGGTATATTAATTGAAAAGTCAATTTGAATCATAACAAATAGGTAGTTAAGTAATATAGTTGCATAATTTCATCATAGGTTGCATATTAATAGTAGATAACTTAGAGTAGTTGCACAATAGCTTATTACAACTTAGGTAATCAATTAGAATAGAATTAAATTCATTTTGGTCAAAGTTCCTGTTTCATCAAAAAGTCAAAAGCAAGAGGAACTCAGATTTTGGGTCAAACTTTGTAAGGTTCTGTAAGATTCATTTTTCATTAAAAATACCTTTGGTTTGTGGATTTTAGAAGTTTGTCAGTATAGAAAACAAAATCAAAAAGAATTTGAAATTTGAAACTTATTTGCTTATTGGAATTTTACTTTGAAATTGACTGTTTGAGCCAAAAAGTGCCCTGTCCATCAGTTTTCAACCAAGTTTCTAGGCTACTTTTAGATTAGTTAATTGGTTTGGAAATTGGAACTAGTGGTGTTTTTATAATCTCAGATGGTTAGTAGGTTGTTTGCCCCCATAAGCTTTCATCTCTGAGCTGATTAACACTGCTTAATAGCTTATCAGTTTAGGTAGTTCATAACTAGGAACTGTCATAAGTTTTAGGGCTGCAAAAGAGGTTTTGAGCTTGTAATCTGAGATTGATTGTTCATTTGAGTTTATTAGTGCCTAAATTAGTTGTTCTCAGTCAACTTTTGCTTTTGGCTTATTTGGCTTCACTTGTGCTTATTCATCATTTGCTTATTAATATATGTTTGGTCCTTATTGGTGTTTCTGAGTTATCATTGGACTTTAAATTGTTCATTTAAGCTTTATTAAGTTTAAATATCATTTGGTTGGTTTAGTTTGGCAAAAGTTGGCTTATTAATAAGCATTTCCTATAAGCTGTTTTTACCATTTCAGTAGTTCTAGTGCTCATTTTAAACTTTTTATATTTTTCCTAGATTTAGATAAGTATTTTAGAATTTCCTTGAATTTTTCATATTTTTCTGACTTCATTTGCTATTTTTCTTATTTTATTTTCATTTTTATTCAATTTTTAATACATTTTAATTACCAAAAATTCCAAAAAAATCAGAAAAAGCTTAGAAAAATCCAAAAATATTTTAGAAATTTATTTTCATTTATTTTAGAATTTTAGAAATTTATTTTGCATTTTTCCCATTTATTTTGAATTTAATTTGAATTTTTATTACTTTTTAATTAGATTTAATAGATTTTAATTCCCAAAAATCATACAAAAAGCCATAAAAATTAGTTTTTAGTTTTAAAATTACCTTTTAGTTATTTTATAATTTTCAAAATTTATTTTGCATTTTTCTCACCTTATTTGCATTTTCTTTTACATTTTTAATTAGTTTAATTAGTTTCTAATTCATAATAATTATATAAAAAGTAAAAAAAATATATTTTTCTCTTTCTTAAAATTTTCTTTTTTCATTTTTAACCTTTTAAAATTATTTTCAAGTCCGTAGGAGTAGTGTAGCTTAAATTTCACGTTTTATTTCGTACGTTTACGTTTAATTCGCGTATTAGCTTACGGTTTCGATTCTACTTTACGTTTTTTGTTTAATTACTTGAAATACGTGCTTAAGTGATTATTTGTGCTTTATTTACTTATTCATTAGTGTAATCTCATAAAAATAACTTTTTACCACTTTCACGACACATTTTACGAATCGGGAATTCAAAATTCCATTCACCCTTCACACGGACTACGACCTCGGGTTATCCATATTTCTTTGTGGATTTCTTGAGTAATACTATACTGTATAATACTTGATTTGATTTTATCACGACACACCACGTATCGCTCCTAATGTTTGGGACCATTCACCAATCTCGTTGAACAAGGACAAGGGCAAGTATGCCCTAGAACCTACTTGAAGGCCGCAACAGTGAGTCTAACTTAAAGACTCGATAATAAAAAAAAAGTGCTCTTTCGGGAGACAACCCGAATTATCTTTTTCCTTTTATTTTCTCTATCTTGTTGGTTTGGTATGTTTTGTACTAATATTTTGCAGGTACTCAAGGAAGCATTGCGATGGGGAGCAAATTTTTGGACTTTTACTCCAAGAAATATTCTCCATGGCCTTGCTACGTCGTAGCTCTTCCATTGACTACGCCGTAGCACCCTCCAGGTTTCATACTGGATTTATTCAGCAACTACGGCGTAGCACCACATTTAAGCTACGCCGTAGCTACCTTCTGAACCTTAAAAATGCTTTTTATTTTACAAAACATTCTTTAAACTTGTATTAGTTTTTAAATGAACTTTGTGGGTGTGTTCCCTGTAAACCCTCACGAGACTTCACTCGTCCACTTGGGGCACCAAGTGGTTTAAAAGGCTTGTTGCATACGCTAAATGCAACCGTGATTTCTACAAAAGTGAGTTAGGTTTTTCTTTTTATTTTTTCTTTTTTATGCTTTTGGTAGTTGTGTGATTCCAGGGAATTGAAATTTGCTCATAAGGCGTAGTGAAGGCACGTTTCTCAACATGCTCCTTCTATTTTCAAGAGTGAATTTCAGGGAAGTTCTCGTTCTAATTCTACTTTTCCTCCTTATTTTTTATTTTATGTACAAAAGGGACTTTGTACAACTCAAGTGGGGGGACGGGGGTAGAATTATTTACTTGAACTTTGTTTTGCCCTTAATTTTCTAGTTTATTTTGAAAAATTATGCCACTTTTAAAACTTTTGACATGTTTTTCCGAACCTAACTAGAATGGACCTTAGCCGAGCACATTAACCCTTAATACCATGGTGAGGTTTAGTCTATTTCAGTTTCACCCTGTTTTACCCCAAATCCACCAAAAATATGAGTGTGCCGGTAGTTTGTAAACTTTAGAACTTGGCTTTACATAATTTTGAAACCGTGTACGAGTAGTGTATTGAGATTTCTTAATACATTTGGAAGAAACTTTTTAAGAAGACAATATTTTATGATTATCACCCAAATAACCTTTATGTGTGTGTTTATCGATTAGTCACATCGACTATTCGACCCCCGTGTTAAAACCCTTTGTTGCACTCACCTTTAGTGCAAGATACCCCTAGATACACCCTTTTGAGCCTATCCTTTCGTTTCTTACCCATATTATTGTTTCGATACACCTATACACCTTAGCCTACCGTGTAGTCTTTGTTTATGATTGGGAAGTTGTCACTTGTTCTAATTTGAGGTCCAAGTCAAGAGCTTCAAGAATCACACCTACGTTGAAGACTCATCATTGAAGATCATGAGAAAACCCACTATTGTACATGTATTATTCATCCCAAGTGGGGGGATATGTTATTGATAAAAAAATTTGAATTTCTGTATGTAGATATGTTTACTTTGGTGCACCCTTGTATAGCACCATAATAAGAGCTTTGAAAGATTTAGCATTGAAGAGGCCACTTCGGTCATATTTGAAGAATGAGGCTGTTTGTTCTTAATCACCAACATGAAGACCAAGTGTGGAGCCCCATCATGACGTCCTCTAATGGCACACACTTTTTACATGATCACATTCTCGCATTTTGAAACTTGGACTTTGGATGAACGGCAAGTGGTAGCAACTCGGTTAAAGGCAAAGACTATTTGTTTTCTTTTTCATTTTACACCATTATTGTGCATCCCATGTCTTATCCTACCCTTTAGTTGTGAATCATGCTTAGGTGAGGGATTTGAGCAGTCATTGGTGTCTTGCCCGGCGTTCCGGTCATGTACCATTGCCTTTGTCGCCCTTGCCGTAGTATGTTAGTAACAACGCTACACTCAAATAGCCTTGTATGTGTTCACCCAGTATTGCCTTTAAGAATTGTTTTGACCTTAGCTCTAGTGGTAGAGATTTGTGTAACTGCCAAGCCTATGATAGAATACATTCTATGACTGTGCGTTGAGTGATCACCCAAAAATTAACACTTAGATTAGGAGAGAGATGTGAGTGTTTGTTCCAATTTTGTGAGGTGTTCGGCTTTGATAAATTCTAGCATAGGGAGTTTTTAATTCATATTCTCCAATTTCTTGGGGATATCTTTTTGAAAATCATTCTTATAAGGTCGACTTGAGGGCAAGTAGAGTTCAAGTGGGGGTATATTTGATAACATCAAATTTACCCCCAATCTAAGTGTTAATTTCCCCCTTAAAATACTCATCTTTTCTACTTTTATGAAGAATATATACTTGATGCGTAGGGATTGCACCAGGCTTTACCTCTCGAGGGATCTCGAGAAGCTTACAACCCCCACCAGGCAGTGTACCTGATCGTTGTAGTATAGTATAGTGACAAGTACCAGGGGATTGATCGTTCAGCTAGGAATAGTGTCGCTAGGATTAGAAAACCTAAAGACTAGGTCTAGAGATGAGGGATGATTCTTTTTGTATTTTTTTAGTTTTTATAAAAGCAATTAAAAATCTCGGTTTTGAAGGAGTTGGGCGGAATTAGTTGCTAGTCAACTAACCCAATTACTAAGATGCAATCAAAATAAAATACTAAAAATGAAAATAAACTAAATTAAACTAGTGGTGTGAGCAATGTATGGGAGAATTGTGTTTACTTAGGTTTCACTACTCCCTAGATATCTTTTATAGGTTAATTACTTGTTACAGTTGCGTGGATGACGGATTGTATTCCTTAATACCATTCATGGGGTGGCGTACTTACTTCCCCAATCCTATAAGCGCCTACTTCACTCCTATGTCGAGCCGGCTAAGAAGCTCCTAACATGGGATCACTAGAATTTGCTCATGCATTAAATACAACCATTAAAACCTAGTACACATCGGTTCATGTTTCTTAAGATGTTCAAGCATGTTACACAATGGAGATCTGCCAGTTTTCTTAAGCCTAACATTGAAATCATTCATCCATTACAACTATAAACAAGCAATCAATCTATAATCAACATCCAGGTTTCATTACATCTAAGCAAACACATGAGAGATCTAGCCTAGCATGTTAAAATCAAGACAAGCATAAGATATATTCAAACAACACATAGACATATTGAATGAATTGAAAGAGGGCTTATCTCAATTGAACATGAAAGGTTTCAAGGGGTGAAAACCCTTGAAAATACGGTTACAAACGACCTAGGGTTTATTAGGTTCGACCCTAGTATTCTCCACACAAGTTCCCCTCTTAATAAATGAAAAATAGAAAAGTATATATAGATTTTGTGAGGTCACGGCGTCAAGAGCAAATGTCTGACGCCGTCATCTCGCCGCCAAATAAATTCTCGGACTGCCTAGATCTAGGTTTGACGCCGTCACGTGTATTCCTTATGCAGGCCGTCACAAAAATTACTCATGACGCCCTTCTCTTGACGCCTTCAGATTTTCTCTGGGTCGTCATGGATTTTACTTTTGACACCGTCAGAATTTCCTTCTTGACGTCGTCAGGTACTGTTCTCAGCATGGAAAATTAAGTCTTTGCCGTTTTCTTCACTTTTATGCTCCAAAAACATCCAAAATGCTTCCTTATCCAGAATTCACTCCCAAAGTACCTAAAATCACAAAAGGAACGATTTAGGGCAATATTTGATCAAATAAATTCAATTCCGGGCTTAAATGACCCCCTAAAAACGGTTCATTTTTCGCCTCATCATATACCCTTACACTTTAGATTTGCTTGTCCTCAAGCAAATGCGCTTTTATTCTAGTCAAAGTACAAGTTAGGGGTCATTTAACACTAATATAAAAGTAATTACAACAAATAATCATTCCACTAAAGACCAAAGACAAGCACGGGGGTCATACACTAGCACCTCACAAATAGTGTTTAGATACTCACATCTCTCGGGTGTAATAAAGTATATATCACAATATGGAAATGGAAAACATCTCTCACTACCTGTCATAGCAAAATAGATTACCATAGGCTTGGGAAAGGATCAAACCTCCACCACATGGCGTAAGCACCTAGGATAAACTATCAAAGAGGTCTTTTAAAGGGTTGTAACGTTAGGTGTAGGGATATGGAATACACGGTTTTGTTGGATATAGCCTATAGGCAGTCTTTACTGGTGGCGAGTTAGCAATCTTGGTTAATTACATGTACAATATGGCGTTGCTAAGCCAAGACTAGACTCGACTTAAGCTAATAAATGAAAAAATAACAAAAACATAAAATAAACGTAGAAAGAAACGGGATGGCAGTCCGTATGTTTTTTCTCTTTTCTTTTTTTTTTCTATATATATATATATATTTTTTTTCTTAATTTTTTCATTTTTTTTTTTTTTTTTTTTTTTTTTTTTTTTTTTGCATAGACTCTTACCATACCATCCAAAATAATACATCATAGGGAATGAAAATTCCCCTTACATTTGAATTTTTACATACTTTACAATAAACTAATCTAATGACTCGAATTAAGAAAATCAAAACACTTGGAGTACTTTTAAGATTAACACACATACGGGGTAATATATGATGTTCTTCCTCATTACTCCATAAAATAAGTACTTTACCCATGAGTCTCAATCGTCCCAAAACAATATGTACAAGGATATGACTCGACTTAGCAACCATGTAATCAAATAGATGATTAACTAAGGGTTTAACAAATAACAATAATGCATTAAAGATGAGTGCATACACGGAAGGCTAAGGCGATTTGGGTGTACATTTAAGTGGGGTGTAACAAATTCTTCCTTTAAGTAAGATGCTTAAAGTTAGAAACGAAAAGATAGGCTCGGAGGGGTGTATTAGGGGTTTCGTGTACTAAAAATGAGTACAACGCTAATGTGTGGGAAAAATTAATTGACTTAACTAGCCAAGTAATATGACTTAAATGGTCAAGTAATTATGATACGGGTTTAACACAAGGGTGATCCTAATGCCTCTTATCATGTAGTAAATCCTACTACACGAATGTAGTCTCAGTAGCGGTCTCGGGATGCATCACTAACGCAAGTTCTAGAATCTAAATGCTACCGGTACACTCATAAGCACTAATAGTAAATGCTTTTCCTATCAAATCTAAAGGCGAACCTCACATATCTGGGTGGAAAATTTTTCTGAATAGTACGGTTTTGTGCTAGTCATACAATCTCCTATCCATGAGACGCTTGCTATGGCTAAAGTTTCACTCCTAAATGTTGTAAAAAAATTTAAATTTGGCGCTAAAATTGCACTAACAAGTATTTCTCATAGTTTTATTACACATCTACTATCAAACAAACAAACTCAAGCGAAAGTGTATCTGTAAGGTATCATCATTTTACCCTCCCCTTACACTTAGGATGAACATTGTCCCCAATGTTCAAGTAAAGAATGTAAAAGTGAAATAAGTAAAACGAATGAAATCAAATACTCCCCTGATTCGCTCGGTATGGATAATAAGGTGTCCAGGTTAGATCTTCCTCCAAGAAAATGAACAATCAAAGCTTCCCTTCCAGAATATAAATCATCTTCTTGTCATACTTAACCTGTAAAACCTGAGAAAACAGACAAGGCAACCTCGCGCAAAATCGGCGGCAATCTATATATGCTAACAAATCCTAGAAAACAAAATAAGATATAATGCTTGTGGAATGATGTTTGCAGATTCCTGGAGATTATAAAACTAATGATTCAACAAAAACTTTAAGACTCCGTTAGAAAAACAAAACTGGTAAAATTTCCATAATTTTACACGTCGCGCCGTCAAGAGTAAACTCGTGACGCCGTCAGAAGTGACCTGCAGAAATTCTTATGTTAAGTTTTCGAAAAATTTCTGGAAAAACTTCGTCTTACTTCCTAGAAAATCCTGCAAAACATCATTATGACTCGATACAAGCATTTGACTCTAACAAATACGAATATACATGTTCACTTAATATTGTGGAGAATCATGATCGATTTGTTTCTTAAAAACATATTTGGGGTTTCCCCTTACACTTATCTTTTGCGAAATACCTTTGGATAAAGTTAAGACTAGGCCAAACAACAAAATAAAGTATTTTCATCATTTTAGTTTTGAAACATGATCTACCAACAATAAAAATAAAGCATGCATACGGAAGCAAATAACAAACAAACAAAATAAAAATCACACAAAGCATGGGTTGCCTCCCAAGAAGCGCTTTTCTTTATTTACGAGTCTTGTAGCTAGACTCAAGGTCATGGGTTACTACGTGACATGGGTGAGTTCCTCATTGAGGACATCTTTGGGATCAAACTTAGGTTTTAACTTCCTATCGGTTTTCTTAGTACGGTATGACCTTTCAAACTTCTCTCCATCCGGATCATACAAAATCATCTTCATATGCCATGATCCGTCACCTTCCTTAGGTGGCTTGTCCCACCTCCATTTACACTTATCTCCCTCTCTTTTCCACTTGTTCATCTCTATATTAATAGGCATTACGCTTAAGAACTCAATCATCTTCCTAAAGACTAAGGGGTCCTCAAAAGGGTCTAGCTCTTCATCTCTAGCTATGAGTTGTTCCACCGAATGTGTCTTATCGATGAAATCTTTTTCTAGATAGAATGGGCGTTGAGGTCCTATAAAGTTCCTTTCTATCCAAGGTCCATATTTAGATGGTCTCCTATTCATCTCTACCCAATGTGGTGTCGGTTCATCCTCACAATTGTAGCTATGTTTCTTAACATCATATACCGACCAAGTATCGCCCTCACCTACCGCTATCTTAGACTCCTTACAATCTATCATGGCGCTAGCGGTAGCTAAAAATCCTCTTCCTACCAACAATGTGCATGTAGTGTCACTAACCATGTCTAGGACGTGAAAATCCGCTAAGATAGTTAACTTCCCTACGTGAACAACTACATCCTTAATCATTCCAACCGGGTGGGCAATACTCCCATCCGCTAGACCAATCAATACCTCCGTCTCCTCTAACTTTCCTAGCTTGAGAGTGGTGAAAAGGGATAAGGGAATCAAGTTGAGGCTTGACCCTAAATCGGCTAGCGTGTCGAAAGCTTCGGATCTTCCTATCTTACAAGGCAAAACAAATATACCCGGATCATCAAGCTTTTTAGGCAACTTGTTTTGAACGAAGGCGGTCCCATTTTTACCTAGTTTAAACTTCTCATACTTTTCTAGGAGGGCACTATAGTAGGGAGCACGGGCTAAGACATCAATGACGGGACGTTCAATGTGAAGCTCCTTGAATTCATCGTCAAGGTCTTGCGTAGGAGGTGTTTTAACTATGCTTTTGACCGGTTTTACATCGGGTGTTTTATTCGATTGGTCCTTTTAAAGAATTTGGTTTTGCTTGAAACACGTGCTCGTTGATTTAACCGAGTAGTATTGCGGACAAGAAGTTGGTGACGAAACTGATGATATGGAATTAACGTTTAGTTTCGGGTTCTTGATCGTGTCGCTTGGGAGTGCTCCCATTTCTCGGTCATTGAGAACTTTCAACAATGTGTCAATTTTGGTGGTCATCTCGCTTTGCTTTTGTTTGAAATCGGCTTCAAACTTAGATATGCGAGCTTCTTGAGATGCCATAAACTTAGCCATCAATCCTTCAAGATTGTTGGTACTACCATAGTTGTTAGAAGGATTGTTGTTGAAAGTACGGTTGGAGGGTGGACCGTTTGGTTGGTAACGATTAGGCGGATTGGAAGAACTGGCTTGGTTTTGTGTACCACTTATCTCCCGCTTCGTCAGTACGTGTGGATGCGTAGTCCGCAAAAGCTGTTCCGGGGAGTTCCACACAATCACGAGTGTCGTAGGGACCACTACATAATTCGCATGAAGAAGTGATTTTGTTCACTTGGCTTGAAGGCTTAGGAGCTTCGTAAGATTTCATGAGAAACTTGACTTGGTCCTCAAGTTCCATGATCCTACGGTCGGGAGTGCTAGAATTGTTCGAAGGCAAAGATATTGCCTTGACCGTTTTGTTAAATCACGGGGATCATTCCAACTTTCGTTGTCATAGAGAGCAAGATCTTCTGTGAGTTCCCATGATTCTTCCGCACTTAGATCACGTAGCTTACCACCGGCCGATTGGTCAATGGCTCGCCTTGTGGAAAGATCGATATGGTCATAGAAGATTTGGACTTGGAGCCAAAGATCTATGCCATGATGAGGGACTTTTTGGAGTAAGTCCTTAAATCGAGTCCATGCTTCATATAGAGTTTCACCTTGATGTTGTTGGAGCATCAAGATATCATTTCTAAGCTTGGTAGTTCTCCCCGGTGGGAAAAATTGAGCAAGGAAACGAGTGGTGAGATCATCCCATGAGGTGATGGATCCCGCGGATAAACGTTCAAGCCATTGACTAGCTTGATCACATAGAGAGAATTGGAATAGGCGTAATTGGGTCGACTCTCTAGTTGTAGCATCAAGGTCTATAGAATCTACGATTTTAAGGAAGTCCTTGAGATGTTGATTTGGATCTTCGGAACGAAGTCCATGGAATGCACATCCGCTTTGCACCAACCGGATGGTGTTGGATCGCAAGGGAGACATATTGGCTCCTTGGGTGAGCTCAATGGTGTTTCGATAGACTTGGTGGCTAGGTCGGGAGTACTCTCCTAGGGTTCGGGGCCTAAGAGGTTGGTTAGCTAGTGGTGGGTTTGTGGGTGGTCTTGTTGTGGTGGGATGATGGGTTCAAAGATGTTACCATCTTCCATGATGTCGGATGGTGAAGAGTTACGAACAAAAATACGAAGAAATAAGATAGACTAAAGAGAACCTAAAAATAAAAATAAAAATAGAATCTTACTAGAAAGGAATCTAGCAAGTAGACCTAATAAAAAGAAATCCTAACCTAGACAATAACTATTCCCCGGGCTGCGGCGCCAAAAACTTGATACGTAGGGATTGCACCAGGCTTTACCTCTCGAGGGATCTCGAGAAGCTTACAACCCCCACCAGGCAGTGTACCTGATCGTTGTAGTATAGTATAGTGACAAGTATCGGGGGATTGATCGTTCAGCTAGGAATAGTGTCGCTAGGATTAGAAAACCTAAAGACTAGGTCTAGAGATGAGGGATGATTCTTTTTGTATTTTTTAGTTTTTATAAAAGAAATTAAAAATCTCGGTTTTAAAGGAGTTGGGCGGAATTAGTTGCTAGTCAACTAACCCAATTACAAAGATGCAATCAAAACAAAATACTAAAAATGAAAATAAACTAAATTAAACTAGTGGTGTGAGCAATATATGGGAGAATTGTGTTTACTTAGGTTTCACTACTCCCTAGATATCTTTTACAGGTTAATTACTTGTTACAGTTGCGTGGATGACGGATTGTATTCCTTAATACCATTCATGGGGTGGCATACTTACTTCCCCAATCCTATAAGCGCCTACTTCACTCCTATATCGAGCCGGCTAAGAAGCTCGTAACATGGGATCACTAGAATTTGCTCATGCATTAAATACAACCATTAAAACCTAGTACACATCGGTTCATGTTTCTTAAGACGTTCAAGCATGTTACACAATGGAGATCTGCCAGTTTTCTTAAGCCTAACATTGAAATCATTCATCCATTACAACTATAAACAAGCAATCAACCTATAATCAACATCTAGGTTTCATTACATCTAAGCAAACACATGAAAGATCTAGCCTAGCATGTTAAAATCAAGACAAGCATAAGATATATTCAAACAACACATAGACATATTGAATGAATTGAATAAGGACTTATCTCAATTGAACATGAAAGGTTTCAAGGGGTGAAAACCCTTGAAAATACTGTTACAAACGACCTAGGGTTTATTAGGTTCGACCCTAGTATTCTCCACACAAGTTCCCCTCTTAATGAAAGAAAAAATAGAAAGGTATATATAGATTTTGTGAGGTGACGGCGTCAAGAGCAAATGACTGACGCCGTCATCTCGCCGCCAAATAAATTCTCGGACTGCCTAGATCTGGGTTTGACGCCGTCACGTGTATTCCTTATGCAGGCCGTCACAAAAATTACTCATGACGCCCTTCTCTTGACGCCTTTAGGTTTTCTCTGGGTCGTCATGGATTTTACTCCTGACGCCGTCAGAATTTCCTTCTTGACGCCGTCAGGTACTGTTCTCAGCATGGAAAATTAAGTCTTTGCCATTTTCTATTTTTTTATTCTCCAAAAACGTCCAAAATGATTCCTTATCCAGAATTCACTCCTAAAGTACCTAAAATCACAAAAGGAACGATTTAGGGCAATATTTGATCAAATAAATTCAATTCCGGGCTTAAATGACCCCCTAAAAACGGTTCATTTTTCGCCTCATCAATACTCTTATTTCTTCCTATTTTGGTTTCAGGGTAAAGATGTGTAAAAGAACGAACTTACGCGGAAATGGAAGGACTTTGGAGCAAATATGTGGAAATTATGGATTCTGCACTAACTACGGCGTAGAGGTTCATCTACCTACGCCGTAGCAAGGCTTCACGAAGACTACACTGTAGAAGCTCTTCTACCTACGGCGTAATGAAGAATTTATGAAGACTACGGCGTAGCCCAACAACAGGCTACGACGTAGAAGTCCACTAAAGAACACTACGGAGTAGGTAACTTTCCAAGCTACGACGTAGGATCTCATTTGAGGCAGTAAAGAACTAACGAGGCCAAGGAAGAAGCTACGGCGTAGCAACTTTATCTACTATGCCGTAGGATGCTTATCATCAAGACTTTACGCCCGTAACACTTGATCAAGTTACGGCGTAACATAATTTGCAAAGGTTACGGCGTAGCAACTCTAATGCGCTACGCCGTAACATAGTCGGGGCCTATAAATACCAACCCTAATTCCAAGTTTTTCATATCACTTCCCATCTATTCACCACAGCAACGTTGGGAAAAACTCAGGAAGTAGGGAGAAAGAAGTTCTAGCCACATCCAAGTCAATTCCAAGGGAGGAATCATACACCAATCATAAGTGTTTTCATTCCTTTACTTTGTATTCGATTCATGTTTAGATTTGTATTAACTCAACATTGTTTTACTGCAATTATGAACATGAGTGGCTAAACACCTTTTGGTGTTAGCCTAGTTATGAAATTGTTATGTTATTGATTTAGTTTTCCACGTATCTATTATCTATTCTTTGTTTACTTTCATGGCGAGGCTTGGGACACTCTAGTTCCCATAGTGATTAGCGTTGGTTGTTCTCTAGATACTTGTGGAATTAACCCTAGGAAGCAAGTTGCTAGGGATTTGACTTGGTGATAATATCACCATACATGTGCGAATTAACCTTAGGACCACCTACCAATGCTAGACACTTAACGGAGTTAGAGGGGTGTAAGATCTGACCATGCTGCATTCGTTAGACTTGTCCATGTTAGTAGAGGCACTTAATGACTGTTATGTCTTCGTACCGATGAACCCAAGGCTTTACAATAGCTTTGGATAGGACAAGGTATAAGATAGATATAGGCGAATTTGACCATCTGACCCGAAATGAATATCGAATCCCCGAACGATATGATAGGATTCACCTATAGGAAAACTAATCATGATCATAACAAGAGTAGTAATTAGGTTAACACTACTTCTCTTTACTGATTATCTTCTATTTACTTTACTGTCTTATCGTTACTTTTAATTAGTTTAATTAATCTTTCAACTCAAAACCCCCTTTTAAACGTGACACAACTTAGATAATTTCCGCACCTTAGCTCTTGGGACGACCTCGGCTTTACCATTTAACCATACCACACACGACCGGATACACTGTCCATTAGTGTGTAAAAGGTAGACCTTAGGTAAACGAGACTTTATAGATATTAAAACCTGGTCAGTAAAACCTGCATCACTTGTATCCTTCATTAGTAATGTAAACTAACCTGAAAGGATGAAAGTTGGTGGTCTTGTTGTACTTTGCCTTTCCTTCTTTTACGCTTTCGTACATAATTCTCCACATCTGGCTCCATTTTCTAAAAAAGTGGGACAATGTAACAAAAATTAGGCTTCAACAAATGACTCTTTTCTTAGGTTTTCGTAGTTGCAATTCAGAATCATCAACTTCGCTTTTACTCTTGCAATCTGAGTTGCATTCAAGAAGTCCAAGTCCTTCTTCAAAGTTTGACATCCGCATCTTACTATAACATGTTAAAAATAAATTACACCGATGTAAGAAGATTTAGAAAAAAAGCTTAATAACTTGAACTTATTACCTTTTTGGAGCATTTTTCTATGGATGGGCATTAACCAACATGACACATGTCCGGACATAAATTTGTGCAGATGTGAAGCTTTCTACACAACCAATCTTAATGTTAATGATCTGGAGAAAAATGTTGGCTTAAAATATTGGCAAAGAGTATAAAGGAACAACTACTTGAACGAACAACTATTCGCTATTTTAAGAAACATTTAACAGATGTAGTTCCGTCACCATCTTAGTTATCCTGAGTGCGGCTTAGCTCGATCATTGACTGAAAATATCAATAAAAAAGCATGATTATAGTAACCTTATGGACCTTGATTTTGAAAAAAAAAAAATGCTAATGAAGTATTATTAAGTTCTACAATAGGTTAAATTCATAAAAAGTTTAACCCGATGGCCTTGTGCTTCACCATAACCTCTCCTATTTCAACGTCCTCCCATTTAAGGACATGTGACATAATATGAATATCATAAGGTTCATTTTTCACTTAATTGATTGAAAAACATTATACTATGGGATTTAAATCGGTCCCTAAATACACACAAATTAATAGATAGCTTTTGTTCATCAAACACACATAAATAAAACAACCAATCTCTCATTCATATTGCAAGGAATTTACCTTCCGACAACAATGTCTACTCTTCATAGATCCGCTTCATATGCTTCATAGCAGGATAATGAGTGAAATCAGCAACCTAAAAACAATTAAAAAAATGCAATAAATAACGGATTTAGCTATTCACAATTTTATCAAACACATAGAGTGCGTAAAGTTCATTACACATGCAAATTAGTTCAACCTATATCCAAATAACAACCACATGTGATTCACATATAATCCCTAAATTGAATTTGAATATAAGTATAGATACTCACCGAGTTGGACACCAAAAAACCCACTGCCATAGATGTTTTTTCTTAGGGATGTTGAATACGTGAATAAGATGCAATTAGTTTTATGTGTGATTTTAAATCGGTGAAATCATTGGATTTCAAATTGATATCCATTGATTTATGCAAAAGCATTCATGATCTATACATAAACATCATTAGCCATAAATAATATAATCATTAAAAATATATATAAAAAAGAAATTATTAGAAAATGACAAAAATAAACTTACAATCCAATCCAAAAATAGTTCTTTATGAACCCGTTCTTTATGAAATTCATTCATCTCCATAATATTCATTCATAGTTCTTTATGAACCCGTTCTTTATGAAATTCATTCATCTCCATGAAATTCCTTTCAAACATTTCATCAAACACCTTGCCCTCTTTAAATCACTTGCAAACATTTCATCAAACATGTATCACGGCTTCCAATTACACCAATATTTAGATCTACTATATCTAACCACACTCATATTCATAATTAATGGAATATTTAGAAGTACCTAATTAACACATCCAACTAAACAAAGGAAGATAAATCAAAACTTACAAATGTTTATATGCGGTAATTGAATTAAACCTGCATAATCAAAAAAGAAATTGTTCATGCTAATAACCAACGCCAAAACATGTAATTCAATATCTGAACTAATAATTGGAAGCCCTAAATATATTATAATTAAATAGGTACTTACTAATTCTTCAATTGCCCGATTTTTGAATATGTGGAATCATTGTCTGTTTTTTATTTTGGAACCATGAACTGATTTGATATGAAAAGTGGTGTTTTTTATTTTTGAATCGTGGTGCGTTTGAGATGAAACTGATACAGCAAAGATTGTTTTGAATTGAATTGAATTGTGTTGAATATGATTTTAATTTTGAGAGGAAGGCGTATGAAATAAGCTTTGGTGGAGAATTGAATGTGTTTAGGGAGTTAGCAAAAATAGCACAAATTAACCGTGCTTTTATGGATGTGCTTCAAAGGTGTTGTACATATTAGGAGCATTAATTATTTATCGACCAATAGGAGCAAAGACACCTCAGCACATTAATGAATTATGGTGCTTCATTGGCTTGTAAATTATTCACGTTTATTATATAAAATAGATTCGCAAAGATACCGAGTATCTTGATAGGTCCTGTTTATGGTTAAACAAAGACCATACCCGACCCATATGAAATAAACTGCCACGGCTCACAAGTTACCAGATAGATAGTGAGAAATACATACAAAATAAATACAACCGTCAATCACCATGACAATTAAGCTTCATCTTATAACTTCCTATTATTATCACTCACCTTATACATGTAACTCTTCTTCATCATTTAAACCAAAAGTATTCACAGTGTATATGAAATATCAATCTCACACACGAAAACATAAAATTTCATGTTGTTCGAATTCGGAAGCTTCTTCTACTAATAATTCTCGACCACAGAGTATAAGTAAGTCAAGATTTCGGATTGTTATGCATGTTGTGGATTTCATGCCTAATATTATGTATTTCTTTATTTCCTAGTGTTATGAATGTTTATGTGGAGAAATTATATTATTTGACTGAATAAATGGTTTAAATGTCGATTACTTTAGTGCTCCCTATTAAAAAACATACAATTTGAAAAAAACAATATCATTACTAGTTTCTCTTTCTTATTTTTTATAAAATGATATTTTACCCTTAACTAATTAATTAATTAATATTAATTAATGAGACAGAGGGAGTATAAAAGTGGGGAGTTATTGTGAACTTGTGATTGTTTGTTTCCTAGCGTTTATTGGAAGTGAAATTGCTGAATTTTGATTGTCTTAGACGACTGTTTTAAGGACTTGTTTTTAGGATGCATGTTGTGGATCTGAATATATAAAATGATAATTTGGGTGATTCTCTCTCTACTCTTGGGTTTATCCAAGGGTAGAGGTAGGACATGTCTACATTCTACTTCCCCTATACCCCGCTCTAGCGAGATTAGGTATGTTGTTGTTGTTATCATTTGCGTAATTCGAATATTTTATTGAAATGTGGTTCAAGGACTTTGTGTTATAGGTTTCTGGATTAAATTTATGTGTAAATACTTTGTGTTTTAGGCATATCTGAATTTGCTTCATTTTCCTAGGATTCTATCAGTGACTGAATATCTTGCTTTCATATGCATGTTGTGGGTGTGACCGATAATCTTTCTGGTTTCATCAACTATAGTATTTCCAGGTGTTCTAGGTTTGGAGTGCAATTCGGTACATAGCTTAGATCATGTCAAGAAACTATGACCAAAAATGCATACCAACATAGCTTGTGCTTATTTGCTTAGTTGATCCGGTTCAATTCTAAGCTACTAATTATGGCACTCTAACATAGCTTATATCGTTTGTATTCAAGCTTATCAGGAGCATATTGTTGTTCTAAACATAGACATACAAATTTTATTAATGGTATGTTGTAAACAGGTTAAAATCTAAAGCTTTTTACGGCAACTAATGTGTCTGGGAAAATTGCAGGGCCGTTGACTTCAACTGATCTCATTAGTTCTATCAAGGATGGAGCTGTAATCCGAGTGGCATGCCAGGCATGAAATTGTATACTGGGTTGTTTATTTTAGCTAAATAATATCGTTAACAAGTGTGAATATGTATAATTATTGGTGGTTTATTAGTTAATCTCCATTGTGAAGGGTGTGAGTGGAGTATACAGTGAATCAACAGCTAAGAAAGCATACCCAGATTGTGAAACTGTCCCTTGTGAGCAATTTGATATCGCATTTTAGGTGAGACCATATCCTTGATTCACTAGAACTTATCATGATGTCACTCTTGTGAGCAATTTTCTTTCACACGCTGACGTATTAGTGGGTGATTGGTTTAATCAAAGATAAAAGAGAGAAACTGCCACAAAATATACCAATCACCCGCTAACACGTCAGCGTGTACATTTTTTTATGAATTATTTATGTGGTTCTGGCATTATTATTAGAAATTGCATTCATGGCTATAAGAATTTCCATCCATTGACAGTCACTTATAGGTTATTATGTAATAAGTGTATCTTAACTAGAGTTCCAAAATGTCATTTCACGTTGGGTCGAATTTTGCTACTCCAGGCCTGCTAGACTATATTATGGAGAACACATGCTTTAGTCGCACCAAGGCATACAGCAAGGTGATCCACTTGGACCTCTTCTCTTTGCCTTGGTGTTACATCACTTGGCGTGTAAAATTAGAGACTCCTTCAATCTGTCCTTACACGCTTGGTATCTTGATGATGGCACTATCATCGGAGATACTTTGGTTGTGGGGAAGGCTCTAGAGCTTATTATGGCGGAGGGACCACTGCACGGTTTGTACCTCAATGTAGATAAGACTGAGATTTTTTGGCCCAAGGAAGACCCTCGAAGCATGTTGGAAGGTGTTTTCCCGCTTAAAATTGCTCGCCCACTACAGGGGGTTAAACTATTGGGGGGGCCTGCCAGTATGGATCTTGAGTTTAGCAGTGAGCTTGTGATGAAACGGGTCGCTAAAACTATTGAGCTCATGGAGGCTATTGCAAAACTTAACGACCCCCAATGTGAATTGTTGCTTCTTCGCGCTTGTGCTGGCATTTCAAAGTTATATTTCTCTTTGCGCACATGTTCTCCTAGGGTTTTTGAGCGTGCTCACCTTGCTTTCGATGTGGCATTACGTTCTTCTCTGGAACGTATGTTTACTGCCTCTAGACCTGGATTTAGTGATTGGCAATGGAGGCTCGCTACCCTACCATTTGCATTTGGGGGACTGGGCGTATATTCAGCAGGTGATGCCTTAAATTATGCATTCCTTGCGTCTAGATTCCAATCTGCCAAACTACAGACTAAACTCCTCAGACATTCGGGTATTGTTACCTCTGGTCCCTTCTTTGAGGAGGCATTGTGTGCTTTTAATGCGAAAATGGAGGTTGACCTCCTGAGTAACCGGATGAGATCGCTGCCCCCAAACTCATGAAGAAATTGGCAGACATATATTTCAAACGTGTTACCCAGAAGGCTGAATCCACTTTTCGTCTATCTCCTCGACAAATTGTACTATAGAGGTCACAAAAACTTATTTGCAATTGTACTCTAGACACAAGTTGGGCTCTCACCCCTTTCTGTATACAAAAACTTATTCTATGAAAAATAAAAATACCACTCTTAGCATTATTTGAGTGGCTACTGGCAATAGACTTAATACGGGAAAGTATGTCCAAAGTCTCCGTGTCAAACTCCCCGAAGGTAGAAAAAGCAAAAGGTACAAACTTTTATTATTATTATTATTATTATTATTATTATTATTATTATTATTATTATTATTATTATTATTATTATTATTATTATTATTATTATTATTATTATTATTTTTCTATAGCTAAAGGAGTGGGAGCACAGTTAGTATCTCGGCTTCCCACTAACTTCTAGTAAATCCTTTATGTTTCTAATAAAGTGATAATAATAATAATAATAATAAAAATAATAATAATAATAATAATAATAATAATAATAATAATAATAATAATAATAATAGTTAACTATATTTTCGGTCAATGTGGTTGTATCTAAATTTCATTTTTTGTTCATTTCAAAAAAATTGTGATTTCAGTCTAAAAGGCATAGTTTGGTTTCACTTTGGTCCAATTTTCTAACGAAGTTAATTTAGTCCTTAAGTCTAATTGTAAAGTGGCAACATTAGTCCTTTAACCTAACAGTCGTTTGCACCGTTAATCCTTTCAGTTAGTTAGTCTTTTAAAAATAAATTCTAAAACACAAATCGAAAAAAGTTAGAAAAAAAATTTTAAAAATGTTTTTTTTGGAAATTTTTTTTTCCTAAAAAAGTAATTCGAATTTTTTTTAAGAAAAAAATTTCTAAATTTGTTTTTCTAATAAAATTTTTCTTAAAAAATTCAAAAAAGAAAAAATATTTCTAGTTTTATTTATTTATTTATTTATTTTTTATTTTTTTTAATGATGATGGTTTGTTCTTTTATTTGTTTTGAGACATCATTAGAATGATGATGGTTTGTGCTAATTAGCAGACTTGATATTTATGTAAGAATGATCTATTTATTATCGTATGTTTTACATTTCAAGAATATTTGTATTAAATGTGTGGTTTTTTTATTTACCCATGCATTATTCACAATATGACGTAAATATTTAGCCACTATTTACTCACAAACAGTAGTGGGTAATTTTTATCATGGATTATCATGGGCAGGATTTCTCACGCTTTTTACACACGATTATATACGTGGTTAATTCTATTCAAGGATTGTGATGGGGGAGTTGACTTTCGACAAACTAAATTTATTTTTAGAATTTTTAAGAAAATTTTTATTAGAAAAAAAAAATTAGAATTTTTTATCTTAAACAAAATTTTTTCTGAATTATTTTTTGTGGAAAATTTTTTTCGACAAAAAACCTTTTTTTCGAATTTTTTAAGAAAATTTTTATTAGATTTTTTTTCTTAAAAAAATTTGTCGAAATATTTTTTTTGGATTTTTTTTCCACATAAAAAAAGAAGAAAAAAACATTTTTTTAGATTTTTTTTCTAATTTTTTTCGAATTTCTTTTTTGGATTTTTTTTTAAAGATTAACTAACTGAAAGGACTAACGGTGCAAACGATCTTTGGTATAAAGGACGAATATTGCAAACGATCGTTAAGTTAAAAGAATATATTGTTGCCACTTTACAATTAGACTTAATGACTAAACTAACTTCGTTAGAAAATTAGAACAAAAGTATGCCTTTTTGACTGAAATCACAACTTTTTTAAGAATTTGACCAAAAGTGAAATTCAGATACAACCACAAGAACCAAAAATGTAGTTAACTCATAATAATAATTATAATAATAAATAAAAATAAAAAATAAAAAAAAAATGATAACGACGAAAAAAAAAAAGAAGGGTAACGATGGGTTAAACAAACATACCGGGTATCTTGATAGGTTCCGTTTATGGTTAAAAAGGCCACACCCGACCCCACCCGACCCGACCGATATGAAAATAAACTGCCACGGCTCACAAGTCACCAGATAGATAGCGATTGAGAAATACAAATACAACCGTCACCAGCGTTGTTAGCTAAAGCGACGGTCACCGTGAATAAGTATGGCAACTAAAGTTCATCATCCTATAACATTCTCATATCATACAAGTAGTAACTACTCTTGTTCATTTAAACCAAAGCTATTCACAATTCACATGAAACATCCAAAACATAAAATTTCATCTTGTTCGAATTCGGAACCTGCTTCTTCTAATAATTCTCGATCACAGAGTATAAGTAAGTCAGGAATTTTGGATTGTAATTATCTTTCTTTATTTATGTGGAGTAACTTTTATATTTGGCTGTTAGGACTTATTGTTGTTGACGAATAAGATGGCTGAATGCTCATCATTGTTGGATGTTGCGCTTAAAATATTGATTGAATGCCTAACTTTTAGTGCTCCCCGTCCCAAAAAAACACACGCAATTTGAAAAACAATTATGTTTGTGGAATGACAATTTTACCCTTAGTTAATTAATTATTGTACTAATGTTTTCTTTAAACTTCCCTCTAATTTTTAGTAATTTGGGACAACCCAGGGAGTATAAATTGCTGAATTTTGATTGTTGTTTGTTGATTTTAGACAACTGCTTGAAGGACTTATTTTTAGGATGTGAATATGTAAGATGATCATTTGCGTGATTCTCGCTCTACTCTCGGGTTTATCCTGGGGTAGAGGTAGGATTTGTCTACATTTTACCTCCCCCATACCCGTTCTGTCGGGATTGGGTATGTTGTTGTTGTTGTTATCATTTGCGTGATTCGAATATTTCATTGAAATGTGGTTCAAGGACTTTGTGTTATACGTTTCTGGATTAAATTTCTGTGTAAATACTTTGTGTTTTATGCATATCTGAATTCGCTTCATTTTCCTAGGATTCTATCAGTGACTGAATATCTTGCTTTCATATGCATGTTGTGGATGTGACCGATAATCTTTCTGGTTTCATCAACTATAGTCTTTGTAGGTGTTCTAGGTTTGGAGTGCGATTCGGTCCATAGCTTAGATCATGTCAAGCTACTATGACCAAAAATGCATACCAGCATAGCTTGTGCTTATTTGCTTAGTTGATCCGGTTCAATTCTAAGCTACTAATTATGGCGCTCTAACATAGCTTATATCGTTCGTATTCAAGCTTATCAGGAGCATATTGTTGTTCTAAACATAGACATACAAATTTTATTAATAGTATGTTGTAAACAGGTTAAAATCTAAAGCTTTTTACGGCAGCTAATGTGTCTGGGAAAATTGCAGGGCCGTTGACTTCAACTGATCTCACTAGTTCTGTCAAGGATGGAGCTGGAATCCGAGTGGCATACCAGGCATGAAATTGTATACTGGGTTGTTTATTTTAGCTAAATAATATCGTTAACAAGTGTGAATATGTATAATTATTGGTGGTTTATTAGTTAATCTCCATTGTGAAGGGTGTAAGTGGAGCATACAGTGAATCAGCAGCTGAGAAAGCATACCCAGATTGTGAAACTGTCCCTTGTGAGCAATTTGATATCGCGTTTCAGGTGAGACCACATCCTTGATTCACTAGAACTAATCATGCTGTCACTCTCATAATATATAGTTACAATATAAGCAATCATGCCAAAATGTTTAACTTAATATCCAATTATATTAGAGGTTCCGCAATGACCATTGTCATTGATATATGTATTACAAATGTTTAAAAGAACTTGTGCGAAAATATATAACGAGAAGCCAAACCAAGACGGCAAGACGTATTTGGAGTACTTTTTTGGGGAAGAAATGAGTTTGTGCTAATTCAGAATGAGCTATTGTGAGAAACATAAAGGTTTCACAAATGATAGATTAACCACTCTTTGTTTATTCTTATATTATTTGATAACATGATATTCTTATTACTCATCGAGTGATAAGCTTCTGGCACCTTTGTAACTTATCTCTCCAAATGCTGCAAAGAGTAACTTCTCGTAAATAAAAATGCAAACCCAGAGTCTTGCTCTAGGCATCGACCTTACTGGAACATCCCTGAGATCTTATCAATATGGGATTAAATAAATCTTCGTGATCCTCCTTTTTTATTCTTTGATGCAGGCGGTTGAGAACTGGATTGCAGACAGGGCAGTTTTGCCTATTGAGAATTCTTTGGGAGGTAGCATTCACCGAAACTATGATCTTTTGCTTCGTCACAGATTACATATCGTCGGAGAGGTGCAACTCTCCATCAGACATTGCTTGTTAGCCAATCATGGTGTCAAAATTGAAGATCTTACAAGGGTTCTGAGTCATCCACAAGTACGTTCTGCATATTAGCTCTTCTGAAATACAGTTTGAATGTTGATAATGATCTTTTAATAATTGTATGCAGGCTCTTGCTCAGTGTGAGCACACATTAACAAGGTTACGAGTGGCTAGGGAAGCTGTAGATGATACAGCCGGTGCTGCACAGGTACTGACAGTACAGTACTATGACACCAATGAATTTTCTTTCTAATAAACAATTAGCGTGTCAAATATGAGTACTAAAGTTATATTTTTTTCAGATACAATATATTTATGGTAACAAAGTAGGAGGTTTTATGCATTAGCAAGCAACAGGACCTTTGCGATTTTCGACCCTTTGGCCCATTTGACCTATATCTCTTTTCACTTGTTATTCTATTTACCCGATAGATATAAAACATAAACGAATGGACCCACTCATAACTAAATGAGTTGAGATTGTCACCCCTAGTCGAATGTTTAGTATAAGACAAAATTGTTGATTTACTTTATAAAGAAGAAGATACCTTCTGAAGCTATTTAGTAAAAATGTTGAGGGTGTTCACAGTTTTATTGTCATCCTTTAATGAAACCTTTTACCTTGACTGGCCACATGGCTTTATTGAAGTGTCTAACTTTGAGTCAGTTATCTTATATACCTCTCACATGACATGATCCTGTCGATTGAAACCAGTATTGTCAATACTTTGTCGGCCAGTGACCCATAAAGTGATAATAACTTTGTTAGATAAGGGTGCTATTGCTAGTTGCCTAGTATAGGTGATGCCAACGGTGTATTATAATTTTTTGCTTTTTTCTAATGCCGATAATACATGTTTCAGTTTGTTGCTCTTCACAAGCTCAAAGACACAGGCGCTGTTGCTAGTATAGGTGCTGCCAAAATATATGATATGAATGTTTTAGCTCAAGATATACAGGTACAAATTTTGTTCCTTGTGCTATGAATGACTTTTGCACAGATTGTGTGTTTGATGTGAAATACTTATCTGATTTGTAGGATGATTCAGACAATGTCACTCGCTTTCTGATGCTCGCAAGAGAGCCAATTATTCCGGGCACAGATAGACCCTTCAAAGTGAGTGATATTCTCGAGCATATGTTGCAAATTAGTAAAGGTAGCCAATGGGTTGGTTGGGAATGGCTCGGGAAATGGGTTAAATTTGGTATGGTCTTCATAATTCTTTTTTTCCAAATAATTCCATATTTAAATAACTATTCGGTGTTGTCAAAATTATGTTGCAGTAAATTAGTAATCTAGTTTTGTAAAAAAAATAAAAAAAAAATGCTTTTATTATGTTCTATTTATGCATCATAAATACACTCTGCGACCTGCGTGACTTTCAGCTCATTTCCTGTTAACCTATTTATTTTGATGCTACCTGTTAGATCAGTTAGAAATGAAACATAACTTGTTAGACCAGTTAGAAATGAAACATAACTCGAATCAGCCAACTCATAAGTAAACGTGTCGAAATTTTCATCTAAATAAGAAACTGTTTCTGAACCCTGAAGCATCACCATTAACTTAATTTTCAATTGTATGCAGACAAGCATAGTATTTTCACTAGATGAGGGACCTGGTATGCTTTACATGGCACTTGCAGTTTTTTCTATGAGAAATATCAATCTCACAAAGGTTGTATACAATTTATAATGAATTTCATTGCCACTTATTATGTCACAATTATTGTTTTTGATGTTAAAGGATTGCTCTTTGCCCAGTCTTATCAGTTTGTTTGTTTCATGTAATCAGATTGAAAGTCGTCCTCAGCGAAAATATCCCCTTATACAGCCTGCTGGAAATGGTGATGGTTTAAAGTAAGTGTAGGATGTTATGAGCACTACCGACTTTGGCTACTGTGTGCTTTTGCTAGTGTTAATATATATGGACTGTTCATTGATCCAGAAATGTTGATTGAGGATTTTGAAAGTTCTTTAAACAATTTAGAATAACATAAGATCTTTTATATTCAGTTACTTAAATAGTGATTAGAATAATTACTTTAGCATGATATACAAAATCGAAACCACTCAAACAATATCCGTGAAACTATTAATGCACATAAACTAACTGATAACCCCGACAAATAAATAAAACATAAAACAAAAATAAAGGGTATCAGAACCTTACTGCTAACTTCTGCTATTTGTAGATCACCTGGTTAACCTTTGAAAGGTTATAACCAGCAGGTTCGGACAATATTCTTGTATTAACAAAACGTGGTTGTGATATGTCAATTTAATATGCAGGCATTTCGACTATCTCTTCTACTGTGATTTTGAAGCATCTATGGCTGACTACAATGCACAAAATGCCCTAAAGCATTTAAAGGTGAGATCGGTCTAAAACACACATTTTTTTTTCTTTTCTTTTTTTTTTTTTTTCCAGTCCTGACTCTTGACGTGTATTCAGTCCCACATATTATACTCATCCTGTCTTCTTGCAGGAGTTTGCAACATTCTTGCGAGTTCTGGGGAGCTACCCAACAGACACAACTTGATTTGAACAATCATATATACATACGCATGAACTGGCCGGAACAATGTTTAAGCAAACTGGTCAACTTGTAGATTGTAGTACTTCAGAGTTCAAGGGTTGAAATCCCCTTTTTTTCTTGGGGAGAGGCTAAGGATACCAACTTCACATGATTGTCATATACACTGTGAGCAAGACCCGATCAACTACTAGATGGTAAGTCCTTGGAGTTCAATGGTTCAAATTTTCATGTTTTAAATGCGTAGAGAAGAAGGTTTGAAACATTGGATTTTTTTTTTCTTTTTTATTTTTTTGGTAAAAGTAGATTATGCATAGTTTTGGTAGTAAAGTTTTTGTTGTTTTTGCACATCTTGAAAAGGGTTTTGTTCTGTTTTGCCAATATATTTCAACTTGAAATTGTAGAATATAGGATATGTATAGTTTTGGTAATAGTTTTTGTTATTTCATTGTTTTGTTTTTGCAATTGAATATATTCAATTTGCATACTAAACTAGCAATTAGAGAAAAATAAAATTTCATTTTATGGATGTGTTGGTGAATATTTCAGCCAATCTTGCTCACTCAGCCATATGGAAATACAATGGGTTCTTTGAAACCGTCTCCCTCGTATTTTTTATTTATTTTTTATTTATTTATTTATTTATTTATTTTTTAACTTTTTTGTGATTAGTATTTAGAATTTAGAATCTTCATCTGAAACTTTTATAATTATTGAGGACTTAACTTTGAAACCAATGGAACTGAATCTGAATTTGGCCAGTTAAATATGGTCTCGTCTAATGAACTTTATGGTTCCAAAAACCTAGCAACGTATTGTTTGGTATGAGTTTTTTAATACCCGTTACTTGATATTTATTGTTGGGAATTAAATAATCAGAAGAATCAGCATAAAGGCTCAAGGAAATACATCAAGTATGTTCCTGATAATAAAGCTCAAAATACGTTCTTGCTGATAAACACAAGAGTGTTTCTCCTGAAAGAATGTTTCTACTGAAGGTGTTTCTGCTGATGGATTCGCTGCTATGACTCATTCAACAGCTGTGTAGATAAGTACGACTTATTCTATTGATACGTATACAAGAAAATATTTTTGTTGTAGTCATCAAATTGAACACTCCAAGTGAGTTGTAATCCTAGATACATGTTGTATCTTAATGACTGACATGATAAGTCATCATCTAGCTAGAATGAAGATTAGTCATAAGCTAGTAATTAGATGAGTCATATAGATTGTAAAAGATCTTTTCCTTGGACTATAAAAGGAAGATCTTAGATATGACTTAAATAGAAATAAGTGCAGAAAATAGATGTGTGCGTAGATATATACTTGGAGAAAAATAATAGAACAAAACACAAGATTCAAGGTCTTTGTAACTCTAGTGATAGTGAAGATCACTCGTATTATTTTGAATAATATTGAATCGTTTGGTGGAATACTTTCATTGTTCTTTGTTAAATAAACTCAAGCATCACAGTTCCATTTCCAATAAACATTTTAAGTATGGTTAAGTAGATTCCGCATACTTAATCATATTCACTCAAAGTATCACATATACACATTACAAAGGTCCAACACCTCATAGTGTGTTATCAAATCAAGTGATCCTCTCAGTTGGTATCAGAGCTTTCAGGTTGATATAGAAGAAGAAGAAGAAGAAGAAGAAGAAGAAGAAGAAGAAGAAGAAGAAGAAGAAATGGACACAGAATCTATTCAAACAAATATTGTTGCAAAGTTGCCAGTTCTCAAACAGAATGAGTTTGAATTGTGGAGGTTAAGGATAGAACAGTTTTTCCAGGTGCAGGATTACACTCTATGGGAAATCATTGAAGATGGAAACTCTTTCCAACCCACAACCACTACATCAACAGTTGAAGGTAAGGCTATAACAACTATTCAAACTATCCCTACAACTGCTGATGAAAGAATAAAGAAGAAGAATGACCTCAAGGCCAGAAGTATGCTGATGATGACCATTCCAAATGATTAACTTATAAACTTCAGTAAATTCAAAGATGCCAAGTCATTATTTGAGGCATATATTGCAAGATATGGAGGGAATGAAGCCATAAAGAAGACCCAGAAAACCCTTCTCAAGCAGCAGTTTGAAAATTTCTCATCAACCATGAATGAATCTCTTGACCACATGTTTACAAGGCTACAGAAAATTGTGAGTCAACTTGCTGTTCTTGGGGTTGATATACCTCAAGAAGATTTAAACTCAAAATTTCTGAGAAGCTTACCAGAAGAGTGGGCTATGCATGTTGTTGTTTGGAAGAATAAACCAGACATAGACACTATGGATCTTATGGATTTGTATAGCAACTTTAAAATTGTGGAACAGGAAGTAAAAAAAACTGGTGTCTCTAGTTCATATACTAGGAACATGGCTTTTATGTCATCTCCTAGTATCTCAAACCCAGTTAAAGATGAAAAGGTTGATAATGGAATTGGTGCTGCTTGTTCATCAAACAGTACTTTTGGTATATTGAATGAAAAGGCTTGTTGTGCCTTTTTCACAAGTCAGAATAATGGGTCCATGCTCACTCATGAAGATCTTCTAGAAATCAATGATGATGATTTAGAAGAGATGAACCTAAAATGGCAAATTTCTCTTCTTAGCATGAGAGCTAAGAAATTCTATCAGAGGATGGGGAAGAAGCTCACCATTAGCAGCAATGATACTGCTGGTTTTGACAAGTTAAAGATAGAATGCTATAACTGTCATATGTTGGGGCACTTCTCAAGAGAATGTAGAAGGCCAAGGCAGCAAGATAGCAAGAATAGAGGTTTTGGAAGCAAGTCCAAAACAGGGGAATCAACCAATCCAAAGGCTATGGTAGCCATTGATGGATTAGGATTTGATTGGAGCTTTATAGCTGATGAAGAAGAAGCTTCTCCTCAGACAGCTCTTATGGCTTTCTCTACAGAGGGACATTCATCAGCAGATACTGAAGATCAAGGATTCTCAGATAGTGGATGTTCAAGGCACATGACAGGCAACAAGTCTTATCTCTCAGATTTCCAATCAATAGATGGAGGCTATGTTACCTTTGGAGGAAAAATTACTGGTAAAGGTACTATTAAAACCGGTAAATTAGATTTTGAAGATGTGTACTATGTGCAAGAGCTTAAGTATAATCTTTTTAGTGTCTCACAAATGTGTGACAAAAAGAACAAAGTTTTCTTTACTGACACTGAATGTCTTGTATTTTCTTCTGATTTTAAGATGCCTGATGAAAGTCAAACACTTCTTAGAATTCCAAGAAAAGGCAACATGTACAGTGTTGATATAAAGAAGATTGTTCCAAAAGATTCTCTTACTTGTCTTATTGCTAAGGCCACATTGGATGAATCTATGAAATGGCATAGGAGGCTTGGTCATATTAACTTTAAAACCATAAATAAGATTGTCAAAGATGGTTTGGTAAGAGGTTTACCTCAAAAACGATTTGAAAATGATCAAACATGCATTGCTTGTCTTAAAGGCAAACAACATAAAGCCACTTGTAAGCCCAAAATTTTTAACTCTATCAATCAATCATTGTTTATGCTGCATATGGACTTATTTGGTCCTACAAATGTTAGAAGTTTGTTGCATAAGAGATATTGTTTAGTTATTACTGATGACTTTAGTAGATTTACATGGGTATTCTTTTTAGGTACTAAGGATGAGACTTCTAGCATCCTTAAGACCTTCACTACAGAGATAGAAAACCTAGTAAGCAAAAGAGTAAAAGTCATTAGATGTGATAATGGGACAGAATTTTAAAAGAGTTATAGATGATTTCTGCAAAGAAAAAGGTATTAAAAGAGAATTTAGTGTTGCAAGAACTCCACAACAGAATGGAGTTGCTGAAAGAAAAAATAGAACACTAATAGAAGCTGCTAGAACTATGTTAGCTGACTCTAAGTTGCCTATAACTTTTTGGGCAGAAGCAGTCAACACTGCTTGCTATGTTCAAAATAGAGTTTTAGTTGTAAAACCTCACAATAAGACATCATATGAACTTTCTAGAGGTAGAACTCCTGAAATAGGATTTTTTAGACCTTTTGGATGTCATGTGACCAGTGTTGTAAATATCGGTCTTGGCGGCCGATATATCAGTGATATATCGCTTATCGGCGGTCGACCGATACGATATTTCACTTATCGGTCAAATTTATCGGTTTGGTCAAAATCGGTCAAATATCGGTCATATCGGTCAAATATCGGTCATATCGGTCAAATATCGGTCATATCGGTCAAATAGCGGTCAAATTTATCGGTCAAATATCGGTCATATCGATCAAATATCGGTCATATCGGTCAAATATCGGTCATATCAGTCAAATATCGGTCAAATCGGTCAAATTTATCGGTTTCGAGTCAATCAATCATATATTTGAGTTTAATTGGAGCACTTTGGTAGTATACCAGTTCTCTCTTATAAGTTATAAATATAATTTATGTTTTGTTTTGTGTTACATATGTTGCATTTCAAAAATATACATAAATTTCTTTATAATTTATGGTCTCCGATATATCACTGATATATCGCCGCCATATCGGTCTTGGCGCTTGGCGGTGGTCGACCACCAAGGTACCGCCGAGCGATATTTACAACACTGCATGTGACAATTCTGAATACCTTAGACCATCTTGGAAAGTTTGATGGTAAAGCAGATGAAGGATTCTTAGTTGGATATTCTATCAATAGCAAAGTGTTGACATAAATTAATAATGTCTAAAAACATTGTTAACATATTAACAATGTCTCTATGTTTTGATAATTACAAAGCATAAACTCATTAATCTAAAACTTATGACGTAAACAAGTTTTTAGTGCTTAACATTTGTCTTTACATCCAAATTTCTTAAGGTATGAATAAACAAAGTGTTTATTGCATTCTATGATCAAAGGAACAATTTTCTTAAACACAAGACTTTTTATAAAATGTCACAAAACATTTTATATCTTTTACAAAACATTTTTGGAATTAAAGGAATATGTTTAATTCATTATAAATATATGAATTCAAATTTCCAACCAAAAATGGCAAATCTAATCCAGAAAAACCTTCCCCACAAAAAGACAAATAAACCCAACGTTCTGGAGGGGCGGCCCCCTTAATTCCCTAGGCTGCCCCCTTAATTATTAAGGGGACCGGCCCCTAATTAAGGGGACCGGCCACGCTCCAGAACATTATTTTTTCTCCCTATAAATACTGGTTCATCCCACAGAATTTTCTCACCTTTTGCACTCCTAAACTTTCTGTTCTAGATCCCCATTTCTATTCTCCAAATCCTTTGATCATAAATACATAATCCTTTGTTTCAAAGTGATTCTTACATCATTCTCTCAAGTGCAAGAGAAGAATACTTCTATCCTCCAAGACAAGAAGTATTACAACTTGTTGTGACCTCCACATCCAAGTTGTTGGTGCATCATCAAGAATATTTACATATATCTTTGTGTAGTGTGTTGTGAATATTTGATTGTAGATAGTTGTGTTAGGAATATAGATAGTGTGATTGGCTAGTAGATTGTAGTGAAGATAATTGGTGTGTAGAAGATAGGTGTGAACTAGATTGTAGTAAAGATAGTTGGTGTGAAGTAGTTGTGAGATAGGTGTGTAGTAGATTGGTGTGAAGTAGTTGTGAAGATAGGTGTGTAGTAGATTGGTGTGAAGTAGTTGTGAAGAAGGTGTGATTTCGTTGTGACGAAGCTTTGGTGTGTAGTTGGTGTGTAATTGGTGTTAAAGGTTTTCTCCGCCATAAGGGAGCTTGTTGATATAGTGAAGAAAACTCTCGAGTAGGTGACTCGAGGAGTGGAGTAGCGCAAGGAAGGTGTCCTTGTAGCCGAACCACTATAAATCCTTTGTCTCGCGGTTAGATCTTTCCATATCTTACTTATTATCTTGCTTATATCGTTATTACTTTTGTAGACGTAGACGTATATATATAGTTGCTCATATAGTGCTAGTATTGATTTTACTTAAAGATCAAACGAAAGTTTTATTCACAAAACAAAGTTTTTACAATCAAACTAAAAAGGTTACATACATATAATTGATCATTTCGATCAAGTATAGTTTTCATACAAAATATAACTAAGGATTATAAAATAAACGATTACGTACTTATCTCTCGTATATAGCTACAATTGTTTATATTATGCATGTGTTGATTTCACATACTTAGCATACATTATTATTATTGTTTATACTTAGATATACTTGTTCATATTGTTCAAGATTTGAGTTCACATAAGATTGAATCAAAGTTTTAAAAGCACACAAGGTTTTAAAACTAAACTAAGTTTTCAAAATAAAATTAAAAAGACGTAAAACTATTCAACCCCCCCTTCTAGTTTTCCACAATTGGTATCAGGAGCCACGTCTAGCAAGATTTTTAAAATATATTGTATTTTAAAACTTGTAACGATCTATGGAATCTGAAAAATATTTAGAAGGGAAATCTATGCAAAGACCACCACTATTTGAAAGTGATGGATTTTTATATTGGAAAAATCGATTCAAAACTTATGTGAAATCAAAGGATCTAGATATTTGGCATGTTATTACTAATGGTGATTTTTTACCTACTCAAAATAATCCCGAAACAAATAAAGATGAAATAGTACCTTTTGAAAAACAAAATGATGATTTAAAAAGAAGACTTTCTAAAAACAATGAAGCAAAAATGGTTATTTACAATGCGTTACCACGTAAAGAATACGAAAGGATCTTTATGTGTGAAACCGCAAATGAAATTTGGAATTCTTTACTAATAACTCACCAAGGTAATAGTCAAGTCAAGGATAACAAAATAGATCTACTTATGCAACAATATGAGCAATTTATGATTCCGGAAGAGGAATCAATTGATAATGCTTTTGCTAGGTTTAACACTATTATCACAAGTCTAAAAGCACTTGATGAGAATTTTTCTAGTAAGAATTTTGTCAGGAAATTTCTTAGGGCTCTTCATCCAAAATGGCGAGCTAAAGTCACGGCTATTGAAGAATCAAAGAATTTGTCAACTCTACAACTTGACGAATTGATCGGTAACTTAAAGGTCTACGAAGAAATAATAAAGAAAGACTCCGAGATGGTCAAAGGAAAAAGGGAGCAAAGCAAATCAATTGCGTTGAAAGCTAAAAAGGACTCTAGTGACGAAGAATGCTCAACCTCCAAAAGTGACGATGAAGAGTATGCTATGGCAGTACGAGACTTCAAGAAATTCTTCAAAAGACGAGGAAGATACATTAGGCAACCATATAATGAAAGGAAGTGTTTTAAATGTGGCAATCCAAATCATCTCATCGGAAAGTGTCCAATGATGTCAAGAGATCAAAATCAAAAGGCGTTTATTGGAGGTGCTTGGAGTGATAGCGATGAGGACAAGAAAGAAACCACAAATGAAGAAAAGTGTCTTATGGCTAAGACATCAAGTGAGGTACGTTCCGAAACCGAATACTTTAGTGACGAAAATTTATCATTAGATGAAAAAGACCTAGATAGTGAATATAATAGGTTATGCAAATTAGGTCAAAAGGTTATAGCTAAAAATAAGTCACTAAAACATATTAATAACCAATTAGAAAATGAAGTACTCGAATTAAAAATTAAACTACAACATTTGGAAAAAGGAAAAGAAGTTTTTGTAAAATGTAAAACTTGCTTAGAGGTTAAAAATGAAAACGAAAAACTTAAAGATGAAATTTTCAAACTTGACAGGTTTAAAAATAGTAATAACCCACTTAAGAAAATACTATGTGCTCAAGAAACTTCGGGAGATAAAACCGGTCTAGGATTAACTTCAACTAATGTTTCAACTAGTGAAAATAAAAGTATAAAGTTTGAATGTGAATCTAGTAAACAAAAATCATTAGAATCAAATCCTAAGTATATACTTACAAAAGATAGAAAAATACCCATTGCGAATGATGAAAAAGTAAAAACTTTTTATAAACCATCCTTAAAGACCGAAGTAGGATCCTCTAAACCTAAATTTAGATCTAAAACTCCACCACCAAGAAAACCTAAAAATCATCATCCAAGATCTAAAACATCTCAACCTAGAAGAAATCTAAATAGACAATATTACAATAACACTAGAAATCAAATGTGGAATTATCAACCAAGTTACAATCCTTGGGAAATATTACCACCATACATGCATCCTTGCCAAATGTTAAATATGTTTGGACCAAACAACTTTGGACCAATGAGACAATGGTGACCAAGTGGCTAAATTGTCAATCTTGGAAGAAGTTGGAATATCATCTACAAATGACTTCTATAAGTCAACATGGTCACTTGAAGTGCTTGAAGATATTCCATTGAAGACTAAAAGGTACGCGTCTCTTTTAAGTTCATCACTATAATTTGCATGCTTAGATAAATGATTAGTTAGATTAATGCTTAGTACATAATTGCTTATATTCTTATAACCTAGAAACATCATTGGTTGACTTTCCTAGGAATAAGATAAAATTGTTCATTGCCGAACAAAATAGAAAATGGAAATCTTCTATATCCACTATTAGGAAACTCATGGTGATGAAGTGAAATGAGTTAAGTGGATCAATCGTTAATATAGAAGTAGGATTAGATTCCTCGCGTAAGAAAACTATGGATGAAACAAGCTCTCGTAGACTATGGCATTAAGTCAGATAAGCGTGCGAAAACAAAGGAACTATAGATGTTAGGTTATATCCCATTCAACACTCTCGCATCTAACATATAAATTATCGTCTTCATTTCCTTTAGGATCATAGGATATGTAGAAACGATAGCATGAGATAATAATAGGCTTAACCAATCCTCTTGAGCATGAGATCTTTAATAAACATTTTTTAAAATATTTGATTTATGATATTTGTTGTCAAAAATCTAATATCTCTAAAAATATGCAAAAACCTCACATTTTGGAAAATAGTCTTTCAAATAACTATCCCACTTTTAAATAACATGTTTTCACTATCAATATCCACAATTTTGTTTTGATCAAAACTAAAGATTGGGAAAATATTCTTTACCGTTCATTCACACATTTTGAAGTAAAAACCCAATCTATTTTATTCAAATAACTCTCACATCCAAGTGAAAACTTACTTTCAAACATTGTTGAATAATGCTAAAAACGTCTCTTTTAAAATCATGCATGGTGATCTCATATTTGTCATCTATATTTATATAAATGACACTTATAAGTGAACTAAATCAAATCAAGAGGACCATGGTTTGTTCATTAAGACTTTGTTTGTAACAAGTCTAGAAATACATGCTATCATAACTACCCACTTATTGCACATTGATACACATTAGGATTAATCCTCATTGTTATGTAGTTATGAAATACTTGATGTTGCTTATTGTTTCCTAGCACTTATATTTTACTTGTTTGATGAGTATGTTTGCATGCTAGATGAAATTGCTTGTTTACTTAATCTCTTTGGTTAACACGCTTTGGCTACATAATTGCCTGCATAATTAGTATATGCTTAATTGCCTCAAAGAGTTGGACTTGTTTGAAACCAAAAACACGACCTTTCTGCAATTCACTACCAAAAACCCTTTTCTGGCAATCTGGGAATCACCAGATGGGCGGCCCCCTTAAATCATAAGGCGGCCCCCTTAATTATTAAGGGGACCGGCCATCTGATGGTCGAAGGTGTTGTTTCCCTTTTCTATTTTTTAGCCCATTTCATCCTACACTTCCCAAAATTCACAAACCTATTTTATCCTAAACCTTCCATCAATGTTTATCCATCCTTGATCCCACCAATCCTACATTATAAACACTCTCATTCCTCTCAATCTCCACTCATCTCATCATTTCCTCTCCCATTAAACCAAAACCACCAAGAAACTTGTTTGGAGAAGAAAGCCTAACTTCCTTTAAAAATTCCGTCAAATCAAATGACGTTGTCAAACATCCAACATCAAATTCCTCCTATGTTTTCAAACATTACTTACCTAACACCTCACTTTCCTTCTCACCAACATTACATATCAAAAACCTTTACTCACCCATATCCTTCTACATTACACTCAAACCTTATAATCTTTTCACAACTCAAGCGATGTTGTTCATAATCAACCAACACCTAAACCTCATTACCAACACTTTACATGTTGCTCATTCAACAAAAACACCATCCACTCATGAAGGATCTCTTCCACCCATATCATGTTTTCATGATTACCCAAGCTCAAACATGTCTCCACCACCAAGAGTATCACCACCACATCCTACAACTTCACATGCCATTCCTATGTTGCATGTTCAAACCATCACCCAAGATAACTATCATGGTCCACCACCATCACCTTCCTCCGAACACTTGAAGTTCGTTGAGGCGCTAAAAGAAGCCCATAAGCTTAGTGCTCTTTTAGCCTTACATCTTGCTCAACGCAATTTGGATCCACCTTCATCTAGATCACCCTCATCACCACACAACATAAATCAACTTGAGAAGCATGTCAACAATTGACCTTGTTGCATCTTTCTCCTAAAAACCATTGCATTCAATGAACAGTTGGATTGAATATCTTCTCACTAGATCACATCCAATACCCTCACTTGAACAACATCCAAAACCTCAATCAACCTCTTCCGCTACAAACTCTCCACCACCAAACTATCCAACATTCATGACCCGAACATATACCTCTATTAATCCAACAACCTCCATTAATCCAACAACCTTATCCTAACTCAACCATCCTCATTCCAAACACTCCATCATCAACCATCTAAGCATACCATATGCTTATGATTTTCACTTTCAAATACGAATCAACCAACCTTTTGTTACAAGCAAGTTCGATGGCTCTCTTTGGCAAATTAGGATCTTTTAACATAATCACTTTGAATTAATTGTTATGTATCCTTAATATTTGTTTACTATGCTTGTTATTTGTATATTGCATATTCTTCTATATATGCTTGTGCTTCTAATATTTTTCTTGCGAGCATTCCATATCTCGATCCCTTGGTGCCATCGAATAAGGGGGAGCACACATCAAGGGGGAGCTTTTATCCCGTCTAACTTCATTTACGAAGCTAGTCGGCATAACCTTTTTGATTTTACAAAAAGGGGGAGAAGTGAATGTTAAACTCTAATACTTGTCTAAAAATTAATTTTTAGGTTTAAAGAGTTTAAGGTTTTGTAATCATCAAAAAGGGGGAGATTGTTGACATAAATTAATAATGTCTAAAAACATTGTTAACATATTAACAATGTCTCTATGTTTTGATAATTACAAAGCATAAACTCATTAATCTAAAACTTATGACGTAAACAAGTTTTTAGTGCTTAACATTTGTCTTTACATCCAAATCACTTAAGGTATGAATAAACAAAGTGTTTATTGCATTCTATGATCAAAGGAACAATTTTCTTAAACACTAGACTTTTTATAAAATGTCACAAAACATTTTATATCTTTTACAAAACATTTTTGGAATTAAAGGAATATGTTTAATTCATTATAAATATATGAATTCAAATTTCCAACCAAAAATGGCAAATCTAATCCAGAAAAACCTTCCCCACAAAAAGACAAATAAACCCAACGTTCTGGAGGGGCGGCCCCCTTAATTCCCTAGGTGGCCCCCTTAATTATTAAGGGGACCGGCCACGCTCCAGAACAGTATTTTTTCTCCCTATAAATACTGGTTCATCCCACAGAATTTTCTCACCTTTTGCACTCCTAAACTTTCTGTTCTAGATCCCCATTTCTATTCTCCAAATCCTTTGATCATAAATAGATAATCCTTTGTTTCAAAGTGATTCTTACATCATCCTCTCAAGTTCAAGAGAAGAATACTTCTATCCTCCAAGACAAGAAGTATTACAACTTGTTGTGACCTCCACATCCAAGTTGTTGGTGCATCATCAAGAATATTTACATATATCTTTGTGTAGTGTGTTGTGAATATTTGATTGTAGATAGTTGTGTTAGGAATATAGATAGTGTGATTGGCTAGTAGATTGTAGTGAAGATAATTGGTGTGTAGAATATAGGTGTGAACTAGATTGTAGTAAAGATAGTTGGTGTGAAGTAGTTGTGAAGATAGGTGTGTAGTAGATTGGTGTAAAGTAGTTGTGAAGATAGGTGTGTAGTAGATTAGTGTGAAGTAGTTGTGAAGAAGGTGTGATTTCGTTGTGACGAAGCTTTGGTGTGTAGTTGGTGTGTAATTGGTGTGTAAGGTTTTCTCCGCCATAAGGGAGCTTGTTGATATAGTGAAGAAAACTCTCGAGTAGGTGACTCGAGGAGTGGAGTAGGGCAAGGAAGGTGTCCTTGTAGCCGAACCACTATAAATCCTTTGTCTCGCGGTTAGATCTTTCCATATCTTACTTATTATCTTGCTTATATCGTTATTACTTTTGTAGACGTAGACATATATATATATAGTTGCTCATATAGTGCTAGTACTGATTTTACTTAAAGATCAAACGAAAGTTTTATGCACAAAATAATGTTTTTACAATCAAACTAAAAAGGTTACATACATATAATTGATCATTTCGATCAAGTATAGTTTTCATACAAAATATAACTAAGGATTATAAAATAAACGATTACGTACTTATCTCTCGTATATAGCTACAATTGTTTATATTATGCATGTGTTGATTTCACATACTTAGCATACATTATTATTATTGTTTATACTTAGATATACTTGTTCATATTGTTCAAGATTTGAGTTCACATAAGATTGAATCAAAGTTTTAAAAGCACACAAGGTGTTAAAACTAAACTAAGTTTTCAAAATAAAATTAAAAAGACGTAAAACTATTCAACCCCCCCTTCTAGTTTTCCACACAAAGCATTCAGAGTATACAACATGAGAACTAGAAGAGTAAAGGAAAATCTACATGTGAAGTTTTTGGAAAATAAAACCAATGTAGAAGGTCAAGGTCCTAAATGGCTATTTAATCTTGAATCTCTATCCAAATCAATGAATTATGTGCCTTTTGTTGCAGAAACTAATGAATTTTCAGGTTCACAAACTGCTGATGCAACAAATGAAGAAGGATTAGAGAAGAAGACAAATCAAGATTATGTGATGATGCCAATATGGACAAATTCAAGTGTGGATTCAACTTCAATAAATGGTGAATCTTCTTCTGGTAAACCTAAAGAAGATGTTGAAGATGAATACAAGGAAGATGGAACTAAGGAACAAGAGTTTCAAGTCAGAAGTAATACTGCTGTTTCTGCTGATAAGCAAATCGTTCCCACTGATGAGCAAAATGTTTCTGCTGATGATCCATCAGAATAAACACAAGCAAATCTCTTAGAAAATGAGGTGGATTTCAACAACCTTCCACCTGATTATCAAGTTCTTTCTACTCCACACTCAAGGATTCACAAAGTCTACTCCCTGGACAATGTAATTGGAGATGTACAATCAGGAGTGAAGACAAGACAACAATTGATGTATTTAGATCAACAAGGGCTTCTTGATGCCTTTTATGCTTCAAAACAGCATGAGTTTTCAAACTCTTGCTTATTTGTATGTTTTCTCTCACAAGATAAACCAAAGAATATTCATAAAGACCTAGAGAATTCAAGCTGGTTGGAGGCTATGCAAGAGGAGCTTCTTCAGTTTAAGATTCAAAAGGTATGGGTGCTAGTTGATTTACCAAGTGGTGTAAGGGTAATTGGCACTAGATGGGTTTTTAGGAATAAAAGGGATGAAAGGGGCATAGTGATAAGAAATAAAGATAGATTAGTAGCTCAAGGGTACACACAAGAAGAAGGGATAGACTATGAAGAGGTTTTTGCTCCAGTAGCAAGGATTGAAGCCATTAGACTCTTTTTGGCTTATGCTTCATTTATGGGATTCATAGTTTATCAAATGGATGTCAAGAGTGCTTTCTTATATGGTACTATTGAAGAGGAGGTGTATGTCTCACAACCTCCTGGTTTTGTTGATCCTGACCATCCAGACAAAGTGTACAAGGTTGTTGAAGCTCTATATGGCCTACATCAGGCACCAAGAGCTTGGTATGAAACACTAGCTTCCTACTTAATTTCAAATGGATTTCAAAGAGGCAAGATTGATCAGACACTTTTCACCAAGAAGCATAAGAAGGATCTTTTGCTAGTTCAAGTGTATGTGGATGATATCATCTTTGGATCTACAAGGAAGGAGATGTGTTTGGAGTTTGAGAAGCTTATGCACAATAAGTTTCAGATGAGTTCCATGGGGGAACTTACATTCTTTTTGGGTCTGCATGTTAAACAATCAAGAGAAGGAATCTTTATTAGTCAAGAAAAATATGTTGCAGAGATTCTTAGAAAGTTTCAATTTGCTGATTCCAAAATAGTAAGCACACCAATGGACCCTGAGAAGCCACTTCTTAAAGATGTAGAAGGAATTAATGTGGATGTACACACATACAAATCTATGATAGGTTCTTTGATGTATCTCACATCATCAAGACCTGATATCATGTTCTCTGTCTGTGCTTGTGCAAGATATCAAGTAACTCCTAAGGTTTCTCATCTAACAACAGTCAAGAGAATTTTTAGATATCTCAAGGGTCAACCTAGGTTGGGTCTATGGTATTCTAAGGAGTCATATTTTGACTTGGTAGCATACTCAGATAGTGATTATGCTGGTGCTAGCTTAGACAGAAAGTCAACAACTGGAGGATGTCAATTCCTTGGGTGTAGACTTATCTCATGGCAGTGTAAGAAGCAGACAATGGTGGCTACTTCAACAACTGAAGCTGAATATGTAGCTGCTGCAAATTGTTGTGGTCAAGTCATATGGCTTCAAAACCAACTTCTTGACTATGGGTACAATTTCTTACATACCATTATTCATATTGATAATAGTAGTACAATTTGCATTATTAAAAATCCAGTGCAACATTCTAAAACAAAACACATTGAAATAAGACATCATTTTATTAGAGATTGCAATGAAAAGAGGTTAATTCAAGTAATGAAAATTGCTTCAGAACAAAACTTTGCAGATCTTCTTACAAAAGCTTTTGATGTTGGAAGATTTCAGTACTTGGTAGCAGGTATTGGAATGCTTAATCTTTAAATTTTTCACAATAATGTGTTGTTGTATATAGATTTTGTTAATGCATCTAACTTTGTCATCTAAAACTACTATTACAAATTTAAGGTAATTCATACAGTTAGTCCTATGCATAATTCTAATTCAAGACAAGTACTTTGTACTTTGTTCTTTTGGTTTTAGACTAACAATTTTAGGTATGAATGTTTGAGCTCAAAGGCTATTTCAAGTGAAATCTGTAAGCAACTAAATTGTGATCATTGCTGCTGTTATAATAGGTTCGTGATAGAAAGAGTTTGGGATTTCAAAACTCCTTAAAACTTCTTTCTTGAAACCTGATTATGATGTTTCATGTTGAATTGATGAATTAGTTGATCAGTTAATAACTGATACAACTCACTTTCTATCATTTTATACTCTCAAGTATAATGTGACTAATCTACGGATATCTGATAGAAAGAACATCGAGCAAAAGTGAATCTAACACTTGTGTTAGAGGTAACAAATGCCACGAGCTGGAAACCCTGTAAAGAAAGACTTTTGAATAGGTTTATCTGTACACATGCAGTTATTTATAACTGAAAGCATTGGTTCTCACACAACCAGAGGTTGCTTTAAACCGAAATTTTGATTAAGTGTTAGTTACCACACTTAATCCCTTCAAAATGGTTAGAAGCAGTATGATTTTTAATCATAAAATCATGTTCATACTGCTAAGTCAAAAATTTCTTAAAAAGGATTTTCAAAAAGAGGCTCAGAAAATCATCTAATGATGGATTATGAGTCAATGCTTAGTGATTCACCACTCATAGGAGGTTACACACCTAGAAGTGATGAGGGCAACATTTAAACTCTTAAGGAATTGATGGCTTCATGTACAAATTGTCTGAAAACATGGAAATTGCTAGATCAGATGATTGTGATATGATATGATTGTGAGAGATCTTCCAAACAGGGGAGGAAATTGCTCAGGAGAGAAATAAATCTCAGGGAAGGTTACAAAAGCCCTTTAAAGGAAGATTTTCAAAGAAAAAGAAGGAAAAGATAAGAGCATACAAGATGATGACATGGTTTCTACTGATAAAGAACAAGAACAGAGCTGATAGGAGAAAGTTCTATCTAGATCAAAAGGTGAAAGGTTTCAATTTCAGTTCACTACGTTTGTTCATCACTTCCAAAGATATGATGAAAAATGATTTCTACTTCTTGGAACAAGCATCCAAGATACACAACATCATTGCCTTTTATAAATCTTCAAGTTGAATATTGCACCATCTTTTAGTCCAAGATTGGAGCAAAGAACAGAAGCAGATGAGTTACAGAGAAAGACATTCAATCACTCAAAAGAGAAGAAAGTTCAGATCAATAGTCTGACAATGAAGTGTTTGAAAGATCTTCACAAAGTCCTCATTTAATTCAGAAAAACATGTTTGAATGTAATTCACATGTTTAGGGGAGGATTGTTGGGAATTAAATAATCAGAAGAATCAACATAAAGGCTCAAGGAAATACATCAAGTATGTTCCTGATAATAAAGCTCAAAATACGTTCCTGCTGATAAACACAAGAGTGTTTCTGCTGAAAGAATGTTTCTACTGAAGGTGTTTCTGCTGATGGATTCTGCTGCTGCTATGACTTATTCAACAGCTGTGTAGATAAGTATGACTTATTCTACTGATACATATACAAGAAAATATCTTTGTTGTAGTTATCAAATTGAACACTCCAAGTGAGTTGTAATCCTAGATACATGTTTTATCTTAATGATTGACATGATAAGTCATCATCTAGCTAGAATGAAGATTAGTCATAAGCTAGTAATTAGATGAGTCATATAGATTGTAAAAGATCTTTTCCTTGGACTATAAAAAGAAGATCTTAGATATGACTTAAATAAAAATTAGTGCAGAAAATAGATGTGTACGTAGAGATATACTTAGAGAAAAACAATAGAACAAAACACAAGATTCAAGGTCTTTGTAACCCTAGTGATAGTGAAAATCACTCGTATTATTTTGAATAATATTGAATCGTTTGGTGAAATACTTTCATTGTTCTTTGTTAAATAAACTCAAGCATCACAGTTCCATTTCCAATAAACATTCTAAGTATGGTTAAGTAGATTCCGCATACTTAATCATATTCACTCAAAGTATCACATATACACATTACAAAGGTCCAACACCTCATAGTGTGTTATCAAATCAAGTGATCTTCTCATTTATTACATGCCGGTGACTCTTAGCCCGTATTATGTTTGTAATGGTAAAAACCCGAGTTTAGAATATTCTGTATAGTGCTATTTATGTGTACGATTTAATCGGTGATAATCAATCAATCAAATCATTCAATCGTATCACTTACATGGTATCAGGCCTTGTGATCCTCTCAAATAAAAATTAACAAAACACCTAACCCTAAACCTAAACTCTTTGGCTGACACCTACACATCGGAGGTTCGGAGGGCTCCCTTTAAACCTTAACCTCTGTCATATTTCATCTTCAAATATAAGTAATAAACGACTCAAATGTTGAGTCAATAATACCTCAGTGGTATTTTCTTTCATGCCTACCACACTATTAATAATTCCAAAAACCTTTGGACTCCACTATTATGTCTTAAACTTAATTTTTTTAATTTACAAATAGGTTTGAGCAAAAATTATGTACTTTTTCTTTTATATTCATTATTCAAATTGCATGCTTACATAAATTAATCACGCTAAAAAGTATCATTTAACCATTTAAATGTTGCTTTACATACATGCTCGTGCACATTTTCTTGAATCAATTCGCACATGTGAGCTACATCAATAGAAAACATACATAAATTACTTGTATATGAAAATGCATTAACATAATACACACACACACACACACACACACACACACATATATATATATATATATATATATATATATATATATATATATATATTGCATTATGTTAAATCATCAATTGTTCTTGCAACCTTTTCAACTTTATCTCAATCCATAACCGACTTTTAATTCTATACTAATTACTAAATATCATGTGATAAATTCCGGCAAGCCTTGCACTTCCATCTCGATGTTGTATATACTTCACATTAAATGCACCGGTTTTGTTTTTTTGATAAAAGTTTGAACTTTTGCTTATGTTTAAAACTCAACTTTTTTATTAGATATTATAATTTACAAACGGCTTTAAGTCAAAATTATGTATTTTTTCCTTTCTATTTATTACTCAATGTGATATTTTTAATATGTCGTATTTTGCTATTATGTCAAACTCATTTAATGGGCGTAAATATTGGTTTCTCACTAACGATTCTACAAATAGAAAAAGAAAACACTTTGCGATGCGCGGACCTTCTTCTTTTTAATAATAATTTAATTGCACACGATAAATTCATTCTAATATTTCTCAAAGAGCATTCGAAAGCAACTACTTACATAAACTAAGCACGCTAAAAAGTATCATTTAACCATTTAAATGTTGCTTTACATACATGCTCGTGCACATTTTCTTGAATCAATTCGCACATGTGAGCTACATCAATAAAAAACGCACATAAACTACTTGTATATAAAAATGCATTAACATAATACATATATCTATATATAAGCTTATCTATAACAATCACCTAAATATGTAAGAAACAAAGAAAATAGTTGGTATCCCAATCTTTGGTTCCATTTATCTGAGCATGCATGATCTTGTATGATTTTCATGGTACCTGCGTATGATAACTAAAATAAGAAAACAGAAGACCAAGTTAATTACAAAGATCTAAAAGATGTGTAAATCATCTCCAAAATATTGCAAAAGAGAATTTACATACTGTTACTAACAATCAAAGATCTAAAAGATGTGTGAATCATCTTCGAATGTATGTACTAAATGTGATTATGGCCGGTTTATATAGGCATGAATTAGGTTAAATTATTAATTATTCTTGTAACCTTTTGCAACCCTTGCACTTTATCTAACTGACTTTTAATTCTATACTAAATGACATGTGATCAATGCGGGCAACCCTTGCACTTCATCTCCTTTCATGATTGTATAGTTATTATGAGATTGCATTGAATTTCGAGCATTAGCTATCTTGTACTCTATGCAATCTTGATGCCTCCACATTCAATTAGAGGACTATGAAATGTTTTGACTTTCTTGTATAAAAATTAAAAAATGTTTGATTTTGTTTTGGTTTTGTGGTGTTGTATTTTATAAATGGGCTTTTGGTTATTAAGTTATGATAGCTTTATTTCTTTTGGCCTATTACTTATTTGCATGATAAAAAAATGGCTTTGTTTCTTTTGGTCAATTACTTAGCCCTACAATACTTGTCCATTAGATGATTTTTGCATGGTAATATGAAGCACACGGGGTCTATCTAGTTGTTCATAGTTTAATTTGCATTAAATATTTTCTTTATTAAGTTTGTAAGTCAAACTCATTTTATTGTACAACTAATTTAATTGAAAATTAACATTGAAGTCTAACTAATATTAATAAATTTTATCAATAAACTCAATTTTAAATAGCTAACCAAATGAATATTAATTAACACACTATTAATAATTCCTAAAACCTTTGGACTCCACTATTATGTCTTAAACTTAATTTTTATAATTTTCAAATAGGTTTAAGCAAAAATTATGTACTTTTTCTTTTGTATTCATTATTCAAGTTACATGCTTACATAAACTAATCACGCTAAAAAGTATCATTTAACCATTTAAATGTTGCTTTACATACATGCTCGTGCACATTTTCTTGAATCAATTCGCTAATGTGAGCTACATCAATAGAAAACACACATAAATTACTTGTATATGAAAATGCATTAACATAATAGATATATCTATATATATTGCATTAGGTTAAATCATCAATTGTTCTTGTAACCTTTTCAACTTCATCTCAATCCATAACCGACTTTTAATTCTATACTAATTACTAAATATCATGTGATAAATTCCTGCAAGCCTTGCACTTCCATCTCGATGTTGTATATACTTCACATTAAATGCACCGGTTTTGTTTTTCGATAAAAGTTTGAACTTTTGCTTATGTTTAAAACTCAACTTTTTTATTTGATATTATAATTTACAAACGGCTTTAAGTCAAAATTATGTATTTTTTCCTTTCTATTTATTACTCAATGTGATATTTTTAATATGTCGTATTTTGCTATTATGTCAAACTCATTTAATGGGCGTAAATATTGGTTTCTCACTAATGATTCTATTCTACATATAGAAAAAGAAAACACTTTGCGATGCGCGGACTTCTTCTTTTCAATAATAATTCAATTGCACACAATAAATTCATTATAATATTTCTCAAAGAGCAATTGAAAGCAATTACTTACAAAAACTAATCACGCTAAATAGTATCATTTAACCATTTAAATGTTGCTTTACATAATACTTGCATAAATCTTGAAATTCATTAGATACTTACAAATAGGTTTGAGTTAGGTCCATTCGCATGCATAATTAAGTTGTCCAGCAAGTCAAATTTTGTTTTAAATACTAAATAATTTACGTAAACTATAGATACTTGCATAAATCTTGAAATGCATTAGATTATTTAAGAGAATCAACGTAGCACATAAATATATTTGTCTTGGAAAAAATACAAAATAATTCAATATGAAAATCTCTAATAGAATGGGAGATGGAAACATTGCAATGAATAATAAATGATCTATCTCATAAGAAACTACATGAAGATAACACATGAAGATTCATCCTTCATTATTAACTAATCCTCTTTGTTCTTTGTTGCACTTCAAAATTATACTTGAGATAAATATGATCTTCTTACTAATGAAATAAAACCACACTAAATTTTGATCTTTGTTGCATAAGACTCCAACATCTTCCTATCAATACCACCTATTAAGAGTTAGTGTAATCCAATATATAAAGATTCATGTCATACATATAAAGTATTCACCTTTTTAAAAAACAACAATTTTTGACCTCATATATCCCAATGCATATTTTATACGGCTTACTTGTGGCACATCTCGTGTGTATGAACGAGATTATTGTTTGTTGAAAGTCGGCTTATGAAGCTCTTTCATGCAACTCATGCAAATATTTTATTATCCTTCATGATTAACTAATCATCTTCCAGCCTGCCAAAAAAAAAAAAACTATACAAATATAAGTCAGAAGCATAAGAAACAGGAAAAGATCTAACGCAAATATATATTAAAGGAAGAAGCAAAAGCAATTGAAACGATAACAATGCCTACCTTTCTCAAGCTAAGAATCTTGTTTTAAATCCATAAGACTAATAGAAAAGAAGATAGACCAGATAACTTATGCAATATGTGTACCCTGCAAAAATTTATAGACATGTGGACGAATCAAAACGCTTCATATGTTGTATAACCATCACACGAAAAAAAGAAGAAAATCATGAATGAAGATTCGAACTTTTGAAAATCAAGAATGAAGATTCGAACTTTTGTGTCAAAGATCGTCATGAATCACCTACACACATCAACCAAAACACAAAAATATATAAGCAATCAGGAATGAAGATTTGAACTTTTGAAAATCAAGAATGAAGATTCGAACTTTTGTTTTTGTGCATGTGATTTTGGCCGGTTTATATAGGATGGATTAGGTTAAATCTTAAATTATTCATGCAACTCTTGCACTTCATCTAACCGACTTTTAATTCTATATTAAATACCATGTAATCAATTCCAGAAACCCTTACACTTCATCTAGCCAACTTCTAACTCTATACTAAATACCATGTAATCAATTTCGGCAACCCTTGCACTTCATCTAACCTTTATTAAGGAGGTTTGTAACCCACATGTCTCTTCATATGCAGGCAGCTATTAACCCCCATTAAGGAGGTTTGTAACCCACGGGTCTCTTCATATGCTTCTACTAATTATTAGGAAAAAATAAAGCCAAAAACACTCAAAATTATATCATGAAGAGCATTAGGTTGTTGTACTCTATGCAATCTTGATGCCTCCACAATAAATTAGTGGGGTTAATCTTATAGTATTATAGATAATGATAAATTATACTGTCAAAAATTAAAACTTAAAAATATAACATTGAACAAGTTTCTATAATCACAGTATTTCATTCTTACAAATATAATTGAAATTGCCAGATGAGTTATCCGAGTTAAGGTTGTCTGAGACTACCACTCTCCCGTAACTAAAAGGAATTGGCCAATTAGTTCTCAAATGTATGAAATAAACTTGATAATCACGAAATGAAGTCATAAATCTCGAGATGAAATGGATCAATATAGCATTATAGCAATATGCAATTGCTCTTTGATAACTTTTCAAGCATAGACTTTGCAAACTGTTTCTGGAAACAATACGATAATGGAGTATGTTATTTTATACACTTTGATGTTGTGATGCATTAGTGTTTTTCAAAACTGGAGTAGATTTTCAAATATTGTTTTCCTTGTTTGCTGATTGATGTAATGGAGCGAATAACATGTTCATTGCAATGTTTGGTTAAAAGAACAACAGATTTATTTCAGAGCCCATATGTATAGTAGGATTCGGTAGGACTTAGGATGGAGGGTGTCGAGCGGGAAAACCACAAAAGATAGGTGACATGTCAGCAGGACCTCATAGAAATCCGTACCATGTATAGTGGGAGACTATGTGAAAGATTCTTTCACGGGACTAGAGCGCCGATTGAAATAACAAAACAAGGCAAAAACCTTTAGGAAAGAGAAATACTATTTTATCTTTTGTGTATGTATTGTGGGTAGTATTTGTGTTTTGGGGGTATTTTTAAATGATAAAAATAAGAAAAAAATTAATGGGAGAGAGAGAAGGTGCTGCAATGGTTGGGGAAAAGACTAAGGAAAATTTTTTTGAGTGATAAAAACTTGATGTGGAGCTGATGTGACAAGGGAAAACATATGACCACACCCTCCACACTTAGAGCACTAGGTATCCTCTTGTCGTCCCATTTGTGCCGTGGGAAAAAGGGCTGCCACAACAGCACCTTTTCTCATAACACCAGAATTCACCATAACACCAAAAACTCTCTCCCTCCTATAACACCAGTTTTTGGTGTTGTCGTACACCCTTAGCCCCCCCCCCCCCCACACACACACACATATATATATATATATATATATATATATATATATATATATATATATATATATATATATATATATATATATATATATATATATATATATATATATATATAGGCAAGGTTCTAGAGAAAAGTGCAATTCGTTGGAAAAGTGAGAAAAAAGTTACAGGGTAGATTGCGAACATAACTGAAACTTCAGGGTAGAAAATATAAAAAAAGAACAAAAGTAAATAGGAGCGCATCATTTAATCAGACACACATACACACAACTACCTCTTTACCAATCACCACCACACCGCCAATCATCGCCACCACCACCGTCTACATCGCCACCACCACACAGCCACCACATCGCCGCCAATCACCACCACAGCACCACAACATCAACATCAACATCATCATCTCCACCGTAATCATTTACGTCATCATCTCCACCATCATCGTCATCATTCACGTCGTCATCTCAACCACTCCACCGTCATCATATCCACCATCAACCACTCCACTGTCATCATCTCCAGAGATATCCTAAAACTGTAAGTTTTTAATTACAGACTTTTAATTTTCATGTTATTATAAAATTACATTTTAGGGCATCTATGTATATAAATATGTTAAAGCATCTTTTTTGATAGATTAGAGCATCTATGTATAAACTATGTTGGAATCTGTTATAATGATTTAAGCAACATGTTAATAACTTAGGGCATAATTGTTAGCGAGATTAGTGAAAAATTGATTATTGATTAGAGCATCTGTTTTGTTTGATTAAAGCATCATAGGCACTTAAGTGCCCTAATTTTGAAATATGTTATATGGATTAAAGCATCAGTTTAAAATTTACGGCATAATCTATTTTTGTATAATTAGAGCATCTGTTTGTGAGATTAAAGCATCATGAATTAATTTAAGGCATCTGTTTGTTTTATAAAATAGTATCTGATTGTTTCAATCTAATATAAGGCATTTGAAAAAAATGTTACGACATCTGTATGTATGATTATTGCATCAACAATAGTTGTTGCAGCATCTGTGTATATAATATGTTATAGCATGTTTTTTGATAGATTAGAGCAATCGTATGTAAATGTTTGAATATGTTATTAGGATTGAATCACCAGTTTAAAATATTAGGGCAGACTTGTTAGTGAGATTAGTGAATAGTGGATTCATGATTATAGCATCTATTTGTTTGATTAAAGCATTATTTGTGTAAGATTAGAGCATCGATTTGTGTAAAATTAGGCATCAATTTGTGTAAAATTAGGGCATCGATGTGTGTAAAATTAGGGCATCGATTTGTGTAAAATTAAGGCATCGATTTTTTTCTTGCTAGTAAAAGATTGTTTCTGTTCTTGCAGCTAGAAAAAGAAATTGAACGATATGGTGAAGAAAAATGGCACTCAAGACTGATGACGACAATAAGATGATGACGAACAGCTTGTGAGATTACAAGAAATTATTGAGGGTGTTAGGAATTATACTTAATGGCGTCGTCAAAGAAGAATGAATCATCATCATCAGCAACAAATCATAATCATCATCATCATCATCAGCAGCAGGTGTTAACAAAAATGTATGGTTGTATTCATTGTTACTCACTATTCAATACGGTGCTCAACCTTTGATCTCCAAACGTTGCATCGGGTAATAACTTACTTTTCAATTTCGCTTCTTTTGCTGCTACTATTCAATTTTGTTATCCTAGTGTAGATTTGATTTATTTTCATATTTAAATAAAGTCGGGTTAATTACTAGAGGTTAAGTTTGTATGTGTGACAATTATTTGAGGTTTATTGGTACATGGCATGTAACACCAATATTAATATGAAAATAAAGACACATGATGTCATATATAGATAACCCTAAAAGGTTATATATATCGGGAGGTAAATCATACCGTCATTTTCATATATAGACCTGTTGCACCAAGCCAAAAAGTGGTGTGGTTAGGTATGTAACGGGTCGGAAAAATGGGTTGATTTGACTGAACACTCTTTGGCCAAGCTTGTAAACATGATATATAAATAACTGTTAAATATGGTTACAAATTATATTATTAAAATCTTTTTTCGTTTTAAGTATGAATTAAATTTTAGCCTGTGCAAAGCATGTATCAAGATGCTTGTGATTTGTGTTTTTATACTAAAATGTGGTACTTTAGTGCATCCGTTTGACGTACTTTAGTGCATCCGTAAAGGATTTTAAGACTGGTGATCTAATAAATGATACCCAACCAAGCATGAATAAATCTAGAAAACATGCTAAAGTAGAAAATTTTGAATCATGGAACAGTACATCTCACTATTATAGTGCTATGTTGACATCTCACTAACTGTACATCTCACTATAGTGGTTGATTTGATTTGATTAGGGTAATGGGTTGACAGATGGGAACGAAGAAGTGGAAGCTGGGAGTTAACAAGTGATATTGCTTTTGTTGCATCGGCTCACGTTGGATTATATTGGATTATTGGTGGAAGTAGTGACAGTTTCTGCACTAATTTCTGGTGTACCTGCTGCAGGTGGCTGGACTGGTGTTGATGGTAAGGAAGTTGACATCACTTTATCAAATTATTCATATCGTATTGTTTTTGTTGTTTTCAACATTAATTTTGATTTCATGTAGAAGCATCTAATTGTGAACGTCAAATGTTTTGATTATGTAAGTTAGTTTTCTACATTAACTTGGATTTCATGTAGAAGCATCTAATTGTGAACGTGATGGATGTGCCTTGGGCCATCTGAAAGGTGCAACATTCAACTCCTTATGCTAAATATAATTTTTAGGGCCTATGAGCTTATTTAGGTTCGGCACTTCGACTTATGCTTTATTAGATTTTTGTTTTTTCAAAAAGCTTTTACTTAGTGGTGTTTGGATAAGCTTATTTCTATTTTTTTTATATTTTTTTGGGGAGGAAATAAGCTATTAAGCATAAGCTTCTCAAATGAGGATTCTTGAGAATGTGTTATATGTATATATATTATATTAGCGCATCTGATAATATATATTAGTGCATCTGCTATATATGTATTAGTGCATCTGTTAACAGATTTATATAAATATAAATTAGTGCATCTGTTAACTGTTTGACCCAGAAAGTACGTGTTTTGACCCGTTACCCAACCACACGCTCTTTAAAATCCAGGCTATATGTGAGCTTGTTATTGTTAACATTGCCATTGTGAAAATTATACTATTAGTGATATCATTTTTCCCTTATAATAAAGTCAAGCCTAGTAAATGGTGTTTGGCTATCTTTTGCATACAGAGTTGTAGTGGAAACAAGATGAGTTGGATGTATGTCTTCATAGTATAGGTTGCTTAGTATCAAAGGAAAAAAGCGTTTTAGCATTGTTTGACCCGTTTGGCCTTGCTCTTTACCAGTTGACCTGTCATAGAATACATATGACCCAGATTGACTTAGAAAGGCAAGGTCAAGGCCAGGCTGTAACATGCTTAGGAGCTTATAAAGATGGTTCCGTTCGCATTGTTAGAAATGGAATTGTGATACATAAACAGGTAATTATTCACTTCTTTCTGTTTTTTGGTTGTACCTTATAAGTTGAATAAAGTATCTTTTATGAAATTTTTCATTGTTAAGGCATCTGTGGAACTGCAAGGTATCAAAGGAATGTGGTCGCTTAGATCAGCAAGTGTACGACATTTTCATAGTTGTTAGCGTCATTAGTGAGACTCGAATATTGGCAAAGAATTTAGAGGATGAGTTAGAGGAAGATGAAATCGAGGGCTTTAATTCTCAAGTACTGACTCTATTCTGTCATGATATTGTACATAATCAGCTTGTTCAGGTATGCATGATTATCTGTTAAATCGACGTGATCACAATTATGAGACATTTGATTCATTTTCATCTTTATATATTAGGTAAGCAAAAGATGTATAAATCCTTATTTAGGTTTTACTTCAAGCTCGGTAAGATTGGTGAGTTCGATAACAAGAGAGCTAAAAACCGAATGGTTTGCACCTGCTTATTACTCTATAAACGTTTCAACAGCTAACGCTACTAAGGTACGCCAAAATGAAATGCTTCTGATAGGCCAACAGTTATATACAACAGTAACAAGATGATTTAAAGGATCTTCTGGATAGTCTTTTTCTCGAGAGTGCTGGATAAAAAGCATTTCATTTTGGCATGCATTGGCGGTCTTCAAATTCACGGGAAGAAAAGGATCTTCTATATAGTGATAGTCTGTAATATTTTCATCTGATGTTGTAATTAGGCCATGAATAAATATATTTTGGTTTATGGCTTGTTATCCTATATTGAAAACGTGAAGGTTTTTTCATTGATTTTGTTGTCACCAGCTATATACAATTATATGGAAATCACTTCAAGTGATTAAGGTATCTAAAAGTGAAGAATATAAACGTGGAAAAGATTATGTACAAGGGCGTAAATAATACTAGAAGGGTACCCGCACAATGCGGCGGCGGGTACCTAATGACTATTTTTATGGAAAACAAATGTTTTTCATGTGACTTTTTAAGCACAGTAAGCCGACCAACATTTTCTTTTTCAACTTTTTTTTAACAATTACATAATAATTCAAATACATTTTAAACATTACAAATAAAACTTCAAATAAAATGACTAAACTACTAATCCATCATCACGTTTATCATAATTTTCAGGGATAAAACTACCAACCCATGTATATTTGGATAAGCCCATTAATGGTTCAGATTTTCGGATAGTCCAACTACTAATCCATCAACACATTTACTACATGATGATGATGGATTAAATGGGCCGTTACAACTCACAAGTAAATGGGTTTTATGAATATTAAAGTTGGCACAATTAAAGACATTTAATTTACATTTGAAGGTTGGCTTGTTAATTTCAATTTCCTAATAAAGAAATGTTTTTGGTCTTAAAAATTTTAAGACTTCTAAATATAGATGTCCTAAATACATTATAAGGTAGTATAGATGATAAAGCATGGACAACTGAAAAGATGAAAAGTTACAAAGAGGCCCCTGGACAAAAAGAAGGGAAGGGGAAACACACGCTATAAAATAAAGGAAGCTACAATCAGGTCCCTTGAGTTAGAGAAAAAAGGAAGGGGAAGAGGAGAGGGTGATTTGTACACTTTTCCCACTTTTCAATCAAAGTGGACTTTTTTCATGAACTCACCTCTATAATTAAAAAAACATTAAAAAGTACATTAAAAAAAAAAAGAAAGAAAACGTAAACTAAAACTATAAACCTAAAATAAAAGTACTCATAACAACACACATGACAAAAGGTTTTATACTTATTAATTTGATAGACAATTTTACTACTCTCTAAAATATATGTTTCGGGCATAACGGGCTTTAGAAAAAAGAAGACTAACTGATTAATTCTTTAATGGGCTTAAAAAGTGTGAAGGTGAAAGGTTAAAAGTAGGGTTTTATATTACTTTTCTTTCTAACCATCCCGTCGCATTTTTCGGGACCATTTGGGCTGGTCTTGACGGCTCAATACGCTAAAACGCGAGCCACGGTGTGGACCTCGCGCCGTCCGGTCGCGTTTTACCGGAAAACACCAGCCTTGGCGCTGGGTACCGAAGACTCTTAGGAGACAATTCTTTGTTGGTTTGCCGAATTTTAATGAAATCTTTGTGATCTTGTAGAATTAGTGGTGCACTAGTGGAGGTTATACCACTGATATGTACCGACCTTTTCCTATAAATGTTGTCCCTTTTGGCACTACTGCATATGGTTTGTTGTTGGCATACACTCATACATCGTACAATACGCGTCTCACAAGTAATGTCAAGTTCATACTTCAAATTCTGATAGAGGTAATTCTCTATTTGCCGTGGTCGCCCAAAATCTATATCTTTTCTAAACAAAAGAAAGTGAGCTCTCAAAATACCCAAGAAACTTGAACGACTTATCCCCACCCCTTTAAATGTTGACAAGTGTCCTCATGCAAGTACAAGTCACCCAAGCCGCCTGAGGATAGGGGTGAGCATCGGGACGAATCCCGACCTGTCCCGACTAATCCCGATACCGACAACGGGGAAAAACCCAAACCGACTCTCGACCCAATAATGGTCCTGTGATAATGGTCCCGAATCATCCCGAATCTTGATTTTGGCTGTGTTTTCTCAGGACCATCCCGACTCCTGACCGGTTCCGAATCCCGATTACCAGGAAAACGCAAACCGACTCCCGACCCGATTACAGTCGGATCAGTAACGGGAAGGAAGTTGGGTGTCGGGATCGGGACGGGAGTCAGGTGTCGGTCGGGATTGCTCACCCCTACCTGAGGACACCTGTCAATATTATTGCACTTGTATGTACACTTGTAAACATTTAAAAGGTGAGGGACAAGTTGCCTAAGTCTTCTGAGGCATTTTGAGAAGTCATTTTTTATTTTTATTTTTTTATTTTTTATTATTATTTTTTTATTTTTAGAAAAGGTATAGACTTTGGGCGACCGAGACACATAGAGAATTACCTCATTCTGATAAGGAGGTTCTCTTGTGTCCATTGAGAATGCGAGATATGGAATATTTGAACATGTTAGGAGATCAATTTGACATGATCAATCTCCCAGAGAAAAATTTAGGATAGATCATAAATTCTCTAAAGATCAAATTAATGAATTGTGACCATTCGTTTTTGTTGTTCTCTTATACTTAGTTAATATTAACCAGAAGTTTAATCTAACCAAGTTCCATGGCTTTGTAATGTTAAGATTAATAAACAATAAGTAAATAAACGTAAAGATAAAAAGACAAGATGTTTTTCAACGTTTAGTTCTTATTAGAAATCAATTAAGGAATTATACCCCAAGTGTTTGCTGAATAACACATGGGATTGAGTGACAAGTATGGTGTAGTCTCCTCTCTAAACTTAATGTAAGCTTAAGTGGCAACTATTCAAGAACCACTGAGCTATCTCAGGGACAAGGTTGCTCTTTGGAGGAGAAAAAGTGTTTGTGAATGTCTAAGCATTAAATGCTCAAACTTGTCAACTTTTCCTCCTCATTATGAACCTATTGACACACAAGTAAATTACAACCATTACTTAAAAGACAAAAGATGACCTAAGCTAATAAGAACAAAATACTGATGTATTTTGTCACTGTTACAAGAACCTATTTTGCGTATTACAAGACTACTTTCTGAGGGACAGTGATGACACTATCCTGACATTTTACCTTTCACGGAAAGTTTGACTTCAAGGTGATAAGGACTTCTCCTTATCCTTTTCAAACGTTTCCCGCCTAGTCCCGTCTTTCCTTCAGTCCAAGATTCTTCAGTCTTTGGTCTTCAGTCTTCATTCTTTATTCTTGATAGTTGTTGAGGGGACAGGGGTTCAGTGAGTTATTGTCATCACTCACTGAGCCCATCACCTTCTTCTTTGGCATAGGTGCCACTCACTGAGTTCCGCCTCACTAAATGGAGAGACTTTCTTCTTAGGCTCGTCTTATGCATCCTGAAGGTGACTCACTGAGCAACTATTCACTTAGTGACTTGATTGCTGTTGTAGGACTTCTAACACTTAGGTTAATTTGTATTCAAATTCTTGTTAATGATTGCTTGGGGACTGAATGGACCCAACAGTCTCCCCCTATTAGGGTATAACTGCAGCCTAAGTGTTTGATCAATGTGAGTGAGTAATTGGACTTCTTTTCACACTGAAGACACTATAAACATATAAAGAACACTGAGATTTTTCAAAACATGGGCCATCATATTATTTATTAAAAGTTATAATTACACCTATCATCTAATACAAAATACTCAAGGGTTTAAGTACTCAGACTTCCTTAATACCCATGAGTTCAAGCTTTGTCTTCTTGGAAAGCAAGACATGCTTGTCAGGTCGTTCACTCATCATCTTATCCATCAGGATGATAAACTCTTCATTCTCAGGACTCTTGTAATGACGAGCCATCATCTTGTATGCTAGAAGGGTAGGAGTTTCCACCTTATGAATGTCACTGACTCTCTGAAAGGCAATAGAACCCATTTCATCAATAAAGAAGATTTCATACTTAGGATCCTTTATCACTTTGTTGTTGGGAAACTTAACACCAGCTGGAGGTTCCCTGTTGCAGTAAAGTGCAGAGATGTATTGTTCAGGTTCCAATCCAACTGCTTTAAGCTTTTGTTAGTGATCTGAGTAGGTTCAGGGATTCCTAGACCCTGAGAGGCAAGTGCCTTCTGATGATCTATTCCCAAATTCTTGGCGACCTTTTCCATTTCATGGTGTTTGTTGGTCAGGCTTTCAAGTAGTTCAGGGACACACGTGTTCTTCTTTTTTGTCAAAATGTGTCCCATTCCTTGATTCCAAAGTCAGAGAGCTTAAATGGAGCATCCAGGTCAGGACGCATATCTCTGGGATCCTTGTGTAGCTTGGGAGGTGAATCTTCAGTACTTATTCCCTTCCCTTTGTCAATGGGTTGGGGGAGTACTGAAACCTTCTTTAGGGATCTCCGTTGTTGTTGTTGTTGTTGTTGTTGCTTCATAGGAGATGGGAGTGGAAATGGCAAGAGCTGAGGTTGTTGATGGGCCTGGTATGAAGCTATATAGAGGAACTGCTTATGTGATAACCTCAGTCATTGGCGTAGAGACTGAGGAAGTCCTTTGTGGCCCCAACTGCCTGAATAGCCTTTGAGTTGGAGTGATTTTCACCCCCTCAACAGATGCAGGAGCTTCAATGGAAGCATCTATTGACTGAGGAGCAGGCTTTGCTGGCTTGGACTGAAGCAATGTCACAATAGTGGAAACCATGCCCTTGACTTCAGTGGTCTCAGACTTCAAAGAAGATAATTCAGCAGTCATCAGAGTCTGAGGCTTGGAAAGCTGGGTGACCTTCTCAGTGTAGTGGCTGACCAGCTCATTATGTTTGTTGGAGAGCTAATCATATGTGGTTGAAAGCTGGGTCAGGCATGTCTGCCTGTCAGTGACCGTCTTAAGAAGAGCCGCCTACTGAGTCTTAAGAGAGCTGATGCGTGGTTTTGCAACCTTGCAAAAGGTTTTACCTCTCAAGGGATCTTGAGAAGCTTGCAATCCCCACCAGGCAGTTTACCTGACCGTTGTAGTATAGTATACCGGCAAGTACCGGGGGATTGATCGTTCAACTCAAAGAATAGTGTTTGCTAGGGTTAAAACTCAATTAAACTAGGTCTAGAGCTGAGGGATTATTCTTTTTGTATTTTTGTATTTTATGGAAAGCAAGTAAAAATCTCGGGTTTTGGAAGAAGGGCGGAATTAGTTGCTAATCAACTAACCCAAATAACTACAAATGCAAACAAAATAAAATAAAATGACACTAAAGTAAATGTGAAGAAAAACAATAATAAGAGAAAATGTGTTTACTTGGAGTTCACTACTCCCTAGCTATCTTTTACTAGTTGATTAGTTCATTACATCTAAGCAGACACAAAGAAAACCTAGCCTAGCATGTTAAAGTGAAGACAAGCACAAGATAGAATCAAACAACACATAGACATATTGAATGATTATTGGAAAACTTATCTTCAATTAAACATGGAGGAAACAAGGGTTTGAAACCCTTAAAAATAAGGTGAAATTCGTCTAGGGTTTCTCCTCTCAAAGTTGCACACTAATAAATGAAAAATCAAAAACTATATATAGAGTTTTGAGTCTGACGGCGTCAAGAGTAAATTCTGACGCCGTCAACTCACCGCCATAAATACTATCGTATTGCCTAGATCCAATTCTAACGCCATCATGTGTAAACTCCCTCTTGGCCGTCTCTTGAATTTTGTACGTGACGGCCTAGGTGATGCCGTCATGTGTAAATCCTCCAAAAACTTTCTAGCGCGTCATGTGTAACTTGATTATCCACCTTACTGCCAATGAGTGACGGCGTCATAAGCAAATCCTGACGCCGCCAGGTACTGTTTTCAGCATGAATTGGAAAATTTGTCGTTTTCCTCACTTTTTCACTCCAAAAACGTCCAAAATGCTTCCTTTTCCAGATTTCTTCTCAAAAGTACCTAAAATGACAAAATGAACGATTTAGGGTAAGATTTGATCAAATAATCTCAACTTTGGGCTTAAATGACCCCCTAAAAGCGATACACTTTTCGTCTCATCAAATACCCTTACACTTGAGATTTGTTTGTCCTCAAGCAAATGCACTTTTATTCTAATCAAAATACAAGCTAGGGGTCATTTAACACTAATATAAAAGTAATTACAACAAATAATCATTCCACTTCAACCAAAATAGGCACGGAAACTATACACAAGCACCTCACAAATAGTGTTTAGATACTCACATCTCTCGGGTGTAATAAAGTATATATCACAATATGGAAATGGAAAACATCTCTCACTACCTGTCATAGCAAATAGATTACCATAGGCTTGGGAAAGGATCAAACCTCCACCACTTGGTGTAAGCACCTAGGATAAACTATCAAAGAGGTCTTTTAAAAGGTTTATAACGTGAGGTGTAGGGATATGATAAACACGGTTTTGTTGGATAAAGGCAATATTTACTGGTGGCGAGCTAATCATCTTGGTCAATTACATGTACAATGTGGCGTTAATAAGCTAAGACTCGACTCAACTTAAGCTAATCATAAACTAATCAAAACCATAAATAAACATAAAAGGAAACGGGATGGTAGTCCGTATGTTTTTTCTTTTTTTTTTCTTTTTCTTGATTTTTTGATTTTTTTTTGCTGCATACACTCTTGCCCTACCATAAAAAATAATACATCATAGGGGCGAACCTCATAAGCATCTAAGTCTCACTAGCGGTCTCGGGATGCATCACTAACACAAGTTCTAGAATCTAAGTACTACCAGTACACTCATAAGCATCTTTTCCTAACAAATCTAGGGGCGAACCTCATATATTAGGGGTGGAAAATTTTGAGTGGTACGGTTTTTGTGCTAGTCATACAACTCCTATCCATGAGACGCTCATTAAGGCTAAAGCTTCACTCCTAAATGTTGTAAAAAAATTTAAATTTGGTGCTAAAATTGCCCTAACAAGTATTTCTCTTAGTTTTATTACACACCTACTATTGAACAAACAAACAAACTCAAGTGCAATTGCATTATCTAAGGTATCATCATATCATTTACCTCCCCTTACACTTAGGCTGAACATTGTCCCCAATATTCAATAAAAAGGATGTAAAAGTAATGAAGGTAAAAGAATGAAACAAATACTCCCCTGATTCGTTCGGTGTGGATAATGTGATAACATGGTTAGATCCTCCTACAAGAAAATGAACGTTGAAAGCTTCCCTCGAGAAATATAAATCATCTTCTTGTCCAATATAACCTGTTAAACCTGAGAAAGCAATCATGGCAAACCTTGCGTAAAATCGGCGGCAATCTATATATATAAAAATCCTAGAAAGCAAATTAAGATATAATGCTTGTGGAATGAATGTTTGAAGATTTCCTGGAGTTTATAAAACTAAACAATTAACAAAAACTTTAAGACTCCGGTAGAAAAACAAAACTTGCAAAATTTTTCAGAATTTTTTACACCTGACGCCGTCAGGTTATAACCCTAACGCCGTCAGAGTGTTCTGACAGAAATCTTATGTTAAGTTTCCAGAAAATTTATGGAAAAACTCACGCCTTAGTTCCTGGAATTCCTACAAAACATCATTATAACTCGATACAAGCATTTGACTCAAACAAGTACTAATATGCATGTTCGTTTAATATTATTGTGGTCCATGTTCAATTCCGTTCTTAGAAACAAATTTAGATTTCCCTTACACTTATCTTTTGCGAAATACCTTTTTATGAAGTTAAGACGAAGTTAAACAACAAGGTAAAGCATTTTCACAATTTATTTTGAAACATGAGCCACAAACAATAAAAATAAAGCATGCATACGGAAACAAATAAAATCAAACAAACAAACAATCAAACAAATAAAGTTTGGGTTGCCTCCCAAGAAGCGCTTTTCTTTATTTACGAGTCTTGTAGCTAGACTCAAGGTCACAGGCTATCCTATATGAGTGAGTTCCTCATCGAGGACATCTTTGGCATCAAACTTAGGTTTCAATTTCCTATCGGTTCACTTAGTTCGGTATGATATCTCAAATTTTTCTCCATCCGAATCATATAGAATCATCTTCTTATGCCATGATCCGGCACCTTCCTTAGGTGGCTTGTCCCAATTCCATTTACATTTATCACCTTCCCTTTTCCACTTGTTCATTCCCAAGTTGATAGGCATTACTCCTAGGAATTCATTCATTTTTCTAAGACTAAGGGATCCTCAAAGGGGTTTAGTTCTTGATCCCTAGCTATGAGTTGCTCTACCGAATGCATTTTGTTTATAAACTCCTCCTCTAAATAAAATGGGCGTTGAGGTCCTATGAAGTCTCTATTAACCCAAGGTTTGTATCTAGATGGTCTTCTATTCAAATCTACCCAATGAGGCGTTGGTTCCTCACTAGTATCATAGGCATGTTTCTTAACATCATAGACCAACCAAGTTTCTCCTTCTCCTACCGCTATTCTAGATTCCTTACAATCAATCATCGCATTTACGGTAGCTAAAAATTCTCTTCCTATTAATAAAGGGCATGTAGTGTCACTAACCATATCAAGGACGTGGAAATCGGCTAACATTGTCAACCTCCCTATATGCACTAACACATCCTTCACAACCCCAACCGGATACGCTACACTTCCATCCGTAAGCCCTATGATTAGCTCTGTTTCATCTAATTTTCCTGGCTTAAGAGTAGTGTACAGAGATAATGGAAGTAAATTTAGGCTTGACCTAAGATCGGCTAATGTGTCAAAAGCCTCAGAATTTCCGATCTTACAAGGAAAAACGAATATGCCCGGATCATCTAACTTTTTGGGCAGCTTGTCTTGAACGACGGCGGTCCCATTCTTACCCAACTTGAGTTTCTCTTCATATTTCTCTAAAAGGGCATTGTAATAGGGAGCACGGGCTAAGACATCAATGACGGGGCGCTCAAGGTGAAGTTCCTAGAATTCTTCGTCAAGGTCTCGTGTAGGAGGTGTTTCAACTATGCTATTGACCGGTTTGACGTTGGGTGTTTTTATTCAATTGGTCCTTTTGAAAAATTTAGGTTTGCTTGAAACACGTGCTCATGGCATTGACCGAATAGTATTATGGACAAGAAGTGGAAGACAAAACAGATGATATAGCGTTAACGTTTAGTTTCGGATTCTTGACCGTGTTACTTGGGAGTCCTCCCAATTCTCAGTCATTGAGAACTTTCAACAACGTGTCAATCTTATTGGTCATCTCACTTTGTTTTTGTTTGAAATCGACTTCAAACTTTGCTAACGGGTTTCTTGAGATGCCATAAATTTGGACATCTATCCTTCAAAATTATTGGTACTACCATAGTTGTTGGAAGGATTGTTGTTGAAAGTACGGTTAGGAGGTAGACCGTTTGGTTGATAACGATTAGGTGGAGTGGAAGAATTGTTTTGGGGGCATGTTTTTGTTTTGTTTCCACCTAAGGTTCGGGTGATTTTTCCAAGAGGGGTTGTATGAATCACCGTAAGGGTTTGGCTCGGGTTTGAAAGTGTACCACTTGTCTCCCGCTCCGTCGGTACGCGAGGATGCATAATCCGCAAAAGCTTGTTCGGGGAGTTCCATGCAATCACGAGTGTCGTAGGGACCACTACATAATTCGATTGAAGAAGTGATTTTGTTCACTTGGCTTGAAGGTTTAAGAGCTTCGTAGGATTTCATAAGAAACTTGACTTGGTCTTCAGGTTCCATGATCCTACGGTCGGGAGTGCTTGAATTGTTGAAAGGCAAAGATATTGCCTTGACCATTTTGTTCAAATCACGGGGATCATTCCAACTTTCGTTGTCATAGAGAGCAAGATCTTCTATGAGTTCACATGATTCTTCCGCACTTAGATCACGTAGATTGCCACCGGCCGCTTGGTCAATGGTTCATCTTGTGGAGAGATCGATATGGTCATAGAAGATTTAGACTTGGAGCCAAAGATCTATGCCGTGATGATGGAATTTTTGGAGTAAGTCCTTGAAACGAGTCCATGCTTCACAGAGAGTTTTACCTTGACGTTGTTGGAACATCAAGATGTCATTTCTAAGCTTAGTAGTTCTCCCCGGTGGGAAAAATTAAGCAAGGAAACGAGTGGTGAGATCATCCCAAGAGGTGATGGATCCCGCGGGTAAATGCTCAAGCCATTGACTAGCTTTGTCACGTAGAGAGAATTAGAAGAGACGCAATTGGGTCGTCTCTCGAGTTTCAACATCAAGGTCTATGGAATCAACGATTTTTAGGAAATCCTTGAGATGTTGATTAGGATCTTCAGAACGAAGTCCATGGAATGCACATCCGCTTTGCACCAACCAGATGGTGTCGGATCGCAAGGGAGACACATTGGCTCCTTGAGTGAGCTCAATAGTGTTTCGATAGCCTTGGTGGCTAGGACGGGAGTACTTTCCTAAAGTTCGGGGTCTAGGAGGTTGATTTGGTTGTGGTGGGGTTTGTGGATGGTTTTGTTGTGGTGGGTTGATGGGGTCAAAGAGATTACCACCTTCCATGATGGCGGATGGGAACGGTTACGAACAAAGGAAACAAAGAAAAAGATAGACTAAAGAAGACCTATAAAAATAAAAATAAAAATCTTACTAGAAAGGAATCTAGCAAGTAGACCTAATAAAAAGAAATTTCAACCTAGACAATAACTATTCCTCGGGTTGCGGCGCCAAAAACTTGATGCATGGTTTTGCAACCTTGCAAAAGGTTTTACCTCTCAAGGGATCTTGAGAAGCTTGCAATCCCCACCAGGCAGTATACCTGATCGTTGTAGTATAGTATAGTGGCAAGTACCGGGGGATTGATCATTCAACTCAAAGAATAGTGTTCAGTAGGGTTAAAACTCAATTAAACTAGGTCTAGAGGTGAGGGATGATTCTTTTTGTATTTTTGTATTTTATGGAAAGCAAGTAAAAATCTCGGGTTTTGGAAGAAGGGCGGAATTAGTTGCTAATCAACTAACCCAAATAACTACAAATGCAAACAAAATAAAATAAAATGACACTAAAGTAAATGTGGAGAAAAACAATAATAAGAGAAAATGTGTTTACTTGGATTTCACTACTCCCTAGCTATCTTTTACTAGTTGATTAGTTTGTTACAATTGCATGGATGATGGGTTATATTCCTTAATACCATTCGTAGGGCCATGTACGATCTTCCCAAACTCTATAAGCTTCTACCTCTTCCTATGTCAAGCCAACTACTGGCTCCTAACATGGCCTCCTTAGTAGTTACCTATGCATTAAATATAACCAATTTATCATAGTACACATCCGATCATGTTTCTTAAGACGTTCAAGCAAGTTACCAATTGGAAGTCTACCAGTTTTCTTAAGCCTAACATCGAAATCATTCATCCACAACAATTATAAACAAACAACCAACCAATAATCAATATCTAAGTGTCATTGCATCTAAGCAAACACAAAGTAAACCTAGCCTAGCATGTTAAAGTGAAGACAAGCATAAGATAGAATCAAACAACACATAGAAATATTGAATGATTATTGGAAAAGTTATCTTCAATTAAACATGGAGGAAACAAGGGTTTGAAACCCTTAAAACTAAGGTGAAATTCGTCTAGGGTTTCTCCTCTCAAAGTTGCACACTAATAAATGAAAAATCAAAAACTATATATAGAGTTTTGAGTCTGACGGCGTCAAGAGTAAATTCTGACGCCGTCAACTCGCCGCCATAAATACTATCGTATTGCCTAGATCCAATTCTAACGCCGGCATGTGTAAACTCCCTCTTGGCCGTCTCTTGCATTTTGTACGTGACGGCCTAGGTGATGCCGTCATGTGTAAATCCTCCAAATACTTTCTAGCGCGTCACGTGTAACTTGATTATCCACCTTATTGCTAATGAGTGACGGCGTCATAAGCGAATCCTGACGCCGCCAGGTACTGTTTTCAGCATGAATTGGAGACTTTGTCGTTTTCTTCACTTTTTCACTCCAAAAACGTCCAAAATGCTTCCTTTTCCAGATTTCTTCTCAAAAGTACCTAAAATGACAAAATGAACGATTTAGGGTAAGATTTGATCAAATAATCTCGACTTTGGGCTTAAATGACCCCCTAAAAGCGATACACTTTTCGTCTCATCAAATACCCTTACACTTGAGATTTGTTTGTCCTCAAGCAAATGCGCTTTTATTCTAATCAAAATACAAGCTAGGGGTCATTTAACACTAATATAAAAGTAATTACAACAAATAATCGTTCCACTTCAACCAAAACAGGCACGGAAACTATACACTAGCACCTCACAAATAGTGTTTAGATACTCACATCTCTCGGGTGTAATAAAGTATATATCACAATATGGAAATGGAAAACATCTCTCACTACCTGTCATAGCAAATAGATTACCATAGGCTTGGGAAAGGATCAAACCTCCACCACATGGTGTAAGCACCTAGGATAAACTATCAAAGAGGTCTTTTAAAAGGGTTATAACGTGAGGTGTAGGGATATGATAAACATGGTTTTGTTGGATAAAGGCAATATTTACTGGTGGCGAGTTAATCATCTTGATCAATTACATGTACAATGTGGCGTTGCTAAGCTAAGACTCGACTCGACTTAAGCTAATCATAAACTAATCAAAAACATAAATAAACATAAAAGGAAATGGGATGGTAGTCCGTATGTTTTTTCTCTTTTTTTTTTTTTTTGTTTTCTTTTTCTTGACTTTTTGATTTTTTTTGCTGCATACACTCTTGCCCTAGCATAAAAAATAATACATCATAGGGGATTTGCATGCCCCTTACACTTGAACTTTTACATACTTTACAATCAATTATTCTAATGACTCAAATTAAGATAATCAAAACACTTGGAGTACTTTTTAAGATTAACGCACATATGGGGGTAATAAATGATGTTCTTCCCCATTACTCCATAATACTAGTACTTTACCCATAAGTCCCAATCGTCCTAAAACAATATGTACAAGATATGACTCGACATAGCAACTACGTAATCAATTAGACAATTAACTAATGTAACAATAATGCACTAAAGATGAGTGCATACAAGGAAGGCTAAGGCGATTTGGTTGCACATTTGGGGTGGAAGGTTAACAAATTCTTCCTTTAAGTAAAATGCTTAAAGTTAGAAATGAAAAAGATAGGCTCGGAGGGGTGCACTAGGGCTATCATGTACTAAAAATGAGTACAACGGAAAGGTGTGGGAGAATTAATTAACTTTACTAGTCAAGTGTATTGACTTCATTGGCCAAGTAATTATGATACGGGTTTAACACAAGGGTGATCCTAATGCCTCTTATCATGTAGTAAATCCTACTACACGAATGTAGTCTCACTAGCGGTCTCGGGATGCATCACTAACGCAAGTTCTAGAATCTAACTACTACCAGTACACTCATAAGCATCTTTTCCTAACAAATCTAGGGGCGAACCTCACATATTTGGGGTGGAAAATTTTGAGTGGTATGGTTTTTGTGCTAGTCATACAACTCCTATCCATGAGACGCTCATTAAAGCTAAAGCTTCACTCCTAAATGTTGTAAAAATATTTAAATTTGGTGCTAAAATTGCCCTAACAAGTATTTCTCTTAGTTTTATTACACACCTACTATTGAACAAACAAACAAACTCAAGTGCAATTGCATTATCTAAGGTATCATCATATCATTTACCCTCCCCTTACACTTAGGCTGAACATTGTCCCCAATGTTCAATAAAAAGGATGTAAAAGTAATGAAGGTAAAAGAATGAAACAAATACTCCCCTGATTCGTTCGGTGTGGATAATGTGATAACATGGTTAGATCCTCCTACAAGAAAATGAACGTTGAAAGCTTCCCTCCAGAAATATAAATCATCTTCTTGTCCAATATAACCTGTTAAACCTGAGAAAGCAATCATTGCAAACCTCGCGTAAAATCGGCGGCAATCTATATATATAAAAATCCTAGAAAGCAAATTAAGATATAATGCTTGTGGAATGAATGTTTGCAGATTTCCTGGAGTTTATAAAACTAAAGAATTAACAAAAACTTTAAGACTCCGGTAGAAAAACAAAACTTGCAAAATTTTTCAGAATTTTTTACACCTGACGCCGTCAGGTTATAACCCTAACGCCGTCAGAGTGTTCTGACAGAAATCTTATGTTAAGTTTCCAGAAAATTTATGGAAAAACTCATGCCTTAATTCCTGGAATTCCTACAAAACATCATTATGACTCGATACAAGCATTTGACTCAAACAAGTACTAATATGCATGTTCATTTAATATTGTTGTGGTCCATGTTCAATTCCGTTCTTAGAAACAAATTTAGATTTCCCTTACACTTATCTTTTGCGAAATACCTTTTTATGAAGTTAAGACGAAGTTAAACAACAAGGTAAAGCATTTTCACAATTTATTTTGAAACATGAGCCACAAACAATAAAAATAAAGCATGCATACGGAAACAAATAAATTCAAACAAACAAACAATCAAACAAATGAAGTTTGGGTTGCCTCCCAAGAAGCGCTTTTATTTATTTACGAGTCTTGTAGCTAGACTCAAGGTCACAGGCTATCCTATATGAGTGAGTTCCTCATCGAGGACATCTTTGGCATCAAACCTAGGTTTCAATTTCCTATCGGTTCACTTAGTTCGGTATGACATCTCAAATTTTTATCCATCCGAATCATATAGAATCATCTTCTTATGCCATGATCCGGCACCTTCCTTAGGTGGCTTGTCCCAATTCCATTTACATTTATCACCTTCCCTTTTCCACTTGTTCATTTCCAAGTTGATAGGCATCACTCCTAGGAATTCAATCATTTTTCTAAAGACTAAGGGATCCTCAAAAGTATTTAGTTCTTCATCCCTAGCTATGAGTTGCTCTACCGAATGCATTTTGTTTATAAACTCCTCCTCTAAATAAAATGGACGTTGAGGTCCTATGAAGTCTCTATTAACCCAAGGTTCGTATCTAGATGGTCTCCTATTCAAATCTACCCAATGAGGCGTTGGTTCCTCACTAGTATCATAGGCATGTTTCTTAACATCATAGACCGACCAAGTTTCTCCTTCTCCTACCGCTATTCTAGATTCCTTACAATCAATCAACGCATTTCCGGTAGCTAAAAATCCTCTTCCTATTAATAAAGGGCATGTAGTGTCACTAACCATATCAAGGACGTGGAAATCGGCTAACATTATCAACCTCCCTATATGCACTAACACATCCTTCACTACCCCAACCGGATACGCTACACTTCCATCCGCAAGCCCTATGATTAGCTCTGTTTCATCTAATTTTCCTGGCTTAAGAGTGGTTAACAGAGATAATGGAAGCAAATTTAGGCTTGACCTAAGATCGGCTAAAGTGTCAAAAGCCTCAGAATTTCCGATCTTACAGGGTAAAACGAATATGCCCGGATCATCTAACTTTTTGGGCAGCTTGTCTTGAACGACGGCGGTCCCATTCTTACCCAACTTGAGTTTCTCTTCATATTTCTCTAAAAGGGCATTGTAATAGGGAGCACGGGCTAAGACATCAATGACGGGGCGCTCAAGGTGAAGTTCCTTGAATTCTTCGTCAAGGTCTCGTGTAGGAGGTGTTTCAACTATGCTATTGACCGGTTTGACGTTGGGTGTTTTTATTCAATTGGTCCTTTTGAAAAATTTGGGTTTGCTTGAAACACGTGCTCATGGCATTGACCGAATAGTATTATGGACAAGAAGTGGAAGACGAAACAGATGATATAGCGTTAACGTTTAGTTTCGGATTCTTGACCTTGTTACTTGGGAGTCCTCCCAATTCTCAGTCATTGAGAACTTTCAACAACGTGTCAATCTTATTGGTCATCTCACTTTGTTTTTGTTTGAAATCGGCTTCAAACTTTGCTAACGGGTTTCTTGAGATGCCATAAATTTGGACATCAATCCTTCAAAATTATTGGTACTACCATAGTTGTTGGAAGGATTGTTGTTGAAAGTACGGTTAGGAGGTGGACCGTTTGGTTGATAACGATTAGGTGGAGTGGAAGAATTGTTTTGGGGGCATTTTTTTTTTGTTTCCACCTAAGGTTCGGGTGATTTTTCCAAGAGGGTTTGTATGAATCACCGTAAGGGTTTGGCTCGGGTTTGAAAGTGTATCACTTGTCTCCTGCTCCGTCGGTACGCGAGGATGCATAATCCGTAAAAGCTTGTTCGGGGAGTTCCATGCAATCACGAGTGTCGTAGGGACCACTACATAATTCGCTTGAAGAAGTGATTTTGTTCACTTGGCTTGAAGGTTTAGGAGCTTCGTAGGATTTCATAAGAAACTTGACTTGGTCTTCAGGTTCCATGATCCTATGGTCGGGAGTGCTTGAATTGTTGAAAGGCAAAGATATTGCCTTGACCGTTTTGTTCAAATCACGGGGATCATTCCAACTTTCGTTGTCATAGAGAGCAAGATCTTCTATGAGTTCCCATGATTCTTCCGCACTTAGATCACGTAGATTGCCACCGGTCGCTTGGTCAATGGTTCGCCTTGTGGAGAGATCGATATGGTCATAGAAGATTTAGACTTGGAGCCAAAGATCTATGCCGTGATGAGGGACTTTTTGGAGTAAGTCCTTGAAACGAGTCCATGCTTCACAGAGAGTTTCACCTTGACGTTGTTGGAACATCAAGATGTCATTTCTAAGCTTAGTAGTTCTCCCCGGTGGGAAAAATTAAGCAAGGAAACGAGTGGTTAGATCATCCCAAGAGGTGATGGATCCCGAAGGTAAACGCTCAAACCATTGACTAGCTTGGTCATGTAGAGAGAATTAGAAGAGATGCAATTGGGTCGTCTCTCGAGTTTCAACATCAAGGTCTATGGAATCAATAATTTTTAGGAAATCCTTGAGATGTTGATTAGGATCTTCAGAACGAAGTCCATGGAATGCACATCCGCTTTGCACCGACCGAATGGTGTCGGATCGCAAGGGAGACACATTGGCTCCTTGAGTGAGCTCAATAGTGTTTCGATAGCCTTGGTGGCTAGGACGGGAGTACTCTCCTAAAGTTCGGGGTCTAGGAGGTTGATTTGGTTGTGGTGGGTTTTGTGGATGGTTTTGTTGTGATGGGTTGATGGGGTCAAAGTGATTACCACCTTCTATGATGGCGGATGGCAACGGTTACGAACAAAGGAAACAAAGAAAAAGATAGACTAAAGAAGACCTATAAAATAAAAATAAAAATCTTACTAGAAAGGAATCTAGCAAGTAGACCTAGACAATAACTATTCCTCGAGCTGCAGCGCCAAAAACTTGATGCATGGTTTTGCAACCTTGCAAAAGGTTTTACCTCTCAAAGGATCTTGAGAAGTTTGCAATCCCCACCGGGCAGTATACCTGACCGTTGTAGTATAGTATAGTGGCAAGTACCGGGGGATTGATCATTCAACTCAAAGAATAGTGTTCACTAGGGTTAAAACTCAATTAAACTAGGTCTAGAGGTGAGGGATGATTCTTTTTGTATTTTTGTATTTTTGTATTTTATGGAAAGCAAGTAAAAATCTCGGGTTTTGGAAAAAGGGCAAAATTAGTTGCTAATCAACTAACCCAAATAACTACAAATGCAAACAAAATAAAATAAAATGACACTAAAGTAAATGTGGAGAAAAACAATAATAAGAGAAAATGTGTTTACTTGGATTTCACTACTCCCTAGCTATCTTTTACTAGTTGATTAGTTTGTTACAATTGCATGGATGACGGGTTATATTCCTTAATACCATTCGTAGGGCCATGTACGATCTTCCCAAACTCTATAAGCTTCTACCTCTTCCTATGTCAAGCCAACTACTGGCTCCTAACATGGCCTCCTTAGTAGTTACCTATGGATTAAATATAACCAATTTATCATAGTACACATCCGATCATGTTTCTTAAGACGTTCAAGCAAGTTACCAATTGGAAGTCTGCCAGTTTTCTTAAGCCTAACATCGATATCATTCATCCACAACAATTATAAACAAACAACCAACCAATAATCAATATCAAAGTTTCATTACATCTAAGCAAACAAAAAGTAAACCTAGCCTAGCATGTTAAAGTGAAGAAAAGCATAAGATAGAATCAAACAACACATAGACATATTGAATGATTATTGGAAAAGTTATCATCAATTAAACATGGAGGAAACAAGGGTTTGAAACACTTAAAAATAAGGTGAAATTCGTCTAGGGTTTCTCCTCTCAGATTTGCACACTAATGAATGAAAAATCAAAAACTATATCTAGAGTTTTGAGTCTGACGGCGTCAAGAGTAAATTCTGACGTAGTCAACTCACCGCCATAAATACTATCGTATTGCCTAGATCCAATTCTGAAGCCGTCATGTGTAAACTCCCTCTTGGCCATCTCTTGCATTTTGTACGTGACGGCCTAGGTGACGCCATCACGTGTAAATCCTCCAAAAACATTCTGGCGCGTCACGTGTAACTTGATTATCTACCTTATTGCCAATGAGTGACGGCATCATAAGCAAATCCTGACGCTGTCAGGTACTATTTTCAACATGAATTGGAGACTTTGTCATTTTCTTCACTTTTTTGCTCCAAAAACGTCCAAAATGCTTCCTTTTCTAGATTTCTTCTCAGAATTACCTAAAATGACAAAAGGAACGATTTAGGGTAAGATTTGATCAAATAATCTCTACTTTGGGCTTAAATGACCCCCTAAAAGCGGTACACTTTTTGTCTCATCAAGAGCCAAGATCCACCTCCTTGAGTAGCTGAAGAAGCTCAGTGAGGTTGGAAGAGGTGACCTTGTGAGTGTCCATGAAGATGGTCAGCTTGTTGATTATAACTGGGTCATCTTTGAATTCTTCTTTAATAGCATTAAGGGAATCAAGTATGTTGTTGAGATGTGTCCCTTGTTCCTCACATAGTTGTTCGACGGAAGTCTTCAATTCACTGACATGTTTGTCAGTAGAGGTGAGGACCTCAGTATACTAAACCTATTTAGCCTCCATTGAACCTCTGAAATCTGCATGGGAGGCTGCTGCCTCAGAGTGTTTCTCCTATTGTTCCTTAAGAAGCTCATTGAAAAGAGTGGTATTGGATTTCCTCAAAAACTTGACTAACTGCCTTTCAGTGAATGGGAGGTTGTCATCATACTTGAGCAGAAAGGCAAGAACCTCAGCAGGATTAGATGATTCAGTGTGATGAGAGTCTGATGATGATGATGATGATGATGGTGACTGATGTTGTTCTTCTGTAGGTGGATGTGATGTTGCTTGTGGCTCTGTTTGTTGAGGATTCGAGTAGGTGAGATCATCAGTATCCATGTCAGACCCAGCAACTAAACCTGCATCCTCCTCAAAGTCAATAAGGCCCTCTTCTGACTCTTCGTTAATAAACCTTTCAATGTCATCCAGATTTGGACCTAAGGGTGCATCCAGCTCCCTCTCACAAGAGGGCTTGACTTCGTTTTGGCCAGTCCCTGATCCCTCAAGAAGAACAGAGTGGGTTTTCTCTACCTGGTCCACATAATCAGTTACTGAGAGACGTGCATCGCCGTGAGGGGGTGTTGGTTCTATATCAGCAGGTGGTCGCATGCCCCCTGAGTCTTTGTCCCTTGATGTTCCTTCAGGCACTAATGTGTTTGTGTCAGTATCATCCTTAGGAACAGTGATGTTGAGGTCCCCTTTTCCGACATGGTTGTTCTGCCCTATCGAAGTTATAGGAACCGTTACTCCCTGAGACCATGATTGTGATTTATCAGTGTCATGAGCAGGATGTGATCGGATGTGGGTCCCTTCTCGGTAGAGTAGTGCTTCCGTACTGAGGATGTAGGACCCTTTTCTCCCTGAGACCCGCATTGTGATTTATCATAGCTATGAGCAGGATGTGATTGTTGGATTGTTCCTGACCCCACTGACTTGTTGTTAGGAATACGTTTATTCCAATGAAGACTCGGTCACCCCGAGTATTGTAATAACATAGTGTAGCTCCTAGTATTCATCAGTTTAGTGTAGTATTTGTGGAGTCGGGTCGGGTCTTTACCCACTATCAGCCCGGTCCACAGCCCGTTTAATAGGGCGTTGAGCATGTAACTATAAATACCCTCTCCCACCCAAAGGAGAGGGTTGGACCTTCATTTGCAATTCAACTTTTCCTTTCTTTTACAAGGCTCCCAACTTCCTTTCTCTCTCTAACTTTCTCTCACTAGAAATCTTCCATATTCGATCCATACACATATAATCTAAGCTTGTTATAACCTTAAGTGTGTTACAATTGGTATCAAGAGCCATGGTTCTATCCTAGGATGAGTGGTACTCATAAATTCGTGGCTTAGTTTTTGTGTTTATTTTGGTTCGAAAGTTCTTAGTAGTTTTCTTCCTCATTTGACCTCGTGTGGTGTTTTTCTTGGTGTTTTGGTTGTACTTTCTTAGTTAGAAAGGTTATAGACATCTTGTGTAGCTCTTGGATTAGTCATATCATCGTTCTTGTGGAAGAAATAGTGAATTCGTGTTGAGTTTCAAAGTAGCGAGTTGGCAGATTCATCATAGAGAGTTGGCAAGAGTGTTTAGCGAGTTGACAATAGCGATTTGGCGGTTTGCCGTTTTTGGGTATAATGCCAAATCGCTAGATAGTGACAGTTTTGTCCTATTAGTGTAGCGAGTTGACAGACCAGCGATTTGTTCAGGTTAGAGAGTTGATCATCTGTAGCGAGTTGTTACTCTACAGCGAGTTGAGATTTGATTAGCGAGTTGTCCTTTCTTAGCGAGTTGTTCATCTCCAGCGAGTTGTTATCACAATAGCGAGTTGATTATTTACCAGCGTGTTGGTGGAGTTAGCGTGTTGTTCCTATAGTGACTTGGTCTATTTAGCGAGTTGTGTAGTGTCTCCAGCGAGTTGTGTATTTTGGCGATTTGACTATTCTAGCGAGTTGGTTAGACTTGATAGAGTGTTGTGCTAGTGTAATTAGCGTGTTGGTTAATTTTCATTAAAAATTTTCTACAGTTGTGAAACTTGTGCACTATTGCGACTCAAGTTGTTACTACCATTTCTACAGTAACTTGACATTATGGGACTAATCTTACGGCTTGACTAGTTACTTCTAAAGTAACCTGACGTTGTGAGTCTAATTCTACGATTTGTCTTGTTCCACTGTAGATCTGCTGTAATTTGACTTGTTGCAATGATACACGAAATACACTTCTGTTTAAAATACTTGATACCTTTCACAACATGGAAAGCACTTCCTCGGATGACATTCAGGCAGCTGGGTCTGATACACGTCCTCCTATGCTGGACAGGACGGACAATGAATCATGGGCACAAAGGATTCGACTTTATTGCTTAGGGAAGGAAAACGGGTTAAATATCTTGAAGTCCATTGATGAAGGACCTTTTCACCCGGGTTTCACCAGAGACACGATTGAAGCTACTGATGAACTTCCAGCTGTAATTGGTCCTGACAGACTTCGTACCTATAATGAGCTGACAGATGAAGAAAAGAAATGTTACGATGCTGACATCAGAGCCTCGAACATCATCATTCAAGGACTTGCAAAAGATGTCTACAAACTCATCAACTACAACACAGAAGCCAAAGCTGTCTAGGATAATGTGAAAATGCTTCTCGCAGGATCTGAACTAACAAAAGAAGATCGTGAGTCTCAGTTATATGATGAATTTGAGCACTTCAAAATGAACCCTGGTGAAAGCATCACTGACTACTACGTCAGATTTCACAAGTTAGTCAATGACATGAGAATCATCAAGATGACAATGCCCAATATCCAGCTTAATTCAAAATTTGTGAACAACATGGCACCAGAATGGGATCGATTTGTCACAGCTGTTAAACTCAACAAAGGGCTCAGGGATACAAATCATGAAAAACTCTATGCATACCTGCAACAACACGAGAAACATGCTGCATATGATAGGGTATTGAGGGATAAGCTTAACCCTCCAGCTGCAAATGATTCACTTGCATTTGTCACAAATGTTCAGCAACTTAACCAGTCCTCACAAGAGCATTCTCAACCACAACAGCTCTCATCCAGATCTACTGCAATGATCAGTCAATCATCTACACCTTCATCATCTACTTCTAACACCCAACTTGATTCTGGGTACTCTCACACCGACATGATGATTGACAACCTCTCAAACCAAGTCTCTCTTCTTGTTCAACAATTCTGGGCTGTTCTTCCACCAACCAACAACCAACTCCGAACCTCTTCAAACCCTCGAAGTCAGGCAATTATTGAAGATGGTAGGGTTGTAGTGCAGAATGTGCCAGGGAGACAGACAGTGAATCAAAGGAATGCTGGTAGAGGGAATGGGCAGTACAGAGTTGGTGATGCACTTCAAGTCCAGGCTAGGCAGCCTAAGTGCTACAATTGTGGTGGATTGGGCCACATTGCTAGAAACTGCACTCAACCGAAGCGTCCCCAGAACTATGAGTACTTTAAGGACAAGATGCTGCTAATGCAGGCACAAGAGAATGGGACTGCTCTGGATGAAGAAGCACTACTCTTCCTGGCTGGTGATGATGGGAATACATTCGATGCTGATGTTGATGATCAACCGGTTCAGGATTTGGCACTCAATGATCCAAACATATTCCAAGTGGAGGATTGTGATGCATTCGACTCCGATGTAGATGATGAACCTACCTCACAGACAATCTTCATGGCCAATCTGTATGCTGCTGCTTCTACTCCACAACAGTCTGGTCCCTCCATCACATCTGCTATCTCTGAGGTACCAACGCTGTCCAATCTAAATAATACCACCACTCCACAGGGGGCATGTAACTCAGTACAACTCAAGGATATTGACAATTCAGATACCACTGATGTGGGAAATACTAACAATATCCCATATGAAAGGTATATGGTTGACAATAGCCTGACAGTTGTACCAAGTGATACGTCGTCCGTTGAACAAGAGCTGCATGAGCACACTATATACAACCATGATGATTCTTTGACCACTAGATGTAACCTCCTTAAGGACCAGGTGGCTTTATATGAACAACGTGCTAAATTTGAGCTTAATGAACGAGAACAGAAAATGGAATGTCAATTGCGTGTGTACATATCTGAAAATAACTCCAAACAAGAAACATTGAGAAAAGAGTTAACGTCTTTGAAAAAACAATTGGATCAAACTGTTTCACAAAAGCAGGAGATTCAAAAGGTTCTGACATCTACCAAATTAGAACACAAAGAAAAAGAAGCAAAACTTCTTAATGATTTCTCAAAACTCAAAAACTTGAAAAAAAAAATTAGAAGATAAGTTATACACGCAAGACCAAACCATTCTATCTACTCAAATGATGTACAATCATAGGAGGTTTAGAGATGAATTTAGTGTAAAGGATGCCTCTAAACCGAAAGTTAAATGTCTTAGAAATGGTATAGGTGCCCAACCTGCGTTATATAATGCAAACAATATGCTTGAGCCTGACCATGCCCCTCCTGATGTGAGATCATATGACGAGATTAATGAATGGGAAGATAGAACTAGGGAAAGAATCACAGAGCATTTGAAGGACCCCCTGTGCATTGCTAAGAATATCATGTTTCACTATGACTATTCTGTAGATAATCATTCGGCCATTTTTGTTCCCCAAAAGAAAATTCTCCTAGAAAATATTTTTTGGAATATTGACATTGAGAAAATGAGAGCTGAAAGGCTTATAGGTAACACACGTACAATTTTTAGGATTGCTGACCCCACTGTATATCCCATAAACACACCTAAGCACGTTGTGCCCTTCACTCTTCCCACGCAGTGTAATACTCTCATTGGTTTGTATGTATTAGGCCATCTGTTTAATGATTTTGAGCTAACTTGTAAAAAGAGAATTACACCAACTGGGATTACGGAAGGGGAAAGGGGTTTTGAGCAAACAAAACGATGTTACCTAACTGAAGTCATAACATTTTTCAAACTTCTCAAAGAACACTTTGATGGTCTAAAAAAGACGATTAATAATGATGTCACTGAAATGAAAAGGACCTTTAATGAGGTGGAAAATGAGGGTAAACAATTGGCAATTGATCTCAAATATAGTGAAATAGACAGGAAAAACATTCTCATCATGAATGAGAACTTGATTGCTAATTGCATTGCACAGGATGTATTTTACACCGTGACCGATTCAGCTTTATCTGCTCGACAATTTCATGAAATGTCGGTCACCTTGCATACCTTTCAGAATCATGTGATTGAGCTTGAGGGGGAGAATTTCAAACTCCATCAAAAAATTCAAAACGATGACCATGATAACATGGTCAGGAAATTTTCAAAACTAGAAGTTGATTATCTTAAGCTGCAACTAAAATATCAACATCTAGAAGAAAGCACTAAAATTTCAAATGCCAAGACATCCTCGGATGCTCCTGACTTTGACACATGTTTTGAATTAGGCAAAAAGGATGAAACAATTCAAACTCACTCAAATACGATTCGGAAGTTGAGGGCTCAAATTGCACAATTAAAGTCTAACATGGGCGAAGATACTAATCACCAAATGTCTCTAGATTCTCAAAAGTTTCAAAAACAAGGCATCATTAACGATCTACAACATGAAAATGTGTGGCTTCGTGATGAATTGTCAAATGCTAAACAACAATACAAAGAATTATTTGAGTCAATTAAAATAACACGTGATGAAAACAATAAAAAGGTCACTTCTTTGTTAAACGAAATTGAGAACCTAAAGACTATGGTGAAAGGGAAAATGCCCGTTAGTTCATGTGACCGTGCGTATAACAATGTTCATGTTTGTTCGAAATATTCGTGTGATGCTGTGGAAGTTTCTCTACCCCTTAGGAACAACAAGTTAGTTCATAGCAACTATCTTAGACATCTTAAGGAATGCCTTGTCATACTTAGAGAAACCGTTGAGGAAGATAGGATAACCAAACCGCTTGATGAAGTAGTTGTTGATGCATGTTTCCTCACTAATAGAGCTCAGGAACTACTAGAATATGCTATTAGTACATGCCCCAAGAATGACAACAAGCTGCAAAGGTTATATGCAACACAGTCCAATGATAGAAACAAACATGTTACAGTTGATATCCCTCAGACTTTGCCTCAATCCAACGTCACGATCACTAACAAACAAACAGCAACCAAACTTACTAATGTTCCAATCATTGCTTCTACAGGAGTAAAAGGTGCGTTCAAAGCTAGCGGGCCACAACCTAGGTGCAATACAAAGAATGATAGGGCTTTGCCAGCTAAGAGTGGACTTAAGAATAAAGTAGAAGAATCATCTAGGAACAATAAGAAACATTTGGTGAATGAAAAGAATCATGTTGATTCAAACATTTGTTTAAACAATGATGTAATTGATTCGAATTCTTATGCTATTTGTAAAACATGTAATGAATGTTTAATTGTTGGTAATCATGATGTTTGTGTTGAGCCTCTCTTTGAGCCTTCTATGCAATCTTCGGTTAAGAATTTTTTGAATGATAATCATGATAGGCAGGTTTGGAAATGTACAGGAAAGTTTTTTTCAAATGTTGGATATCAATGGAGGCCTACTGGTAGGAAGTTCTCCCTAGGAGAAAAGTGCCCTTTAACTAGGCTCACTAACTCCAAGATAGTACCAATTAAGAAATGGATACCCACTGGTAGAACATTCCCGTTAGAAGCACGTAGAACCACTTCTAGGTCTAGTGCATCACTTAATACGGATACCAACGGCATATCCGTGACTTATGATAATCCAGTGTTTGCATGTGCTAACCTAACGGACCCCAATGGCTTGTGGGGCTCCAGCTTTGTCAGTTATCCACCCTCATCTAGTTCCAAATGCAGGTCGTACAAATCGTCCTTTGTTACTTGGACTCAGGCTGCTTAAAACATATGACCGGAGACCGCTCGCGGCTCGAGAATTTCGTGGAAAGGTTTATTGGTACAGTTAGATTCGGGAACGACCATTTTGGCAAAATAATGGGTTATGGTGATTATGTTTTTGGGGACAGTGTGATATCTAAAGTCTACTACGTGGAGGGACTTGGACACAATCTTTTCTCTGTGGGCAAATTCTGTGATTCAGATCTTGAAGTTGCCTTCAGAAAACACACATGTTTTGTTAGAGAATTAGATGGTGTTGAACTACTCAAAGGAAGTCGGGGCACCAATATTTATACCATCTCAATTGAAGACATGATGCGGTCCTCTCCCATTTGCTTACTCTCAAGGGCTTCCAAGAACAAATTCTGGTTGTGGCACCGTCGTTTAAATCACTTAAATTTCGGTACCATCAATGAACTCACCCGAAAAGATCTTGTTCGAGGCCTGCCAAGACTCAAATATGAAAAGGATCATCTTTGCTCTGCATGTCAAATGGGTAAGAGCAAGAAACACACCCACAAACCCAAAACCATCAATTCCATCATGGAAGTTCTACATACCCTTCACATGGATCTTTGTGGACCAATGAGGGTTCAAAGTATCAATGGAAAGAAATATGTGCTTGTTATTGTTGATGACTTCTCTCGCTTCACATGGGTAAAGTTTCTACGATCAAAGGATGAAACTCCAGAGATCATCATCAAACTCATCAAGCAACTGCAAGTTCGACTCAACAAGACTGTTAGGTTCATTCGCACTGACAATGGAACAGAGTTTGTTAACAAACATCTTAATCAGTTTTATGAAAGCGTCGGCATCAGTCACCAGAAGAGCATTCCACGTACTCCACAACAAAATGGAGTTGTTGAAAGACGCAACCGCACCTTGGTTGAAGCCGCTAGGACTATGCTCATCTTTTCTAAAGCACCCATGTTTCTCTGGGCCGAGGCTATTGCAACAGCTTGCTACACACATAATAGATCCTTGATACACCCTCTTCATAGGAAGACTCCATATAAACTGGTTCATGGCAGAAAACCAGACCTATCGTTTCTACGGGTATTCGGTGCTCTGTGCTATCCAACAAATGACAGTGAAGATCTTGGGAAACTCAAGGCCAAGGCTGACATTGGTTTTTTCATTGGGTATGCTCCAGAAAGAAAGGGATACCGAATCTACAACAAGCGTATCAGAGACATAATGGAAACCATCCACGTTACTTTCGATGAGCTGACCGAGCAACAGGCTCCTGGACACTCAAGTTCAGGACCCGGATCAAATCTTCTATCTCCTGGACCCATCAGCTCCAGGATTATATAGAGTCCTACTTCAGCTACTCCATTTGTACCTCCTTCAAGTGAAGATTGGAAGAAACTGTTTGACCCCATGTTTGATGAATATTTTGAGCCTTAAAACTTGGCGGCTCCTGAAGCTCCCATCATTCCACTACTTTCTGGTGGAGGTAATGCACCACATCATGAGGCAGGGCCATCTATGTCTATATCACTGGGCCCAGAAGCTCCAACCATCAGTCATTCAGTCACTACTGCTAATAGTCAATCTTCATCAGTACAACAAGAAGCCTCTATAAATATACTTTTGAAGTAAATCCTTTCACTCCTCCTGAAGACGAACCGTTTGTAAATGTATTTGCTCCTGAATCCTCTGATGATACTACATCCTCAGAAGAAACCTACACGGCAACCTCAGTTCACTACCCTCAACCCCATGAGCATCTAAGAAAATGGACAAATGATCACCCAATCGACAACATCATTAGAAACCCTTCTCATCCAGTCTCAACCCGTAAGCAACTAGCTACGGATGCCTTATAGTGCTTCTTCAACTCCGTCCTCTCTAGAGTCGAACCCAAAGACTTCAAAGAAGCAATGACTAAGAACTCATGGTTTACTGCTATGGTAGATGAGATTCACGAGTTTGATCGACTTGAGGTATGGGAATTAGTACCTCCTCCAGAATGTGCTATGATCATTGCTCTCAAATGGATATTCAAAGTCAAGCTTGACGAGCATGGAGATGTCTTGAAGAACAAGGTGAGACTTGTAGCAAAAGGATACCGACAAGAAGAAGGAATAGACTTTGAAGAATCCTTCGCTCCGGTTGCTAGAATAGAAGCTATAAGGATATTTCTTGCTAATGCTGCCAGTCAGAATATGGTAGTATATCAAATGGACGTGAAGACGGCTTTCTTAAATGGCAATCTAAAAGAGGAGGTGTATGTTAGCCAACCCGAAGGATTCGTGGATCCCGAACGTCCTAACCTTGTTTATCGCTTGAAGAAGGCTCTCTATGGACTTAAGCAAGCTCCTAGAGCATGGTATGACACTCTGTCTAAGTTTCTTCTGGCTAACAAGTTCACCAAGGGAGTTGTCGATCCTACACTCTTCACCAGGAAAACAGGCAAAAACTACCTGCATGTTCAAATATACGTTGATGACATCATATTTGCCTCCTATGATCCTCAGGAGTGTGATCGTTTTTCGCAAGAGATGAGCTCTCAATTTCAGATGTCCAAGATGGGTCAAATGTCATTCTTTTTGGGTATACAAGTCTCTCAAAACCCAAATGGAATATTCATCAATCAATCCAAATATGCTAATGAAATCTTGAAGAAATTTGGATATGAATCATGAGACTCTGTTGATACTCCCATGATAGAAAGATCAAAACTTGATGAAGAAAGTATCGGAACTCCTGTTGATACTCCCAGATCTCCTCTTTGCAGTATGTATGTGTGCTCGGTATCAATCTAAACCGACAAATAAGCACCTAGAAGCAGTTAAGAGGGTCTTTCGGTATCTTAAAGAAACAGTCCACTTGGGTCTATGGTATCCCAAGAACACAACTATGGCACTCACAGCTTACTCAGATGCCGATCATGCTGGGTGTAAAGATACTCGTCGAAGCACGTCAGGAGCTGCTCAATTCCTGGGGGATAAGTTGGTTAGTTGGTCTTCAAAGAGACAAATGAGTACTTCCATCTCTTCTACTGAGGCGGAGTACATTGCTATGTCTTCATGCTGTGCCCAAATTTTATGGATGAGATCACAACTATCAGACTATGGTTTCTCCTACAACAAAGTCCCCATGTATTGTGACAACTGAAGTGCAATTGCTCTTTGCTGCAACAATGTCCAACACTCCAGAACGAAACACATTGATATTCGACATCACTTCATCAGGGAGCAAGTTGAGAAGGGAATTGTGGAACTGTACTTCGTTAGGACCGAGTTCCAGCTGGCTGACATCTTCACCAAAGCACTTTCCAGAGAATGCTTTGAATTCATTCTTCCTCGATTGGGAATGAAGAGTCTCACGCCAGAAGCTCTGTCAGGAAGAACAGGAGGAGTAAAGGAGGTGCTTCACATATCCTTGTATATATTTAAAAAAAAAAAAATTAAATTACAAAAAGAATTGAAAAACAACAAAAATTACAAAAAGATTCTTCTCACGACATGTCTCTTGTGTAATCAATATTATGTACGTCTTTAGAAATGTCGTTCAACAATGACACAGAGTCATACATATGCTTGAGCAAGAGTTCTTTTTTGTTTTAATAATGCTTTCTAAAAACATGTGGCTCCCCAAATGCTTTCTATATGGTTTGCAGTCATTTCAGGCTGTAACCCGGTCTTCAAAATGGTTTGCTATTACTTCAGATAGCAACCCGGTCGTCATACTGGGGAAAGTTCGTCGCCAAAAAGACGTCTATTCCTAACAAAGGCATGAATTACTTTATATTCGTGCCTTTCCGATCTGATGTACGCTTCAGTGCATCATTTCTTGAAAAAGAAGAGAAGTCTTCTTTATCAAACAAATACTTTCATTTCAAAGATTCTTCGGGAAAGTATTTGATCCAAACTTGGTGGTACCATGGTTTTTGAAGAAAAAATACAATTAACAATGTGTTTTAACAACATACCACTCAATCGATGAAAAAGAATTAATCTTTTGTGATAAATACTTTATTGAAACATGCGTCATCGATTGAGGGGGAGCATGATTTCAAAAACTATATGTCATCAAAACAAGATCTTTGTGCGTAAGGGCGTATTAGACATGTGATTGTTATGTGTTAGTATATGAATTTTTCATGAGTTTCTCGTTAAACTCTAAATCATTTATAAACTCATCACTTCTAACACATAACATTCTCCCTCAAGGTTTGAGGGGGAGCAAATGTATCATCTCAAAAATCAGTAATTCTTAAACATGACACATCTTTCTCCCAAAGCCTTTTAACTTATTTAAATCACTTGGGATCACAAATCTCAACTGGTTTGAAATTTTTGATCGGGGGAGAAAAATGTGATTTAAATATGGAAATCTGATTAAAATGTGGTGTTGATTCAAAAATAATGCTCTCCTATATGTGTTAAACCCTTTTGTATACCAATGCACATATTAAAGGGGAGCAAATGATTTGAAAAAAGAGTATCCTTGCATCTTGTGAGATCGAGACTCAGTCTTAACCAATGAATTGACGAAACAATGACCGTCATCAATCGAAAGGACTTGTCCTGGCCGGGTAATAACTTCAAGCTGGGTTAACCAGTGATGTAAGGGTGTCTCGAAGAGGACTTGTCTAAGTAGAGTGTACCGTTTCGAGAAACCTTTTGTGAACTTGACCAGGCCGGGTAATAATTTCAAGCTAGTCTAACTAGTGATGTAAGCGTGTCTCGAATGCCTGTTCATGTTTTCTAAAGGTGGATCAATTCTAAAGTGCAACTCTTCCCGTCATGTGCAAATTTATCATCAAAACATCGGTGCACATGTTAAGGGGGAGCATTTGAAAATGAAAAAACTCTCAATGTGTTAACAAAATGTGTTTCTCAATCATAAACACATTGAGAGAATTTTCAATGACTTGGTAAATGGCAACTTAGGACAGTCATGGAGTTATAAGGTGGCTAAGGCTAGGAAAACCGTCCTATGATCCGCCAGAGCCGGAGGGATCTACCCATGGACAATACCAAATAGATAGTATTTAGATGTCCGTAGGTATGATTATGAAAAAGAAAAGGAGAAATGTGAGAATGGGGAAAGAAGGGGTTGAAGAATTAAAAAGAAATGAAATGAGAAAGGGTGAAAAGAAATAGCCCTCCAATTATTCAACCTTAGGGCAGAAACCGGGTTCAATTCATAATCTACTGATTGTTGCTAAGGCGACATCGGTATTGAAGACAAGACGTCATGGACCCAGTGACGCAATGCACTAAACCTTCTAGCCACTCAAGTTCTCTTAAAAGAACTTGTTTCATTCTCACGGGGAACCGGTGTAATCTATCGACTTATCTCTTAGAGATAGTTGATATTGAAGCAGGAGACCTCTCCCTAATCTCCGCATAGGAAAACCAAATGCACTTATTGAGTCTAGAGCCTCAAGATACATAAAAAGATCTCATAGGAACACGTGCTACTTCTACCCTGTGTGTTCAACATTAAGGACACCAGTGGTAAACTTATGAGTCCTACGCAGATCTTAGCAATCTGCCAGAACATTTATGAGGGATGTTATTTATGTAACTCCCAATGATTGAATGGAAACTCCTGCCAGGGTCAACATCAAGCAGCCCTGAAAGCAGGTCACTTAGGTAATTCCTTGTGGATTACGCTAAGTGGTCCCAATGGTTACAAAAGGTCTACAGTCATGGAGTGATCTCCATCGACTCACCTAATCGTTGATATACTACGGTATAATCTTAAAAGGCCCACTGTGGGTTTTCGATTAGGAACGGTCTTGGTGAGGGTTAGAAGGAGTCTTCACACTATGCTGTTGACGATCTCTAATTCCAAACCTATAAGTACCGGAAGATTTGTTGCTAACTGTTTACTTGCAGGAATTTCGGACGGGTGCAGAAGTAGATTGCTGAAAAGATGCGGATCCATCAACACATGCTCACACTTCATCATCACAACCTTTGAAATCATGATCATAATTTGGGCCTCATTTATGCTTCCACAACTCTGATGCTGAAGAACATGATTCTGAAAAGTGTGAGCATGCCACTACAAAGATGATCATATCACATGAAGAAGTTATTACTCTATGATGTCTTGCAGACACACATTTGGGATGATGCACTCGAAGTAGTTTTCAAAGATCATCCAACACATTCAACAAGTCATCTAGAGTCAGCTGCCCAAAAGCACAAAGATCCCAACTAAGAAGAATCATTATGCTACGAGCTACAGAGACATCTTCAAAGATCATATGCTACGATTCAGCGCTTATTTTTTGGGGTGACCTCCCTTAGGGGGAGATTGTTAGGAATACGTTTATTCCAATGAAGACTCGGTTACCCCGAGTATTGTAATAGCATAGTGTAGCTCGTAGTATTCATCAGTTTAGTGTAGTATTTGTGGAGTCGGGTCGGGTCTTTACCCACTGTCAGCCCGGTCCACAGCCCGTTTAATAGGGCGTTGAGCATGTAACTATAAATACCCTCTCCCACCCAAGGGAGAGGGTTGGACCTTCATTTGCAATTCAACTTTTCCTTTCTTTTACAAGGATCCCAACTTCTTTTCTCTCTCTAACTTTCTTTCACTAGAAATCTTCCATATTCGATCCATACACATATAATCTAAGCTTGTTATAACCTTAAGTGTATTACACTTGTTTACGTCAGCAGAGTCATGAGGAGATGGTTTGCCCGAGGACACTGAGTGTAATGTCTCAGTGCCCTCCGTTGGCTGCTGTTGTTGGGTCATTGTTGTACTGGCTACTTCAGTGGATGTTTCAATGGTCAGGGTCTGTTGGTGCCTCCTTTTTCTACGCTTTGAAGCAGAGGTCTCAATGTCGAGTGGTTTGGGTTTAACCACCTTCCTGACACCCTGCTTCTTCTTCTACTCCTTATTGGTAGGAGAAGGAACAGGTGAAACTTTGTAAGTGCCCTGAATTGCTGTCAACATGTATGTTGTCAGGGCGACTTGTGTGACCTCAGAGGGATCTCTGGAGTAGTTGGCCTTGTGTAGGACATCAGGTTCAAATCCCTGAACGTCAGGCCTCACATACTCGAGCCCAGTAAGTCTTGAAGCATAAAAGAAATGAACCTAGGATAGGACATAAGCTTCTGCCTTGGCTTCCCAGTGAGCTTGACTATGAGGTCCCTGAAGGTTTTCTCTCCAACATCTATCTTTCTACCCTCAAGGAGACTGAACATTATCATTCCTTGAGTGGTGTTCAACTGCTCCGTTGAGGATTTGTTCCCACCCAGGACCTAAATGACAAAAGTCATCAGGATCCTCCATGGGGTAGGAAACCAGGTCTTGATAATGGGGCCTTTAGACAAGAGGGTCCCTGGGGCCACATCAGGGTGTTGTTTGTCATGTGGCCCTAACAAAAATAGTTCTACCCTTACTTCTTCATCTTTGGGCAGGGCATCAAAGTTCTTAGTGAAATCAAGGCCTGTAGCTTTGATAAAGGTTTTGTAGGTGAGGGACAAGGGCTTTTTCCCATTCCTCACTGAGAACTTGATAACAACATCCTTAGTAACATCAGGGTTTTCAAACACTGCTGTGCACCAAAATTCCCTTAGGTAGTCATGGTAGATGACAAAGGGTGTTTTTCTGAAGGCGGTGGAAAGAAAACAATTTTTGAGATACTTCACGACATTTTTGTAAGCCGGAAAGGCCTCAGTATAGGCAAAGTTCCCCACCACATTGTTTTTGGTCATGTCCATGCTCTTAATTTGGAATTCCACATTTGGAGTGTAGGGGATAACCTTTGAAGGAGCCATTTGATTTTAATGAAAAAAAGGTCTAATTATGGCCGGAAAAAGATTTTTGGTCGGAATAGAACACACACAGATGAGAGAAAAATTTGCAAGAATTTTGACAAGTTATGAAAGCGTGTGTGTTTTTCTTTTTGTGGGGGTATTTATAGGAAGAGGAATAGGGTTTTGAAAACGGTTGTGGATATCAAAGCATTATATATTTAATAGAAGACAATTTTGAAAGTATTTGATATCCGCATTTAATGCCACCTATCCCATCTCCGACAATTTTATAACTAGTGATGTGAACAGTTGCGCGTCTCTGCAAATATGCACTTTTGCAGAGATGATGTCACCACATATAATATCATAAGATATTATATGTGAGTGAGAGGCATTTAATGCCAAGTGGGTTTTTGGAAGAAATGTGGGGGGCCCAAGATGTGGTTTCCAGAAGTATAAAATACATATATTCCTATATTAAATATATGCCAATTATCAACTTAGGACATTAACTAACTAAATACTTAAAGCATTTAGTTTGGCATTGAATGTCACACTTGACAATCTTGAGGCCCCCTGAGTGACTTTTCATTCACACTTGACAATCGAAGTTATAGGGACCGTTACTCCCTGAGACCATGATTGTGATTTATCAGTGTCGTGAGCAGGATGTGATTGTGTGTGGGTCCCGTCTCAGTAGAGTAGTGCTTCCCTACTGAGGATGTAGGACCCTTTTCTCCCTAAGACCCGCATTGTGATTTATCATAGCTATGAGCAGGATGTGATTGTTGGATTGTTCCTGACCCTACTGAGTTGTTTATGTCAACAGAGTCATGAGGAGAGGGTTTGCCCGAGGACACTGAGTGTAATGTCTCAGTGCCCTCCGTTGGCTGATGTTGTAGGGTCATTTTGTACTGGCTACTTCAGTGGATGTTTCAATGGTTAGGGTCTGTTGGTGCCTCCTTTTTCCAGGCTTTGAAGCAGAGGTCTCAGTGTCGAGTGGTTTGGGTTTAACCACCTGCCTGACACCCTGCTTCTTCTTTTCCTTATTGGTAGGAGAAGGAACAAGTGAAACTTTGTCAGCGATCTGAATTGCTGTCAACATGTATCTTGTTAGGGCGACTTGTGTGACCTCAGAGGGATCTCTAGAGTAGTTGGCCTTGTGTAGGACAGCAGGTTCAAATCCCTGAACGTCAGGCCTCACATACTCGAGCCCAGTAAGTCTTGAAGCACACAAGAAATGAACCTAGGATAGGACATAAGTTTCTGCCTTGGCTTCCCAGTGAGCTTGACTATGAGGTCCCAGAAGGTTTTCTCTCCAACATCTATCTTTCTACCCTCAAGGAGACTGAACATTATCATTGCTTGAGTGGTGTTCAACTGCTCCGTTGAGGATTTGTTCCCACCCTGGACTTAAATGACAAAAGTCATCAGGATCCTCCATGAGGTAGGAAACCAGGTCTTGATAATGGGGGCTTTAGACAAGAGGGTCCCTGGGGCCACATCAGGGTGTTTTTTTGTCATGTGGCCCTAACAAAAATAGTTCTACCTTTACTTCTTCATCTTTGGGCAGGGCATCAAAGTTCTTAGTGAAATCAAGGCCTGTGGCTTTGATAAAGGTTTTGTAGGTGAGGGTCAAGGGCTTTTTCTCATTCCTCACTGAGAACTTGATAACAACATCCTTAGTGACATCATGGTTTTCAAACACTGCTGTGCACCAGAATTCCCTTAGGTAGTCATGGTAGATGACAAAGGGTGTTTTTCTGAAGGAGTTGGAGAGAAAACAATTTTTGAGATACTTCACCACATCCTTGTAAGCCGGAAAGGCCTTAGGATAGGCAAAGTTCCCCACCACATTGTTTTTGGTCATGTCTATGCTCTTAATTTGGAATTCCACATTTGGAGTGTTGGGGATAACCTTTGAAGAAACCATTTGATTTTAAAGAAAAAAAGGTATAATTTTGGCCGGAAAAAGATTTTTAGTCGGAATAGAACACACACAGATGAGAGAAAAATTTGCAAGAATTTTGACAAGTTATGAAAGCGTGTGTGTTTTTGTTTTTGTGGGGGTATTTATAGGAAGAGGAATAGGGTTTTGAAAACGGTTGTAGATATCAAAGCGTTATATATTTAATAGAGGACAATTTTGAAAGTGTTTGATATCCGCATTTAATGCCACCTATCCCATCTCTGATAATTTTACAACTAGTGATGTGAACAGTTCCGCGTCTTTGCAAATATGCACTTTTGCAGAGATGATGTCACCACATATAATATCATAAGATATTATATGTGAGTGAGAGGCATTTAATGCCAAGTGGGTTTTGGAAGAAATGTGGGGAGCCCAAGATGTGGTTTCTAGAAGTATAAAATACATATATTCCTATATTAAATATATGCCAGTTATCAACCTGGGACATTAACTAACTAAATACTTAAAGCATTTAGTTTGGCATTGAATGTCACACTTGACAATCTTGAGGCCCCCTGAATGACTTTTCATTCAGGAAGATGTGATAAGGGAGGTATTCAGTGAGAGGAATGTTCATGACTTCACTGAGAGATGATGATGATCAGGGACCTTAGGAAGTATTTGCACCAGGTTGTATATAATCAATCAGTGACCTGATTGTCAATATCCAACATGACTAATTCAGCTTTCAGTCTTGTAAAAGTGGGTTTATCCAAGGGTTTTGTAAAGATATCAGCTAATTAATATTCAGTGGGGATGAAGTGTAATTCAATATCTCCATTCATGATGTTGTCCCAGATAAAGTGGTACCTGATGTCAATGTGTTTGGTTCTTTGATGAAGAATAGGGTTGTTGGAGATTGCAATTGCACTTGTGTTGTCACAGAAGATGGGAACGATCTTGAACTGAATGTCATAGTCATTGAGTTGACTTTTCATCCAAAGCACATTACCACAACAGCCAGCAGCAGCCACATACTCAGCTTTAGCTTAAGACATGGCCACTGGTTGTTGCTTCATAGTACTCCTACAAACAAGTTTTCCTCCAAGGAATTGACAGTATCCTGAGGTACTTTTTCTATCCATATTGCAGCCTAAATAGTTAGAGTCAGTATACCCTTTGAGATCAAATCCTGAACATCTTGGGTAGTACAAACCAATGTTTAGAGTACCCTTCAAGTATCTGATGTTCTCTTAGAAGCAGTGAGATGTGACTCTCTTGGATCAGACTGATATCTAGCACATAGGCATACTGAAAATTGTATGTCAGGCCTTGAGGCAAGTAGGCACATCAGTGATCCTATAATTCCTCTGAATAAGGCTTGGTTCACTAGTTTACCAGTGAGGTCAGGACCTAGGTTGTTTGGGGGAACCATGGGCGTCTTTATTGAGGAGCAATCAGTGAGCTCATATTTCTTCAGTAGGTTCCTTGTGTATTTTTCTTGACAAATGGAGATGCCTTTGTCAGTTTGTTTGATTTGAAGTCCAAGAAAGTATGTGAGTTCTCCCATCATGCTCATTTCAAACTTGTTAGTCATCAGTTTTTCAAACTGTTTGCAAAGTTTGTAGTTTGTTGAGCTAAAGATGATGTCATCAACATATACTTGGACTAGAATCACATCTCCCTTTGTCCTATAGATAAACAAGATGTTGTCTATCTTTCCTCTAACAAATTTGTTGTGGATCAGGAAGGTTGAAAGAGTATCATACCATGCCTCAAGAGCTTGTTTCAGTCCATAAAGAGCTTTGTCAAGCTTGCAAACATGGTTGGAAAATTCACTACTTTCAAAACCAGGAGGTTGTTGCACATAAACATCTTCCTTAAGCTTACCATTCAGGAATTCACTCTTTACATCCATTTGATAAACTTTGAATTTCATGTAAGTTTCATATGATAGGAAGATCCTTATGGCTTCCATTCTAACAATAGGTGTCACACCCCCAAAATCGGGTCCAGCGGAAGCATACATGTAGCTGGGGTGTAACTCAATTGGTATTACAACACTAGTTCAAAAATAGTTTGCACTTGAATCATTTAGAATAAAATAGTTAAATCAAAATGTTGATTTTTACATTGTTAAAAGTGGTGCGGAAGTAGGCCCTTAAAATAGTTTAAAACGGTCCCCATATGAATAATTAGAGTCTTCTATGACCATGCCATGCCCTGCCAAAACCTCCAGTACCGTGCCATATGATTAAAACCTGAAAATACATGCTAAAGTGTCAACACGAGGTTGGTGAGTTCATAGAGTCTTGTGAAAAAGTATGTAATGCATAAAAATGAAGATTTCCCAGCAAAGGCATCGTAAATCCACTCAGTTCCAAGTCCCACCATAAGAGACTTGTAACCTGTGTGTTTACAACCCACTGCCAAATATGATTTAGTTTGTGTAAACAAAAGTAATAAGATTGATGCAAAAACATCGTAATTCAGTAATAAGGCTGATGCAAAAGCATCGTAAATCAGTAGTAAGACTGATGCAAAGGCATCGTAATTCCGTAGTAATAGTGGTGGAAAAGTATCGTAATTCCATAAGTAATTTTCGTATGTACAATAGCCAAAAGTATAAAGTAAGGTGACAATATGTCAAAAATGCTACATTGTCTCTTAAGCTCATGACCCCGAAGCTAGACATAGTAATAGCCCCAACAGAGTGTTTACCAGGCACTCAATTTGATAAGACATGAAATGCATTCGCCCCGTTGGAGCAACCCAAACGCGAATGGAGGCGTCACCCTCAATAGATCTATTCACTCACTCTCGCTTAGTAATAAAATTAACGGTGCATGATAATAAAGGGGACTTAACTTGGTAGCAATAAGGAAACTTAAGCAATGTATGGAATTTGTAATACTTGGGCATGTACAAGAAAATAGTTGTTGCAATGTATTCTCCCCCGTGAGATTTGAAATCAAAATAAGTACTCGAAAACGGGGCTATGAAAACTCACAGAAATATGTGTATCGTTAAGAGAACTTGTGAAAGTATAAATCAAGTATTTAAGCATGTATCTCCCCCAAAGAGTTTATCAAACAATTAAAATAGTAGGGGCTATGACTCACCTGATATGATGGTACCATGAACATGTAATGAGCTGAAAAACAAGGCGCGCACACTAGCCGCAACCTAATATGAATGATGAACGATCTACTTTAGATCATGAAATGATGTTATGAATGTCCATGCATATGTTTCCTATACCACTCTACTCTTTGAAAAATACTTGTTGTTATAAAAAAAATATACATTCCAAGCCTTAGAAAAAATATTGCTATTAGAAAAATAAAGCTATTTGCAATATATATACTTATATATATATCGTATGTTTCCATGTTAGTGTTGAAATCCTCGGGTTGAAATCCTTGAAATAACGCCTTGTAGTGATAAAAATATACTTGTAATAACTAATACTTCATTAGTTATAAAATTGGGTACTTGGTATTATTTCTAGCTTCTAAAGTTACTACGTAGTTTTAGTGTTAATATTACTAAAAGCTGTCAAAATAAAATGGGTTTTGCCGATATTCAAACGTGAATATCTTTGTCGTTATAAGTCCGTTTTACTTGTTCTTTATATCCACGGTTACGTCTTAGTATGTAGTAATATATTTTGGAAAGCTCGGCTCCTCCGGGTTACGTCTAAAGCCTCTTTTTGTCCGACGAAAAACGTCCAACAGCAAGTAATTTTCAGAAAAATACTTTTCGTCAACAAACTTGCAAAAACCATAACTTCTTCGTTATAAACTCTTTTTAGTCCATTCTTTCGCCTACGGATTCGTTTTTGAAAGTATTTTCTAAATTTTTTTCCAAAGTTTACTTTGTATTTACTGATTTTCCATAATTTAACAAAATGGGACAGTAGGTATATATACTTGTTAGAAATCCATTTCCAAGGTTCAAAACTAGTTCCAACCTCAACCAAAACTCTTGCAAACTTCACAAAACTAATCTAATCCTACCATACACCTTCTTAGGGTGCCATGGGTTCCTAATGACTAGTAATCATGTTAATTTAACAAAGGAACACCTAAAACCAATTCTAGGGTTTGTATGTTTCAAAAGTCTACAAAAATAAAGTGGTATAACTAGTTTGTGCATGAAATTAAGCATGAATACTATAAGATACATGTGTTAATTAGAAGAAAACATGAAAATAAATTTGAATACTCACTTTGAAATAATAGGTGATTAGATGATGAGAAACCTTGGATTACTTGTGTTTTTGTTGTATGATTCTTGATTAGGATGATGAAATGAACAACTTTGATGCTTTGTACTAAGAAAAATAATGGATTTTGGTTATGGATGGAGGTTGGGTCGTGGTTATGGAGAAGAGAAAGGGGATGAGAAAACTTTTTGGCTTATGAAATTTCTATGTTATGATTCTTGTTATTTGTTTAGATAATACATTAGAGGTTTATAGTATTATAATTGTACATAAATGCATAAGGTTAAAAAATAATACTTGTGGTATTTAGGGGTGGTATTGGACCGGTTTTACATGAGAAAAAGAGATGCAAAGTCGGTTTTGATCACTTAGAAAATGTAATGTATTATTAGTTGTAGTTTAGTGTGAGTATTAGTTATAATCGGGTACCGGGTTTGATAGAAATAAATGTTAACAAAGTTAACCGGGACTTAATAAAGTCATAAAAATGTTAAAATTATGTTGGGTACAATTACTGAGTGTTCGGGTGATTATTGTTTAGTTTTCACGAAAACCGTCGTAATATTCATAAGCTCACGTTATAAATAAAATAAATTTCCAAAATACTGGGTAAATGAATGTTATAACTTTTATGATGATAAAATGGATATAAAAATATGTCGAGACCATTGTGGGAATATTTAGATATATTCGTCGTGTATAAACCGGGTGTTAACGTTTACTATAAATACTTATACGTAAAAGCGTTAAATGTATCAAATATATAAATTTGAAAATCCTAAGAGTGGTATAACATGGAAATGCTGTTATGATGATATGCAGACTGCCTCTAGTCCGTATGCAGTGACCTTAGCACTAATGAAATGAATTCGCACCTAAACCAATCCGGTTACGCGAATTTGAATACCCGTAAACTAAATTTACGATGAAACGTGTAATGCAAGTGAATAGTGAAAACTTTTCCGGCAATGAATAGTGTTTAGTGAATAGTAATAGTCCTGAATGCTTCTCAGAATGTCAAACTGACACTAAAAATGATGAATAGTAAACTGATGAATAGTGTTTTGATGAATAGTGTTTGATGAATAGTGTTTTTCCAAAGTTCGGGAAATGACCTGAAATGGTGAGTTGTGACAATAGGTGCAAAGGTTTCCTCATAATTAGTGCCTTCCTGCTGGTTGTATCCCTTGGCAACAAGTCTTGCTTTGTTTTTAATGACTGTTGCATTTTCATCAGTCTTGTTCCTGAAGACCCATTTTATGCCTATGATATAAACACGCTGAGGGCATTCAACTAGGGTCATGACTTTGCTTCTATCAAATTGTTCAAGCTCATCTTGCATGGCCTGAACCCAACTAGGATGTTTCAATGCTTCTTTTACACTCTTAGGTTCCACATTAGAGAGGAAGTCAACAAAGAGGCATTCGTTGGCTGAGGCTGCCTTGAGTTTAGCAGCCAGGCTTCTTATAAGCATACCTTCAGTAGGCTCACCAATGATGTTTACAAGTTCAATTTTTTTGGATTTGGTCCAACTATCCTATGGTCTAGGATATGAGTTTGAACTTGTGGAAGCATGATTCAGTGGTGGATTAGGTTCAAGTACTGAGGCTTGAGGTGCCTCAAGGTTTTGATCTTCAGTGGCCTCCATTTGAACAATTTGATTAGCAGGTTCCTAAATATTGGGTTCAGTTTAGATTATCTCATTTGAGACATGTTGAGTAGGGATGAACTCACTGGTGTTTGGATAAGGAAGGTTATGTGGGGTGATGTAATATGAGATGTTAGCATCAGCTTGATATTGTGTAGAAGGGTCACTGATGCGAGTTTTGCAACCTCACAAAAGGTTTTACTTCTCAAGGGATCTTGAGAAGCTTGCAATCCTCCAGGCAGTGTACCTGACCGTTGTAGTGTAGTAAATGGTAGGTCCGGGGGATTGATCGTTCTCTAGGGGAATAGTGGTCTAAAGGTGAGGGATGATTCTTTTTGTATCTTTATGTTTTATGGAAAGAAATAAAATCTTGGGTATTGGAAGAGTGGGCGGAATTAGTTACTAGTCAACTAACCCAAAATTACTAATTAAAAAAAATAAAATAAAATAACACAAAAAGTAAATGAGGTGGACTACTAATAGGAGACAATTGTGTTTACTTAGATTTCACTACTCCCTAGTTATCTCTTATTGATTTATTGGTTTGTTACAATTGTTTGATTGAAGGATTGTTGATAACGCACATTTTGTCGATGATAGAGTCGCATTATTTGTATATTTTGTATATTATTTAGTGACGTTTATGATCATTTTTACACTTATTTGGTATAAAGATGTGTTCAGGTCTAGGTGCAAGGAAATATCAAAGGATGACGAAGAAAAGCTAAAAGTTTAAGAAAATATTCAAGAAAAGAGTTTCGTCAAAGATATTGGATCTCGTTACAATTATTTGCGTTGTACGAGTGGAGAATGAGAAGATTTCTAATGAAAGTTGAGGTATGATTTGGTGTCAAAATGATTGTTTCAAGATGGAGTTTAATGCCAAACCAAAGTGGAAATTATTATGCAGAGTATTCTTAAACCAAAGGTTCAAGCTGAGGATCAAACCCAAGGTTTATAATCAAACCAAAGGTTTGACAGTCATGTCCAAACCGTCTGGTTCAACTCCAAACCGTAGGTTCAGGAAAATCTAAGATGAAAGGTTGCATTAACTCAAGGTTTTATGTACCATTAATTACCAAGTCCGATCATTACCTCTACATTATGATTTTGGGATGTTTGTAACAGCTTTTTCTCATGAATTCAAGCATAAGTAAGAGGCTTGGCACCCATTATCAACACACAACAACAGAGAATACTACACAACTCATAATAGAATTATTAGGAGTTCCCTCAAGTTACTAGAGAAAGATACTTGATCCTTTTCAAGCCTTACACCATAAGGACTTGATCATATTTTACACAACCCGAAAGAGCTCAATAATTCTTGCAATTCTTAAAGATTCAAAGAAGAGGCGGTGAATTCCCTTATTCAATTGGAGGCCCGAGGAGTGCTCTAACTCTTTACATTACTTTCTCTTTGTAATATTGTTTGGGTAAATTTCTTCTATTTTATTTATGATGTTGAACAATTTGATTTTAAATGCTATATTACGTTTGTTGATGAAACTTGTTATGGAATAATTTGTGATACTTGTTTGGGAATTATGTAGACTAACGGGTGAATGTTGAATGGTTAGACGGTTAGAAAAAGTGATTATTCTCATAAGTTTGTTTAAATATAATTCGTGTTCTTAAACTTGTTAATTAAACCTTGTTTGATTTAAAGGCCGAAAGGATTTTTAACATTGTTTTATTCCAAGAAATTGGTGCACAAATGGATTGGTACTCAATAATTGACAACTATGAGTATTCAAGTTTTTAAATGGATTCGAGAATATTTAATCACAAGATAGGGTCAAAAGGACTTGTAAGAACTAATGTTTCTAATCATCTTTTCATACATTTGTTAAAACAAAGAGCTAACGTAATGGGTTGATGTATTGGCCGAAAGGACTCACCCATGAAACTAGTAAAAACATGGTTTTTCTTGATATTACCCACTGACTAGAAAACCTTGTGAAAATTGATATGTGCCTTCTACATATATGTTTCACCCAAACATGTTCAACATTGTATCACGTTTGTCTTATGATTCCTAAACAAGTTCTTATTCGTTGATTGATTGAAGTTGTGAACCATTGCATTATTTGTTTTATTTTTGGTGCTTTAGATCGTGACAATCTTTAGTACTATTCTTGTTTTACAATAATTGCTAATCTAGTTAACGTTTGGTCTCTTAGGACGATCCCTATTTACCAAAAACCATATTACATACGGATGAGTATACTTGCTCGTATGCGTTTTTCTTAATAATCGGTAAAAGGTGTTTTATAAATTTAAAATTTGAGTGAAACTTGGGAAGTATAATAATCTACACCTATAGTATATATAACATGCATCAGTTGTATTCCTTAATACCGGTCGTGGGGCGTGTACGTCCTTCCCCAACTCTATGAGTATCTATTTCTTCTTATAATGACACGTTTAGTGTCCTACCATAGAATCATCAACATCTACTCATGCATTAAATACAATCAATAAAACCGTAGTACACATCCGATTACGTTTCTTAAGACATTCAAGCATGTTACCGTATAGGATATTAGCCAGTTTTCTTAATCCTAACATGAGTTAATCAACCAAACAATCAATAACAAATCAACAATCAATACTTAACAACTAGGTTTCATTAGATCTAAGCAAACACTAAGAGATCTAAGCTAACATGTTAATGAAAAGAAAAGACAAACAATTAATCAAACAACACATAGACATATTGAATGATTAAAGAAGAACTTATCTTTCAATTAAACATGGAAGAAAATAGGGTTTGAAACCTTAAAAGTGCTGTAAAATTCGGACTCATAAAGTTCCCTACAAAGTTCCACAAGTTCCACCTCTTCTAATGAAAAAAATCTAAAAGTATATATAGAGATACATAGGTAACGGCGTCACGCATTGGTTTGTTATGCCTTCATTAGGGTTTTGTGATGCCCAATTAATCTTCTTAACGTTGTCACTTGTTGTTTCCTCTAGGCCGTCTCTTGTTAATATTGTACGTGACGCCCTACTCCAAATAATATGTAACTCTGTCACGTGTTAATCCTCCAAAAGTCCTCTGGCCCGTCATTTGAAAATAAATTCCACCACTTGAATCTTCAAGTGACGGCGTCACCCTGTAAGGCGTGACATCGTCACGTGTACTTTCCAGAATAGTTTCTTGATGTTGTCGTTTTCTTCAATTTTGACTCCAAAAATGCCCAAAATGTTCCATTTTCCAGAATTCTCGTCCCAAGTACCTAAAATGATAAAAGAAGCGATTTAAGGTAATATTTGACCATATATTTACAATTTAGTGCTTAAATGACCCCCTAAAAGCGTATCAAATAAATCCTTATAAAATACCCTTACACTTGGGATTTGCTTGTCCACAAGCAAATGAGCTTTTATACCAATCAAAATACAAGTTAGGGGTCATTTAACATTAATATAAAAGTAATTACGACAAATGATGATTCTAACTTAGCCAAAACAACCATGAAAATTATACACTAGCACCTCACATTTAGTGTTTGGATACTCTCATCTCTCGGGTGTTATAAGTTTATATATCACAAATAGAAATGGAAAAATATCTCTCACTACATGTCATAGCAAATATATAACCATAGGCTTGGGAAAGGATCAAAACATCCACCATTTTGGCATAAGCACCTAAGATAAACTATCAAAGAGGTCTTTTAAAGGGTTATAACGTTAAGTGTAGGGGTAAGGAAAAACACGGTTTGTTGGATAAGGGGATATTTTACTGGTGGCAAGTCAATTGTCTTAGTCAATTACATGTACAATGAGGCGTTGCTAAGCCAAGACTCGACTCAACTTAAACTATCTATGACTCTTTTTTTATTTTTCAAGACACTATATTAACTTAAACATGAATAAAAGAACCGGATGGAAGCCCGTATGTTTTTTCTGTCTCTTTTTTTTCATACACTTTTACTCTGCCATCCAAAATAATACATCATAGGGAGCTTGTTTTCCCCTTTACACTTAAACTTTTATATAATTAAAAATAAAGACTCGAATTAAGATAATCAAAACACTTAGAGTACTTTAAAATATTAACGCACATATGGAGGTTTGATGTGCGGTTAGCAACCATGTTTTAGATTTATAGAAACAAGAATTACCGGTTAACTAGGAACACATACGAGCAAGTATACTCGTCCGTCATAGTAAAAGGGTTGGTAAGTCAAGGTCGTCCCAAGAGACTTGGTTGTACTCAAATGTTGTTTGATTGTTTAAGCAAGTAACAAGTTGATGGTTATGATTGTCACGGATCAAACCAACAAGAAAAGCAATTATGAAAATCATGATGTAAGCACACAAAGAACATACTTGTATGGGCAAATTATCACAAGGATATTAGGATGTTTAGTTTGGAAAACATATTACCATTGGTAATCCTTTCGACCTATAGAACCAGTTATATTAGTCTAGTGTTTTATAAATCAAATATACATAAGTCTCACTCGAATGGTCATGTCATGAGGCTTATGCCTAAACCAACAACAAACAAAGAGTCCTTTCGACCCATAAAATTTGATGTCATTAATTTGTGAAGTACCATTTACTTGAAACATGATGAGAACACATATTCAAAAGACTCCATTTGACCTTTAATCTTTATTAAACTTTTACTTGTTATGTTTATTAATTCACTTGCACAATCGTCACAAGGCACAAGATCAAAATCATTCATCGACTAATGAATTGAAATTAATCATTATTGAGAATCCTTTCGGCCTCTAGACTCAACAATGATCAACCAAAACAAAAAACAATGACAAGTTCCAATTTAACAAAATATGATGTCTTTCATTATAATCTAAACAAGCACTAATTATGTCCAAACATCCTTTTATCACAAGTTCTCATAAAAACCAAACAAGCATTAAGAGATTATCATTATCAAAACACATCACATGAAACACGAAGAAAAAATTCATGAAATATAAAATTCAAATCTTGATAATAATAAGTCTTACCCAAGTAGCAATTACAATGGGCAAAGAATAGGAATTATAGCAATCCTACAGGCCTCCAATCAACCGTTACACATTCTAACCACACTAGAGAATCGCTCCAACACTTCTTGGTGATACGTCCTCCATGAATGGCAGGGTGAATATGGTCTTTCGGGTTTAGAGAGTTGTAGAAAATCTGTCGTTATGGTGTAAGGGATAGTTTTCCAATTATGTTTGATAATCAAATGGTGATTTGATGCATTGTTTTGTACATCCAGAAAATATAATACATTTGATTAATTTGATGCAGTAATTCTTGTATGCCAAAAACTTGATGTGCGGTTAGCAACCATGTTTTAAATTTATAACATGATTCACCAATGATTAAAATGAAACACACACAAGCAAGTATACTCGTCCGTGTGTAGTAAGAGATTAAATGGTAAGCCGAGGTCATTCACAAGGATTTGTTTAGTTTTATGAAACGTGAGTTTTGATTCTAACGAAGACTTACTTGTGATTCTAAGCATGCAAATAATGATGATGATGATGTAAATTCAATATATTAAAAACTACGCTTACCTAGACTAGTTTGCACGGCCGGGTAATAACTTCAAGCTAGTCCAACTGGTGATGTAAACGTGTCTCGAATCGGTCATGTTCACTGATAGTGGATCAATTCAAAAGTTGCGAACTTTTTCCTACATGTGCAAATGTAACACCCCCAAAATACCGCAGCAGAAGACTGTGTCATAGGGATGCTACTTCAGGGCACAAAGTACAAGATATAGAAAACGACCTCTAAATGAGACGTTTTTGAAAAGTTACCATTCGAATAGATAAAAGTCATAGTTTACAAAACAAAGATCCCAAAGTAGAATAATACATAAGTTTTTAAAGTGTATCGAATGGTAAACGATAAAAGTGAAAGTCTCCAAAAGCATGCCCTAAGACTCTCAGCTCCACATACCTACTATCGCCCTTCTAACCTGAGATAAACATGCTTAAAGTGTCAACACAAAGGTTGGTGAGTTCATAGAGTTTTTCTTAATACAGTTGAAAAGCCTATAAAGAACGTTCACACATCAAAGGCATCGTAAATCCACTCAGTTGCAAGTCCCGCCATAAGAGACTTGTAACCTGTGTGTTCACAACCCACTGCTACAAAATAATATGATTAAGATATGTATAAGTTCATAACAACAGTTAAGCAATTAGTAGTGAGTCTACACTTCATCTCTGAAGACCTCACTTAAGTATGTTGCTCACAAGGAAGGTAGTGGCATTGGTTCCACTTCATCTCCGAAACCCAATACATGTGTTATCCAAGGAGACTTTATGTTGCTCAGAAGGAAGGTAGTAGCATTGGTTATACTTCATCTCCGAAACCCAATGCATGTGTTATCCCAAAGAGACTTACAAGTTTAAGTATAACGCCATCAAGTATAATGAAATCAAGTATAATGTAATCAAGTATAATGTTATCAAGTATAAATGTTATGTGAATCTGTACAAGTAAGCAAGTAGTAGCATGTATCTCCCCCAAAGAGTTGATAGAACAATTAAAAGAGTAGGGGCTATGACTCACCTCAACTGATGATATTGATGATAATATGAAGTGAACAACAATGCACGGTTAGCTGCCGCAACCTAATATGAATGATGAACGATCTCATTTAGATCACCAAATGATGTTATGAATGTCCATGCTCATGATCCTATACCACTCTACTCTTTGGAAAAACACATGTGTTATCAAAATATATAATCCAAGAATTTGGAAAAAATATTGCTATTAGAAAATAAAATAAGCTAGTTGCAATATATATACTTATATATATATCGTATGTTTCCATGTTAGTGTTGAAATCCTCGGGTTGTAATCCTTGAAATAACGCCTTGAAATGATGAAAATATACTTGTAATAACTAATACTTCATTAGTTATAAAATTTGGTACTTGGTATTATTTCTAGCTTATAAAAGTACTACGTAGTTTTAGTGTCAATTTTTACTAAAAGCTGTCAAAATAAAAATGGGTTTTGCCGATATTCAAACGTGAATATCTTTGTCGTTATATGTCCGTTTTACTTGTTCTTTATATCCACGGTTACGTCTTAGTATGTAGTAATATATTTTGGAAAGCTCGGCTCCTCCGGGTTACGTATAAAGTCTCTTTTTGACCGACGAAAAACGTTCAACAGCAACTATTTTCCAGAAAAATACTTTTCGTCAACAATCTTGCAAAAATCATAACTTCTTCATTATTAACTCTTTTTAATCAGTTCTTTCGCCTACGGATTCGTTTTTGAAAGTATTTTCTAAAAATTTTGCCAAAGTTTCCTTGGTATTTACTGATTTTCCAGAAAATAACAAAATGGGACAGCATGTTTAATAACTTGTTAGAAATCTATTTCAAAGGTTCAAAACTAGTTCCAACTTAAATCAAAACTCTTGCAAACTTCACAAAACTAATCTAATCCTACCATACACCTTCTTAGGGTGCCATGGGTTCCTAATGACTAGAAATCAAGTTTATTTAACAAGGGAACACCTAAATCACAATCTAGGGTTTGTATGTTTCAAAAGTCTTCAAAAATAAAGTGATATAACTAGTATGAGCATGAAATTAAGCATGATTACTATGATATATAAGTGTTAATTAGAAGAAAACATGAAAATAAATTTGTATACTCACTTTGAAATATGAGGTGATTGAATGACTAGAAACCTTGGATTACTTGTGTATTTCTTGTATGATTCTTGATTAGGCAAGTATAATGAACAACTTTGGTGCTTTAACTTATCAAAAACCTTCACTTGATCTATGTTTTTGGGTTTGGTCGTGGGGTTGAAAGAGAGAAAGAGATGAGAAGATTTTTCTTCTTAGCTAAAAAGTGTAAGAATGATTTTTGGTTTTGGTTTAGGTATATATTTTTGAGGTTTATTAGTTTAGTATTAAGAATTCAATGCATTAGGTTAAAGGGGTGTTCATGTGGCCGGTTATGGTGAGCAAAGGGGGGGGGGGGGGGGGGTAGGGGTACTTGTGATTTAATTAGAAATCATATGTAGTTTAATTGTTAGTTTGTGTTATTTGTTAAAATCGGGTACCGGGTTTAATAGAAATAAATGTTCACAAAGTTAACCGGGACAAAATAAAGTCATAATAATGATAAAAATATGTTGAAAATATGTTGGGTACAATTACTGAGTGATCGGGTGATTATTGTTTAGTTTTCACGAAAACCGTCGTTATATTCATAAGCGTACGTTATAAATAAAATAAATTTCCAAAATACTGGGTAACTGAATGTTATAACTTTTATGATGTTAAAATGGATATAAAAATATGTCGGGACCATTGTGGGAATGTTTAGATATATTCGTCATGTATAAACCGGGTGTTAACGTTTACTATAAATACTTATACGTAAAAACGTTAAATGTATCAAATATATAAATTTGAAAATCCTAAGAGTGGTATAACATGAAAATGCTGTTATGATGATATGCAGACTGTCTCTAGTCCGTATGCAGTGTCCTTAGCACTAATGAAATGAATTCGCACCTAAACCAATCCGGTTACGCGAATTTGAATACCCGTAAACTAAATTTACGATGAAATGAGTAATGCAAGTGAATAGTGAAAACTTTTCCGGAAATGAATAGTGTTCAGTGAATAGTAAATTTCCCAAATGTTTCTCAGAATATCAAAATGACCTCGAAAATGATGAATAGTAAAACGATGAATAGTGTTTTGATGAATAGTGATTTGTGAATAGTGTTTTTCCAAAGTTCCCGAAATGACCTGAAATGGTGAGTTGTGACAGTCTTCCCCTCTAAAAGGAACTTCGTCCCGAAGTTCAGTTAATGTTAATCAGTTAAATGTGTGTTTAAGAAAATGTGTCAAAGCTTATGTATGTGGGTTTCCTATCCAAATAGGTACGTTCTCGTGGTTAGACTTGATGAGGCAAACCTTCCTAATCCCGAGCATAGTCCTCAAAAGACCTCCTTTAGGTTAATCCTTTAGGTAACCGATTTTCACTTAATCCCACAACCCAATCAAACAAGAACAGTCATGAGATTAGGCTAAATCGGTTTGAGTGATGACTTTAACTTTTAGCTTGATTTTCGCAACCCAATCAAACAAGAACAGTCACTAGAACCAAGCTAAAAATCAAGGTCTGGATTCAACATCCTTGAAAAAGATCTTTTGAAAGATTGGCTCGACTTTGGAATTGCTTACACTAATCAAATTACTACTGTTAGTATGACTAAGGTTAATGCTGCTAGGTCTCAGATTAGTCAATGTTGTGTATAGGTCCTATATTAAGACTTAAGTGCTACAAAAATACGCTAGTTGTTCAAGAGAATGTACCCGTTGTGCTATCGCGGACATGTTGGGTGATAGGATTTCCTAGGAAGTAAGCTCTGCCAAGTGCGGGTGGAATCTCATTGGCCTCATCTCGTGGCCCTTCAATTGCTGCTGCTAAGTTTTGACGATTGCCTCCTTGGTTAAGATTCCTTTTCAACTTAGGACAGGTGTTCCGAAAGTGATCCGGGCTGTTACACTCATAGCATGTCTTTTGGATGTTCATCATATTGCCTACATTTACTAGTTCTCTACACTGGTTTGTAAAATGACTAGACTGTCTGCAAATTGCACACACACGGCAGGGCGCAATCTTTCGATGATGAAAGTTACACTTCGTACATTTAGGATGCGGGCCTAAATACTCTTTCTGACCAGAACTAGTCGCCGCAAAGGTCCTTGCCCTTTTGTTGTCAGCTATCGCGCCCATCTGCTTGTTCGACTCGCTTGTTCCCTTCCTTTTATCACTGTTCCTCAAGCTTCCATTTCTAACCATCTCATCTGTCAGAGTCCCTGCCCTCAATATTGCACTCTGAATTGTAGAAGGCTCAGTTGTTTTTACAGTCCCACGAATTTCTGGGACAAGGCCATATATGTACCTCTCGATCCTCTTGGACTCAGGGGTAACTAGGTGTGGAACTAGTCTGGCTAATTCATGGAATCGATCTGTGTAGGCTGCATGACCAGCCCCTATCATAGAGTGATGATAGAGTTCATCCTCCAGCTTTTGCATCTCGTTGTCCGGGCAGTATTCCTCCTTCAGTAATGCCTTAAAATCGTCCCATGTCATACCTACAGCTACCGCTCTACCCCTAGCTTGAATCTGCGTATTCCACCATGTCAATGCCTTTCCTGATAGTAAGCACATGGAATACTTCACCATTTGATGTGCTGCACAGTTACTAATGTCGATCACCGACTCCATCTTTTCAACCCATCGAGTATACACCAACGCGCCTCCTACACCATCGAAATCAATTGGCTTGCATGACGTAAATTCCTTATACGTACATCCAGTCCTAATGTTGTTGTTGCCATTACCATTCTGGCCTATACCATTGGTGTTGTTAATTCCGCTTTCGTGGTTTGCCAAGTTATTCATATGATCGCCAACTTGAGTGACAATAGTGGGGAGAAAGTTTTCAAGTTGTCGAGCGATGATGGCTTCAAAATCAGTATTTCCACCGTCGTTGTTATCATTGTTTTCAACGCCGTGACCACCTCCTCTACCTCCACGCCCACCAGTTCTTCCACCATCGTTACTTGGGTTACTAGTGTCATTAGCAGCTCCTCTACCTCCTCTACCTCCACGTCCACCAGTCCTTCCACCCCTTGGTGTTGCGCCTCCTCGACCAGAGCTACGAGTCACTCTCTTTGGTGCCATGATTTCCTGAGAGGAAGGACATTTAGTGAACGTCAGAGATGAGGGAAAACCGTTGATTAACCAAAGTCTATACTTAACATCCTCGTATATAATATCGTGCTACCAGTTGTTTCCTAAGTTGTGCCAACACCGATCTACATCTGCATAGTCATATGTCCACGTGTGTCGTGAAGCACTTATAATTATGTTGGCCACCACAATTATAAATGTTTCCTTTCACAAGTGTACATATCACCAGGCACACATATCTCAGTGGTAGACGTTGCTTAAATGGGCATCTAGGGAATGTCACGCTTAGTACAAAGGAACAAAGGATTCTCCCTTAAGTGTTAAAGTCACCGGGAAGTCTAGTTTCTAATGGTTTCTACAAAGTATCCAATAGCGTAGGTCTAAAAAAAATAAATTACCAGCAAGCGTATGTGTATGTAAAGTGCAAGGCGATAGGGAGGAGAGTCTACATGTATGTAGTTATAGTCTAGACTCTAAAACAACCTAGTTCTCTATAACCAAGGCTCTGGTACCAATCTGTAACACCCCCAAAATACCGCAGCGGAAGACTGTGTCATAGGGATGCTACTTCAGGGCACAAAGTACAAGATATAGAAAACGACCTCTAAATGAGACGTTTTTGAAAAGTTACCATTCGAATAGATAAAAGTCATAGTTTACAAAACAAAGATCCCAAAGTAGAATAATACATAAGTTTTTAAAGTGTATCGAATGGTAAACGATAAAAGTGAAAGTCTCCAAAAGCATGCCCTAAGACTCTCAGCTCCACATACCTGCTATCGCCCTTCTAACCTGAGATAAACATGCTTAAAGTGTCAACACAAAGGTTGGTGAGTTCATAGAGTTTGTCTTAATACAGTTGAAAAGCCTATAAAGAACGTTCACACAGCAAAGGCATCGTAAATCCACTCAGTTGCAAGTCCCGCCATAAGAGACTTGTAACCTGTGTGTTCACAACCCACTGCTACAAAATAATATGATTAAGATATGTATAAGTTCATAACAACAGTTAAGCAATTAGTAGTGAGTCTACACTTCATCTCCGAAGACCTCACTTAAGTATGTTGCTCACAAGGAAGGTAGTGGCATTGGTTCCACTTCATCTCCGAAACCCAATACATGTGTTACCCAAGGAGACTTTATGTTGCTCAGAAGGAAGGTAGTAGCATTGGTTATACTTCATCTCCGAAACCCAATGCATGTGTTATCCCAAAGAGACTTACAAGTTTAAGTATAACGCCATCAAGTATAATGAAATCAAGTATAATGTAATCAAGTATAATGTTATCAAGTATAAATGTTATGTGAATCTGTACAAGTAAGCAAGTAGTAGCATGTATCTCCCCCAAAGAGTTGATAGAACAATTAAAAGAGTAGGGGCTATGACTCACCTCAACTGATGATACTGATGATAATATGAAGTGAACAACAATGCACGGTTAGCTGCCGCAACCTAATATGAATGATGAACGATCTCATTTAGATCACCAAATGATGTTATGAATGTCCATGCTCATGATCCTATACCACTCTACTCTTTGGAAAAACACTTGTGTTATCAAAATATATAATCCAAGAATTTGGAAAAAATATTGCTATTAGAAAATAAAATAAGCTAGTTGCAATATATATACTTATATATATATCGTATGTTTCCATGTTAGTGTTGAAATCCTCGGGTTGTAATCCTTGAAATAACGCCTTGAAATGATGAAAATATACTTGTAATAACTAATACTTCATTAGTTATAAAATTTGGTACTTGGTATTATTTCTAGCTTATAAAAGTACTACGTAGTTTTAGTGTCAATTTTTACTAAAAGCTGTCAAAATAAAAATGGGTTTTGCCGATATTCAAACGTGAATATCTTTGTCGTTATATGTCCGTTTAACTTGTTCTTTATATCCACGGTTACGTCTTAGTATGTAGTAATATATTTTGGAAAGCTCGGCTCCTCCGGGTTACGTATAAAGTCTCTTTTTGACCGACGAAAAACGTCCAACAGCAACTATTTTCCAGAAAAATACTTTTCGTCAACAATCTTGTAAAAATCATAACTTCTTCGTTATTAACTCTTTTTAATCCGTTCTTTCGCCTACGGATTCGTTTTTGAAAGTATTTTCTAAAAATTTTGCCAAAGTTTCCTTGGTATTTACTGATTTTCCAGAAAATAACAAAATGGGACAGCATGTTTAATAACTTGTTAGAAATCTATTTCAAAGGTTCAAAACTAGTTCCAACTTAAATCAAAACTCTTGCAAACTTCACAAAACTAATCTAATCCTACCATACACCTTCTTAGGGTGCCATGGGTTCCTAATGACTAGAAATCAAGTTTATTTAACAAGGGAACACCTAAATCACAATCTAGGGTTTGTATGTTTCAAAAGTCTTCAAAAATAAAGTGATATAACTAGTATGAGCATGAAATTAAGCATGATTACTATGATATATAAGTGTTAATTAGAAGAAAACATGAAAATAAATTTGTATACTCACTTTGAAATATGAGGTGATTGAATGACTAGAAACCTTGGATTACTTGTGTATTTCTTGTATGATTCTTGATTAGGCAAGTATAATGAACAACTTTGGTGCTTTAACTTATCAAAAACCTTCACTTGATCTATGTTTTTGGGTTTGGTCGTGGGGTTGAAAGAGAGAAAGAGATGAGAAGATTTTTCTTCTTAGCTAAAAAGTGTAAGAATGATTTTTGGTTTTGGTTTAGGTATATATTTTTGAGGTTTATTAGTTTAGTATTAAGAATTCAATGCATTAGGTTAAAGGGGTGTTCATGTGGCCGGTTATGGTGAGCAAAGGGGGGGGGGGGGTAGGGGTACTTGTGATTTAATTAGAAATCATATGTAGTTTAATTGTTAGTTTGTGTTATTTGTTAAAATCGGGTACCGGGTTTAATAGAAATAAATGTTCACAAAGTTAACCGGGACAAAATAAAGTCATAATAATGATAAAAATATGTTGAAAATATGTTGGGTACAATTACTGAGTGATCGGGTGATTATTGTTTAGTTTTCACGAAAACCGTCGTTATATTCATAAGCGTACGTTATAAATAAAATAAATTTCCAAAATACTGGGTAACTGAATGTTATAACTTTTATGATGTTAAAATGGATATAAAAATATGTCGGGACCATTGTGGGAATGTTTAGATATATTCGTCATGTATAAACCGGGTGTTAACGTTTACTATAAATACTTATACGTAAAAACGTTAAATGTATCAAATATATAAATTTGAAAATCCTAAGAGTGGTATAACATGAAAATGCTGTTATGATGATATGCAGACTGTCTCTAGTCCGTATGCAGTGTCCTTAGCACTAATGAAATGAATTCGCACCTAAACCAATCCGGTTACGCGAATTTGAATACCCGTAAACTAAATTTACGATGAAATGAGTAATGCAAGTGAATAGTGAAAACTTTTCCGGAAATGAATAGTGTTCAGTGAATAGTAAATTTCCCAAATGTTTCTCAGAATATCAAAATGACCTCGAAAATGATGAATAGTAAAACGATAAATAGTGTTTTGATGAATAGTGATTTGTGAATAGTGTTTTTCCAAAGTTCCCGAAATGACCTGAAATGGTGAGTTGTGACAGCAAATTTCTAACTAAAAACATATGAGCACATGTTAAGGGGTAGTATTTGAAAAGTACAAAACTCTCAAAGTGTTAGCAAAATGTGTTTCATAATCATAAACACTTTGAGAGATTTTTCAACGATTTGGTTGATGGCAACATAGGATAGTGATGAAGTCACAAGGTGGCTAAAGTTAGGAAAACCGTCCTATGATCCACCAGAGCCGGAGGGATCTACCCAAGGACAATACCGAATAGATAGTATTAGAAAGTCCTTATGTATGATTATGAAAAAAAAGGAGTAATGTGAGAAAGGAGAAATAAGGGGTTGAAGAATAAAAAAGAAATGAAATGAGAAATGGTGAAAAGAAATAGTCCTCCAATTATTCAACCTTAGGGCAAAAACCGCGTTCAATTCATATGTTACTGGTGGTTATTAAGGTAACGCCGGTATTAAAGACAAGACGTCATGGACCCATTGACGCACTGCACTAAACCTCCTAGCCACTCAAGTTCTCTTAAAAGAACTTGTTTCATTCTCACGGGGAACCCAACTTAATCTATCGACCGCTCATTATGAGTTATGTTGAAATTGAAACAGGAGACACCGCTCCAGTCTCTGACTACCAAATATTGCACTTATCGAGTCTAGAGCCGTGAGATGCATCAAAAGGTCTCATAGGAACATGTGCTACTCTTACACTGATTGTTCAACATTAAGGAAACCAGTTGTATACTTATGAGTCCTACGCAGATCTTAGCAATCTGCCAGAACATTTATGAGGGAAGATACAAATGTACTTCTCAGTGATTGAATGGAAATTCCTGCCTGGGTCATCATCAAATAGCCCTGAAAGCAAGTCACTTCGGTAATTACTTGTGGATTACGCTTAGTGATCATGGTGGTTTCAAAACGGTCTATAGTCGTGAAGTGATCTCCAGTGACTCACCGAATCGTTGATCTACTACGGTAGATCCTGTATACTCTCTCAGGGTATCCGGTTCAGGAACGACCTTGATAATGATTGGAGAAAGTTTTCACACTCTGCTGATAACAATCTCGAAGTCTGAACCTGTAAGTGCCGGATGATTTGTTGCTAACTGTTTGCTTGCAAGAATTTCTAACGATTGTAGTTGATTGCTGAAAAGATGCTGATCCATCACCCCATGCTCAAACTTTGACATCATAATCAAAGAAGTCATGATAATTGAAAGGCCTTCTACTATGCTTCTGCAACTCTGATGCTGAAAATCATGATCCAGAAAAGTGTGAGCATGCCGATATAAAGATGTTAACGTCACATGGAGATGATATTGCACAATGATGACTTGGATACACTCATTTGGATGAAATACTCAAAGAATCATCAAAGATTGTCCAAGATATAAAACAAGTCATCAAAGGTCCACTGCTGGAAGCACAAAGACTTATGACTATGAAGAATCAAAGACTATGAGCTACAACGATAAATTCAATGATTAGAATGCTAGAATTCAATGTATAATTTCCGGGTTGACCTCCCTTAGGGGGAGATTGTTAGGAATATAAATATTCATGTAAAAGACTCGGTCACCCCGAGTATAGCTTAGCGGTAAGTAGCTCGTAGTAGTTATCATATTAGTTTAGTTTATGGTTTCACCATGGTGTCGGGTCGGGTCTTTACCTACTGTCAGCCCGAACCATTGCCTACTAGAGGCGTTTTGTTAGAAACTATAAATAACCCTCTCCACCTAAGGAGAGGGTTGGAACTTTTACTTCACAAGCTAATACATTCTTAGTTTCTCACTCTAAAGTTCCCACACATCAATTTCTCTATCTAGTTTTTGTTCTCCTTATTCGATCCATACTACTCAACCAAATGTGCTTATTATTTAGAGTATCCTATAGAAGTAGATGTCAATGTAATGGAAGAAATGAAATTTATAAGAAGAAAATAAGAATACAATTGAAATAATTAATGAGTCATAACAACGAGATTCTGCCAAGTATGATGTTTTAGGAGCAAAGACTGCTTAAAAAGGATAGAGTAAATATATGTAAGAACCCAAGCCATTATCAATTAATGTAACTAAAGGATCAATGAATAAAAATAGTGGATCAAAATTTTATGTCAAGAGCATTCGTGCTAGTATGGGCAAAGAGTGCTCGAAAGAAGGATTTGATATTCGTACGAATGAAGAAGCAAATGAAAGGGAGTGTAAAAGAGAGGCTAATGACTCAAATTAGTGCAAACAGAAGAACCATAAACATGACGATAGTAAAGAGAAGTGATATAAAATATCAACACAAATAATCGACTAACCAAGAGAACCAAGGAATCAAACCAATAGCCAAAAGAGGCCAATACTGAAAGACATAATTCTGAATGAGGACAGTCAATAAGTGAGATAGACAATAAGTATCACGAATGCTAAATGAGAATAAATGAGAAAGAAAATAAGTGTCACGAATGAGAACAAACAATGAATGAAAAAGTCAATAAGTATCATGAATGTTGATTGAGTATGAATGAGAACAACAATAATTAGGTGGTTAATTGCATATGGTACACCTGTTCTTGATTATCAGAGAGTATGAAAGTTCGTTGCTTGGTGCACACCTTTTTCCCATTATCAATTCTAGAACCGTTTACATAGGGGATTGTCATTTTATTTGTGTTGTAGGAATCGCTAGAGAGGAATGGTGTTTATCTAGGAGCGATACAAAGTATCGCCCCAAGACTTTTGGATTTGTTTAACTAAGTGAAACGGTTTGCAAAAGGTTAAAATACGGATTTCAAGAGGTGGCTTATCATATCTATCTTTTTATACTAAAAGTTTGCATTTGTATCATAAATATAGCAACTCCATATTATATTTAATTTAACGTATCATATTAATAAAATTTAAGAAATCTATCTATTCTAGAAAATTGAGTTTTCTAATTCTATACTTAGTTAGAAAACGTAATTTTCTAGAACAGATATATTTTATAGATGCTTAAATTTTCTAGAATAGATCTAACTAAGTACATAAGTATATAACTAAGTATAGAAAAATCAATTTTCTAGAATAACTAGATTCCTTAAAATTTTATTAATATGATACGTTACATTACATATAATATGGAGTTGCTATATTGAGATGATCTAAAGCGCACGCCTTGTTTTAGATTGATACTTTGAGTATATGCTAACTAGCACGCGGTATTTATTAGTTAACACTTAGAAGATATTGTAAGTGATGTATGATTGTATGTAAGAACAATGAAAGTAATGAACACAATGTATAACCAAACAAACAACTTCAATATTATTATGAATAATATGAGTGATCTTGTTATCACTAGGATTACAACCTTGAAGCTTTCAATAATGATACGTACATAATTCTAAACCTAGGACCTCCTTTTATAGCACAAGGAGTCATTTACAAGATAAGTATAACCTACATAATATTCGTATAATGCTAATTGTATAGGATATTCACTGAATCATTTCTATACTTATCGAATTACACGCTTTCATAACACTTGTAAAAAACATAAGCAGTACTAAGTATCTATGCTAACAGTCCTATCTGAGTTAGTACTGCTAGTGTAATCTTCAGCAGTTCCAATCTTTATACTTAGCAGTTCCAACTGTTAGTTTAATCCCAACAATCCTCCCCTAAATTTATGATTTCCCTGAAAATCACTGAGTTTTCTTCAATTAAACTTTAACATTGATGATAGGTGGATTCTTCCGAACACTTATCTTCTTTTGGTTGATTTATGCATCTCCCTTTCAAACTGAGCATAGGTCCTTTAAAGTAATTCCCTGACTACCTCTGAAAATTCTTCAACTTTAATCTTCAAAGAAACCATCACTACAAGTATTCCAGCTCCTAAGGGATATTCCAACTTTGCCAACATAAATATATCAACTCTACCTTTTGTTGGCAAATGATGAACATTGCAGGAATCATAAAATCTCCATTCAGTAGAAAGATCATGGAATGGGAAATTCTAATAAACATCTATAGAATCTAGTTCATACAATCTCTTGAGCTCTACCCAAAGTTCTCGTTCTTTCACATTAGCCTTCTTAGTTGTTTTGAGCTTCTCTTGAACCAATCTCCACAAAGGGTCTAGATCTTCTCTATCACTAGCCCTAATTAGTTGTTCAAAATTCTTGCACACAGCAAAAATTTCACCCATTCTAATCACCTTCCAAGCTTTCCTAAATTTGTCTTTGTAGATCTCCCAATCCACATGTCTAGCTTGAATTGGATCAACATGTAGAGTGTCTGGAACAAGAACCATCATCTGACTTATCTAATCATGTGAAGAACCTTCTTCTTTATCATCTTCTTTCTCAGTTGGCTTTTCTTCAACAGTCTTAAGTCTCTTTGGAGATCTTTCAGCATCATCATCTACCATAGGTTTGATGTTTTGAATCTTCTTGAAAGCAGTGTAAATGTGTAATACAAAACCTCAATTTCTTCATGAGATTTACCTTTAAGCTGACTCATCTTCCAATTATCTTGATGTGTCAAGAAATCCTTCATTCCCTTGATGACTTGAGCTTTTGTAGGTTTCCTATTTCTCTTTTGGCTTTTCTTGATTGACTCCATTAGATCATGTAGAGCTGCATCATCACTTAATGAATTTATAAATCAGCAAGTTGTATTGATCTTTCTTCAACAGTTAACTTTTTAATTGCAATGAGCTCTATTGCCTTTGCCTTCACCACTGGATCTGTTTCAATCATATGTTCAATTTGAGCTTCCAATGATTGTTGAGCAATCATAGCATCTGCAGTAATCCTTTCATTTTCCAATCTCTGAGCTTCTAAGAAACCTGGAACTTCATCTGCTCTTAGATTTCTTGCCACTTCAGCATCGTGATCAATTTGAGCTTGATGTCTGGTCTTTATCTTCCTTTGTTGCACAATTTCTTCATCAGACATAGGAGCTTTTCCCTTTTTTTTCTCTTTTTCTCATACTTTGTCTCAGCAGTACCTTCTTCAAGTATACTAGCAGTACCTGTTTGAACTCTGTTGCTTTATCTTGAGCAATTTCATCTCTTTGTTGTTGTGGAACCTCTTCAGTAACTTGATCTTCACCAACTTATTCAGTACCTTGATCTTCACCCATATCGATAGCTCTAAAACCTGATTCTTCAAAGTCAATTTTCCTCCCCTTAGTCTTTGAATATATTTTCCTCCCCTATTTAGGAAAATCACCCAAATTATCATCTGAATCACCATCATTTGAGGAAGTAGAAGAATCACCATCTTTGAATATATCTTCATCTTTTGCATCTTAGTCACCATCATGGAGAATGCATTCTTGTATAGAATCTTGGTTTTCTTGAGATCATCCTCTAAAGGAGTAACCTTGGTGGATAATTTGGTACATACTTCCATCAATTCATTGTATTTCAGACTACCCTCAGCACTTCTAGTTGTGTTACCTGCTGGGAGAGGTGCATCATGGGGCACAGATTCAGTTTCTTCCCTAGTTGGACTAGGAAGTACTCCTAAACTACCCATAGTTTTGAGTTGGCTTGGGATTCCACTACCTGCACCCAATCCATGAGGATCAGATACATTAAGTGTTGCCATGGGAGGGGTCTTAATGATGTTAACACTGGCATGTCCTTCATCTAAGCTAGGATCAGTAGTGTTAGCCCCATCCATATCACCAATAATGGTAGCCTCATCTGCCACAATTGTCTGAGGAGGAGAACTAGGCTGAGGCACCATAGTTTCCTTTCTGGATCTTCTCCTATATGTGTATGTAACAGTTGGGGTATGTGATGTTGATGGAACCACAATGGGTGTGTGTTGGGGTTCAGTTGGGTTTACTGACCCTTCACCCTGTACCTGAGGAATAGAAGCAAGCATAGCAGTAGGTAAAGGTCTTACTACCTTATCCCATCCTTGTGTTGCCATAGCCATATTTTGAAAAACTTCTTGTTGCAGGCAAGGAGTAGGAAAAATTGTTTTGTGAGGTAGTAAAACACTTTGTTTTGCTTTCAAAATCAGTTGTATAAATCTTGGGTACATCAAAAATTTATGTGGAGATTTTGAATTCTTTACCATACTTTCAAAAATCACTTTTGAAAAATTATACTTTTTGTTTCTTGATAAACACACAAGAGCAATAGCAATATTGCTACTGAATTGCTCCCATGAGGTTCTTTTTGGACTTAAACAATGAAGTAATGTATGGATTAGAAACCTCCACTGAGGTGAAAAACATCCCTTTTGAAAAGTTAAAAGATTATTAGATGTGTCATACCCTATTTGTGAAATAACAGTTAAAATTTATGTGTTGGGCATGTCTATGGTACTATCTAAGTCATCTAATCGGAGATGTCTCCACTCTCCTCAAAGATTTCTCGATAACATAGATGGTTTGCCCATCCACAGTTGCACTTAGTGCAGGTATAGGTATATCCTCATCATCTTCATCAAGTGTTAAGGCAGTTGAAGTATGCCAAAACTGATTGATTTAAGAGGAATAAAGAGTGGGGTTTACAGTAAGTGCATACCTGATGAAGGAGTTATTGATAAAATCAATAACCTCATAGAATTTAGCCCATCCCCACCCTCTGTTTTCACCGAATGTGCAACCTGGTTGTGTGTCTTGGAAAATTGTAAGTTAGCCATGAAGTAAATCTTTATAGAACAGAATGAGGATCGTTTGTGAGTTAATTGAAGGTATGAGAAACCAATTGGGATTGTATATTTATACTACTAGGGTTTGAGAATTTTACGCAAGAGAGAAATTATCTTTAGAAAGAGTTTATCTTTGGAAAAAGAATAAATTGAAGATATAGAAAGATAATTTTCATTATTTAAACCCTATAAGTATGGTAACAAAACAGTTTTACCCAACAGCTAGTTTACAATTCTATTACTGACACAATAGTTGCAACGGCTAGTTCAACAGTACAAACTAGCAGTACTAACTTTGAACTAGCAGTATAAAATTTTTCACAAAATTTTCAAAGAGCAGTAGAAACATAAAATTGGTTTAAAATAGACTGCTCATACATAGCAAACTACTAGTTATCAACTGATTTGTTTTGTTTTTACCATTAGCCGTTTGATATGGACTAGCCAACTCTTAACTGGGAAGTATGGTGAGTTTATGACCATATAGTTTTTGGTAAACTATCTACCATAAATGGATTTGATTAGTCTTTACTAGAAACCATTTGCTCTGGACTAGTTGGTTCTTATGTGGTTTAGTCATGGTGAACCAATAACCATTTGTTGTGTGGTTAGCTCATATACTCCATCTCCACATTAGCATATGGTCCAAAACAAGAAACTCAAAACTCCAATTCAATTTGCTTACTTAACTTGCATTTGTTAGTCCAAAACAAAGAAAAGACAAACCAAAGCATTTCCATGTGACAATTTTCCTATTTGACTAACAATTCTATGCAAACAGTACAAACTATACATAGTAGTTTCTTTTGACACAACTAGCATTACAAAATCCTTTACTTAACAAAAACACTTAGACATCAAAATTTTAAGGGTTGAGCATTCCAATACCTGCAACCAAGTACTGAAACCTCCCCACATCAAAGCATTTAATTAATAAATCAGCATAGTTGTCATCATTATGAATTTTGACAACATGAATTAACTTTTTCTCATTACAGTCGCTTATAAAATGATGTCTAATTTCTATGTGCTTAGTTTTAGTATGTTGAAATGGATTTTTAATAATACACATAGTACTGCTATTGTCAATAAAAATAATGGTTTTCATAAAATTGTGCCCATAATCAAGTAACTGGTTTTAAAGCCATAATACTTGAGCACAAAAACTTGCAGCAGCCACATACTCTACTTTAGTTGTTGAAGTAGCCACCATTGTTTGCTTTTTGCACTGCCATGAGATCAACCTACATCCAAGAAATTGACATCCACCTGTGGTTGATTTTCTATCCAAACTTGCACCAACATAATCACTGTCTGAATAAGATACCAAATCCAATGGAGATTCTCTTGGATACCATAATCCTAGATTTGGATGACCTTTAAGATACCAAAAAATTCTCTTTACTACAGTCAAGTGAGAGATCTTGGGAGAGACCTAAAATCTTGCACAAGCACACATGGCAAACATAATATTTGGTCTTGATGAAGTAAGATACATCAAGGACCCAATCATAGACCTGTAAGTGTGTAGATCCACTGCTTCACCACTATCATCTTTCAAAAGCATATGTGTATACTTGTCAGCAGGTGTGCTAGCAACCTTAGCATCAGCAAATTGAAACTTCCTTAATATATCAGAAACATATTTTCCTGTCTGATAAATATTCCATCTTGTCTTTGGTGCACTTGTAGCCCAAAAAAGAAAGTGAGTTCACCAATAGAACTCATCTGGAATTGATCTTTCATCAGCTTCTCAAACTCTTTGCACATTTCCTTCTTTGTAGAACCAAAGATGATATCATCAACATACACCTAAACCAATAAGATATCACCCTTTTTCTTCTTGATGAACAAAGTCTAATCAATCTTGCCTCTATGAAACCCATTATTCAATAAATAAGCAGCAAGGGTTCATACCAAGCTCTTGGAGCTTTATGTAAGCCATAGAGAGCTTTCACCACCTTGTAAACCTTGTCTGGATAATCAGGATCAATAAAACCTGGAGGTTGATAAACATATACCTCCTCTTCAATTTGGCCATAGAGAAAAGCACTTTTCACATCCATTTAGTAAACTGTAAAGCACATGAAAGAAGCACAAGCTAGAAAAAGCCTTATTGCCTCAATCCTTGCAACTGGTGCAAACACCTCTTCATAATCAATACCTTCCTATTGTGTATATCCCTGAGCTACAAGCCTTTCCTTGTTGCTTATCACAATTCCTCTTTCATCTTTCTTGTTTCTGAACACACACTTAGTACCAATAACCTTCATGCTCCTAGGAAAGGCAACAAGCACCCAAACTTTCTGAATTTTGAATTGAAGCAATTCTTCTTGCATTGATTCTACCCTGCTTGATTCTTCAAATGCCTTTAGCACAATCTTTGGTTTAGTTTGTGACAGAAAACATAAAAACATGCACTCATTCTTGTCTTCATGGTCCTTTGATTCATAAACTTCACTAATAAAACCATGATGATCAGGCACTTGAGTCTGTTTTTTGGTCTTCACACCAGACTGTATATCTCCAATCACATAATCAAGTGGATGAATCTAGTGAATTGTTGCTTGGGGAGTTGGAGGAACTTCATATGTGACAGGCATGTTGTGAAATTCTACTTCATTGGCTTGAACATCCTAAGTAATAGAGGTAACTGATGGATCAACATTTTCCACATTTGGTCCAATAGTACAAACCTCTGGCCTAGGAGTACTAACTTCATTTGTACTGCTTTCAGGATTTTCTTTGTTTTGAGCATCCACATCCACTGCATTATGCATATCTGCACCACTCTCCTTTCCAGCTTCTTAAGAAGGTTGCGGATCTTTATTCTTTGAAGCAAAAGCATCACCAGAAAAGTCCTAAATTGGCATAACAATAGTATCTTGATCATCTTCTTTATCCCTGCTTGGTTCATCAACATCAATGTATTCTTCTAAACCTACAAAATCATTAGTATTTGTACCTGCAACAATAGGTACATAATTCATAGTATGGGTTAAAGTATCAAGATCAAAAAGCCATGTTGGACCAGCATGTAGAAACGTAGAGGGGAGGGGTGAATACGTTTACGTTTAAAACTTAAAATATTTCATAACGAATTTCCTATCAAGCGTGACTAAATATGAATAGTGGTTATGTCACTCACAACAAATATATATGTCACTTAATAACAAGTATACAAGCAATCACATAAACATAAGCATAACACAAGGTTTATAAGTATTTAGCAATTTCTGATTCCACTGTGGACGGTCCTCGATATGTACGGACGGTCCCATATACATTTGGGAATGCCGCCCTAATTAAGGGACCACCATCCGTGAAGAGTTTCTTACGTATGATTGAGTATTCTCATGTTTTGCATTTCTAACTTAGTTAGTTGATGTCACAAGCATACACACAACAAACCACACAAACCTAAATGTAATGCAAGTATAGAAGAGAAAGAGATGAGAAAAAAAAATGCAAACTTCACACGATGATTTATAGTGGTTCGGCACGAAGTACCTCTTCGTCCTACTCCACTCCCTGAGTACCACACTCGAGAGTTACTTCACTAATCAACAGGCTCCAATATGGCGGAACAAACCGTACACAAGATTACACCAAGTTTACCGATACTAAGCAGAATGTCGAGTTCTAACGTAGCTAGAACCAATCTACTCCAAGGCCCACATGGCCACATGAACAAGCACACTTGTGCTACTTGGATCTTCACCCAATCCAAGCCTTCACACAAAGACACACTTGGATCTTCACCCGATCCAAGCCTTCACACAAAGACACACTTAGATCTTCACCCGATCCAAGCCTTCACACAAAGACACACTTGGATCTTCACCCAATCCAAGCCTTCACACACCGACTTCACTAATTCCTAAATTACACACTAGGACACCACTCTCCTCACAATGAATACAAGACCTATTCTAGTTACAAGACTTCTTGGATCTTCATCATTTTCCAAGTTCACACAAATAACTCCATCCTCGACTCGCACACAAGTCGGAAATATTTACAATATTTACAAGAAGAAAATAGAGGGAAAAATAGAACCGCAACACTTGTTATGTTTGTGTGTGGACTCTTATAACATCTCGATTCTTCATCTACGTCGAGAGTTCTTCTCTAACACATGAGGTAGAGGAATCGTAACACTAGTTAAGTTTGTGTGTGGACTCAATAACACTTCGATTCTTGATGACTTCGAGTGTTTTTCTCTTGCACATGACGGGATCACTTATAAACACATACCAAAGAGTTATAGTGATCAAAGAAGAAGAAAGAAATAAACATAAAGTTTTGAGCAAAGAGGATCAGTTTTTCTGTGTGAAACAATTCAGTATTTATAGCCAGCTCGAGGAGTGGGGACGGTCCCTTAAACATTAGACAGTCCCTTATATTTAAGGGACCGTCCCGACAGACGCTCCTCTTTTTGTTCTTTAGTGGTGAAAATTTATCTGGTGAAAGTTTATCTGATTTAGGTGGGAAAAGTAGCTGTTGGGAGTTTGAAATTCAAATTTCAAATTCAAATTTACTTTTCATTAAAACATTTCTTTAAACACAAAAATAATTTGTCTAGTTCATTTTTGTAAAAATAATTTGTAACGTTTATAAAATGTAAGGATTAAGGGTAAAAAGGATTTTCTTTGATCACTTAACAAAGTTGGTAAAGTGTTTGTTCGTACCTGAAGTGATGTCGAGAGACGTTTATCTGTGGACGAGTAACTTGTGCACTTTACGTTATGTATTACAAGTTACTTGTTTGTCGTCATTAAAACATGAAGACACTATATAGATTAAACGTCGTAACATTTGCACTAACAATCTCCCCTTTTTGATGATGACAAATATGTAAATCGTAACTCATAGTAAAGTGTAGAAGTTACTAGTTTACACTCCTTCTCTCCCCTTTTGTCAAAGCAAAAAGGTGTCGCCAATGTAGAGGTAGAAAGAAGATCGGCGAGAACTTGAGAGGTAGATGACTTGAGCATAAGACTTGAGTAGAAGGGTTGAGAAGATGATCCCCGAATGTATTAGACTATCCCCCATCATTTAAAGAATTGAGCGTGCATCATCCTAGTGAAGCCTTGCTCCTACCGCCATGGTTTAACCAACTCCAAACCATGTACCCAACTACTTTCGAGTTCCCATAGCTCATTGCTTCCCCATTGACTTTAGCGTATCCATGAATCAAATATGTTGCAAATGCTTAACCTACATCAAGGGTTAGTTTCAAGCAACAAAGTATGTAGATGTGTCAACAATGTAGATGCGCCAACACTTGCAAATGCTCCCCCTTGGTGTATGCTCAAAACTAGTTTTGGCTACCAAAGAATCGAGCGATGAAGTAATGCTACAAAACAAAGTTAGTAGACAAGTGCACATATATAATAATGATGATATATATAGGAAGCCATTATCGGAGACTAATACATACATGACTCAAATATGATTATTCTAAAGCATGGCATGAGAGGGATTAAAACTAAACATATATAATTGTTGATTAACACACCATTCTCAAACTTCTTCCAAGATAAGTATCTAGGTGATATAGGATGAGGATGATATGCTCTTAGATGAGAATGAAGATGACTCTCTAAAATGGAGAAGTAGGAAAGGATGGACCGAAATAAAGAGAGGATGTTTTGAGCGAATGTTTGGCAATGATGGTGTGAAGATGAGAAGAAATGAGGAAGATATGAAACTTCATATTTGAGGTTGGTGGTTCAATTTAGGCTTATGTTGAGTAGAACGAGAATAGATGTATGTAGGGAGATAATGAAAGGACCGTTTGCACTTACAATGAGTGAGGATGAAAAGAGGTGAGGAAGATGGGAGACTTCAAAGAAGGTATATAATATCCTAGTTTTGTTGGGTACTTTATGAAGAAGAGGTGATGTGATAAAGTAGAAGAATGGTATAATTGACTATGATCTAAAGAGTCAAGAACAACTAGGAGTCTTAAAAGGAATTCTCATGGGTGGTACCAATTGTATGAATAGGACAAAGAAAGAAGAGAATGAAGGATATGATGAAGATGTAAGAGATTTGGATTTGACATTGGAGGTAGATATGTTGGTGACAATGAATGATCTTGAGGATTGTGTTTAGAAGACTCTTTGTGAATGGATGGATACTCATTTTGGGGTTGTGAAGCAAATAAGGAAAATGATGAGGAAGATGCTTCTTTGTGATTTTTTGACAAGGCATGATGTAGGATGGTTCAAACTATTGCAGAAGAGGAAAAGCAGTGAACCAATTCATGACACCTCTACTGGGGACGGTCCTTTAACGATAAGGGACCGCCAATGCATTAAGGGACCGCCGTCAGTGAGGTGCAGAGTCTCTCCAGTTTTTTGTTTTTCCCAGATTAAAGGATAAGAGTAATCAAATGATTGATCATGTGAGAATCATTTTGCCATTAAAATAGAAAAGAATTGGGCAACAATGATGATGATGATAGGAATAATCAAAGGATTGATTATGAGAAAATCATATTGCCATTAAGAAAGAAAAGAATTGGGCAATAATAATTAAGGAATGGTTTAGGTGATAAGTGAAGCATGTAGAGTAGTGTAGAAGTAATCATTCCTAGACAAAGGAGTGGATTATTTGGAATAGGGCGAGATTGTGACACTAGACACCCTAAAGGAAGATTATGATCTAATGTGAGGAGGAATAAGCCTAGTTGCACAATAATAAAAGATTTAATCATGTAAATCATTTAAGCATGCATCACATAATAATCAGGAATATTAACATGTAAGGCTATATGACATCTAAGAGGTTATCATGATAGGCATACCTAGTCCAACATAGTTTAGGTGCACAAATAACACGTAAGTCATTTAAAGAGATGCATACAAAGCATGTAAACATTAGGTAAAACATGTTAACATTTAGCACATAAGAGCATGTAGCATGAATATGTATCAAGAAATATAGCATTAGAAAAGCTAATCAAAAGCAAGACATTTCTAATGAACATGCATTCAATAATTAAGCAAGTAATCATCTAGCATTTAAGAAAACATGAAGATATATAGTTATATCATACAAGAGCAAATAGTCATTTTGAAACATAAAAAACACGTATGTGAGATGCAAGTAATCTAGGTTTGCCAAGAAGAATCCTGATAATTACTTGTTTAAAGTGCAATCCTAATGGGAGACAAAGATCATCCATATAAAACATCTTCAGTAAAATGTTGGAATGGAAAATTTTCAAGTTAGAGAATGGATATGAGACTATTACTAGCGATGCTCAATTAAGGCTAAACACGACCATTTTTATGGGTTTACCACAAACCCAACTTCTCTCCTGGTAGCAATTCAACTGTTAGGTCAAATTGAATTTCTAGTGCAATAGGTTCTCCAGTAGCCATTCTCAAATTAGGAAAATCGGAATTCCTATATTTTCCCATCAAATTTTTTCAAAGATGATATTAGCCAATTCCGCTAATACATGTCCTAACCATATTTTAAAGGCCGGTTAATGAAGACAACTTGTCTTACACAAAATCCTTACAAAAGCAAGCACAATATTTTAAATATGTGTTTAAGATTTGGAGGTTGTTTGGTTTCGATGGTGTATTACATGACCTTATTGATGACATCTTTGTTTTTTGAGTTGTTACTTTAACATGTTTTGGTTTCAAGAATACTCCATCGTAAATCTTGAGAAAGAAAGTATAATTAAGGTTACTTGCCTTAATAGATCTTTTACTTTTTATCATTGAGAGAAAACATATTGTATCTTTTGACAAATATGCTTATTTAAAAGGACAAACTTTTCACTCATATGAGTTGCTTATGAAAACAAGGATTTTAGTTATTATGTGATTAACGAATTTTATTTGTTTATGCAATGACACACGTTGTATTAGTTTTCTTCCAAAATCTAATATCCTACATTTTTCAAACAAGTTATCTTGTGACATAACCATTCATGTTACAAAGGAAGTGGAATGCATAGGATATAAATTATCTTTTGGAAAAACATGTTATGTTGTTTTAGATTAATGATGTATTATGTGTGACATTTTTACTTAACATGTGATTTTGAGTCTTGACTTGTTCATGAGCAAAGTCTACATATGTTGTTTGTTTGCTCATGTTTGGGTTTTTGGAAATGACACATTTACAAATTGTGTTGCAATGTAAATTGCTTGAATATTTCCGATAAAACATCCAAGTCTTCAATCCTACTTCGTTGTGTATTTTAAGCATCTTTTAAACATATTACTTTAATGTTTGGAACACAACCATTAGACAAGAAGACTCAATATGACATCATCATCAACACAAGTGTGAGTTATGATCCGATGCATATTATTTTCGTCTTGAGAAGAATGTCATTATTTTCATACCAATCGAGTGTGATTTAGTATGTAGGTTCAAGATGATTTGTTTTGTTATACCTTGAAGCTAGACAAATAATGACTCCAATTTCATATCCACACTCAAAAACTTGTCAATTAGATTCGATAATTATATCAATCATAATTTGAATAATGAATTGATATAAGTTCGAAATCTTTCTTGACCCTCACAACCACTCTTTTTAATAAAGAAAATAAGTAAAATTTATGGAATGTGCTCCATCAACTTTAATACTAGTTTTATGTGTGAGGTTAATAATAATGACATGTTAACTTACTAATTCAAGATTGTCATTTATTTTTGTTTGTGAAAACTATTTATTATTACGTATAATATGCATAGCTTTTCATAAGTATAAAAATAATTATTCTAACCATTTTTATACAATACACAAATTATGTAAAAATAATTTTATAACTACATGTTTGAAACAATTAGTATGTGTTCAAATATGCAAAGTTCAAAAGATACATTTTCTTTTACTTAAATACTAATGTATTATTATAAACATTTATCTTGTTTAGACAACTCATGGTCATTCAAGATAAGTGCATGAAATGTTTTAGAAATCATGTTAAAGATTTGATTAAGTGTTAAATACTTCAAGGTGTCATATTTTAACGCTTGAACCTTTGGAGAGATATTGTATAAGACAATTGTTTTCGACAAACATGATTAATCAACTTAGTCTAAAACACTATAACATCAGCAAGTAATCAAAAATACATAATCATTTAGCATAGCACACACAAGGATATTCGTAATCATTTTGTATCTTAGATACAACAATGTATACATAGCTTGATTTTGTTTTAAACCAAAATATTTTCCTCCCCATTTAAAAAATTAGTTAAGATTGATATTTTGAAAAGATGAAGACTCCATTTTTCAAAGATTCATTTACTAGAAGTGCCCGACTCAAAAGCAAGAGTAAACTGCAAGTTTTACGTTAAAACGTAACACATAGTTTTGACCACTATATAGTACTTTGATTTTACGACTTATTTAAGTTTGGTATCAATCTTTGCAAGTATTTTTAAATTAAAGTAGACTCAATAAGATTTAAAACTCCGGGTGGCACGACTCCTATGGACTTACGGTTGATTTTATATAAATTTTCAAAGTTGACACCATTCTGATGGAGGTCCCTTAAATACCCGACGGTCCCTTAGTGATAAAGGACCGTTTAGAGATAAGGGACCGCCCCTAGTAAGCAAAAACACATTTTTTGTGTAAAAATTCATTATTTCAAGCTAGTATACGAAGTGAATTTAACCAACAAAACTAGTATGAATTAAACAACAAAGCACAAGCTTAGCACCTAACACTTTTCATATTTAATCCCTCTTAATGAGGAATTTGATACGTGGACTGTACTCTATTTTAAAAACTATTTTTTAAAAACTAGAGCAACCTCGCTCTGATACCAATTGTAGAAAGGTAGAGGGGAGGGGTGAATACATTTCCATTTAAAACTTAAAATATTTCGTATCAAATTTCCGATCAAGCGTGACTAAATATAAATAGTGGTTATGTCACTCACAACAAACATATATGTCACTTAATAACAAGTATACAAGCAATCACATAAACATAAGCATAACACAAGGTTTATAAGTCTTTAGCAATTTCTGATTCCACTGTGGACGGTCCTCAATATGCACGGACGGTCCCATATATATTTGGGACCGCCGCCCTAATTAAGGGACTGCCGTCAGTGAAGAGTTTATTACGTGTGATTGAGTTTTCTTATGTTTTGCGTTTCTAAGTTAGTTAGTTGATATCACAAGCATACACACAACAAACCAAACAAACCTAAATGTAATGCAAGTATAGAAGAGAAAGAGATGAGAAAATAAAACGCAAACCGGACACGATGATTTATAGTGGTTTGGCACGAAGCACCTCTTCGTCCTGCTCCACTCCCAGAGTACGACACTCGAGAGTTATTTCATTAATCAAAATGCTCCAAAATGGCGGAACAAACCGTACACAGGCTTACACCAAGTTTACCAACACTAAGCAAAATGTCGAGTTCTAATCGTAGCTAGAATCAATCTACTCCAAGGCCCACATGGCCACACGAACAAGCACACTTGTCCTACTTGTATCTTCACCCAATCCAAGCCTTCACAGAAAGACACACTTGGATCTTCACCCAATCCAAGCCTTTACACAAAGTCACACTTGGATCTTTACCCGATCCAAGCCTTCAAACAAAGACACATTTGGATCTTCACCCAATCCAAGCCTTCACACACCGACTTCACTAAGTCCTAAATTACACACTAGGATAACACTCTCCTCACAACGAATACAAGACCTATTCAAGTTACAAGACTTTTTGGATCTTCATCTTCTTCCAAGTTCACACAAATAACTCCATCCTTGACTCACACACAAGTCGAAAATATTTACAATATTTACAAGAAGAAAATAGAGGGAATAATAGAACCGCAACACTTGTTACGTTTGTGTGTGGACTCTTATAACATCTCGATTCTTCATCTACGTCGAGAGTTCTTCTCTAACACATGAGGTAGAGGAATCGTAACACTAGTTACATTTATGTGTGGACTAAATAACACTTCGATTCTTGATGACTTCGAGTGTTCTTCTCTTGCACATGACGGGATCACTTATAAACCCATACCAAAGATTTATAGTGATCAAAGAAGAAGAAAGAAAGAAACATAAAGTTCTGTGCAAAGAGGATCAGTTTTTCTGTGTGAAACAGTTCAGTATTTATAGCCAGCTCGAGGAGCGGGGACGGTCCCTTATATTTAAGGGACCGTCTCGACAGACGCTCCTCTTTTTGTCCTTTAGTGGTGAAAATTTATCTGGTGAAAGTTTATCTGATTTTGGTGGGAAAAGTAGCTGTTGGGAGTTTGAAATTCAAATTTCAAATTCAAATTTATTTTTCTTTAAAACATTTCTTTAAACACAAAAATAATTTGTCTAGTTTATTTTTGTAAAAATGTTTTATGACATTTATAAAATGTAAGGATCAAGGACAAAACGGATTTTCTTTGATCACTTAACAAAGTTGGTAAAGTGTTTGTTCATACCTGAAGTGATGTAGAGAGACGTTGATGTGTGAACGAGTAACTTGTGCACTTTACGTTATGTATTACAAGTTACGTGTTTATCATCATTAAAACATGAAGACAGTGTATAGATTAAACGTTGTAACGTTCGCACTAACACAGCACCTACAACATTAGATTTATTCTCCAAAAACTCTACATGCAGGTTTTCTTCAATCTTTTTGGTTCTTAAATTATATACCCTAAAAGCTTTACTAACCATAGAGTACCTAACAAAGTAACCCTCATTTGATTTTCCATTAAATTTTCCCAGATGATCTAAGGTATTGAGAATAGTGACATGACAGCCAAATGGTCTCATGAAATATAAGGTAGGTGGTCTACCCCTAAAAAGCTCATAAGGTGTCTTGTTCTAGGAGTGCACTACTAAAACCCTGTTTTGCACATAACAAGCAGTATTAACTTCTTCAGCCCAAAATGTGATGGGCAACTTTGAATCAGCTAGCATGGTCCTAGCAGCCTCTATTAATGTCCTATTTCTCCTTTCAGTAACACCGTTCTACTGAGGAGTTCTAGCAACACTAAATTCTCTTTTAATACATTTTTTCCTGCAAAATTCATCCATAACTCTATTCTTGAATTCTGTCCCATTGTCACACTTGATGATTTTAATTTTCTTATCAACTAGGTTTTCTACTGCTATTATAAAAGTTTTAAGGATACCAGTTGTCTCATCCTTGGTTCTAAGAAAGAAAACCCATGTGAACCTGCTATAGTCATCAGTTACAACAAGACAGTATTTCTTATGCAAAATACTACTCACTGAGGTAGGACCAAAAAGTCCATATGCAGCATATATAGTGGGTGAGTGATAGAGTTAAGGGCTTTGGGCTTACAAGAAGCTTTGTGTTGCTTACCCTTAAGACAGGCAACACATGTTTGGTCATTTTCAAATCTTTTCTAAGGAAGTCCTCTTACCAAACCATCTTTTACAATTTTATTAATGGTTTTGAAAATAATGTGACCAAGTCTTCTATGCCATAACATAGACTCACCCAATGTGGCCTTTACAAGAAAACAAGTAAAATTCTCTTTTGGAACAATGTTCTTCATATCAATACTGTATAAGTTGCCTTTTCTAGGAATTTTAAGTAGTACTTGATTTTCATCAGACAACTTAAAATCCTTAGAAAGTATAAAGCATTCAGTATCAGTGAAAAGAACTTTCTTCTTCTTGTCACACATCTGTGAGACACTAAAGAGATTGTGTCACAACTCGTAAATTCTGGTCTTTTCCCGAACTTTCAACATTTACTATTCATCGGTTACTATTCATCGATCACTATTCATCATTTTACTATTCATCATTTTTTAGGTCAGTTTGATATTCTGAGAAGCGTTTTAAAATTTTACTATTCATAAAACACTATTCACCTCCGGAGAAAATTTGTCATTTATACGTGGGTTGCGTCACTTTTGTAAACGTACGATTATCAACCTAATAAACGCTATCTTATGAGCTATTATTTTAAATAATTGATCCGTCAATCCCAACTATGGTCCTAACACATTTTTATACTCATAATAATAATATAAAAATTTTATTATTAATTTACCCAGTGTTTTCAAATCAACTGTTACGTTTTCCGGTCAAAGCTTATAACTCCGTCAGTTTGCGATATTTCAACTCGATCATTATTTTAACTTCCGATTCTCATCAGGAATATTATTTTATAACTTTTACAACTTCATCGTATTTTATTTCACCTCGGTAACATTTATTTTTAGTTAACTCGGTACCCAGTATCACCTAAAACTAATAATATCTACCTAAACTACACCAAAGTCCACCAAAGTCTTACACACCCCAACCCCCCTCCATTTTCAGCCCCCCCCCCCCCCTAAGTCTCCATAATTTATGGATCTTGTCTAATTCAATAATGCATATAACTTATATTTGACATATTCATTTCATTTTCCTAAAAACAACAAGTAAACTCTCTTCTCTTTTCTCTCTTTTGTGTGGATCGGCCAAGGAAGAACAAACAAGAAGAAACCATAAATTTTTGGAGATCAAGTTATATTCAAGTTTATTTAGTGATCCTTGTTAGGGTTTTGTGGTAAAACTCTAGTTTTCTTTACATCATCATCTTCAAAACTCATCCAATCATCAAGTAAGCTTCAAGATCACTTATTGATCTTTCCATACTTTCATTTTTCTAGTTTCATGATGTTTATTCAAGATCCACATGCATATGTTAGTTATACCACTCATTTATATATATGTCTAACTTTTGATCCCTAGAAATAGATTATAGTTAGATCCTTGTTAGATCCACTAGATTGATGATGTTTAGGAACCCATGACACCCTAAGAAGGTGTATGGTAGGATTAGATTAGTTTTGTGGTGATTGAAAGTGGTTTGGTTGGATTAGAAACTAGTTTGGAACATTAGAAATGGATTTTAAACATATATACAAACCTACTGTCCTTAAAATGAAAACGTGGCAAACTCAGTGGGTTTGGGGTAACTTTTGGCCAAATATTTAGAAAATACATTCCGAGACGGAACTATGGCCGAAAACGGGGATGAAAACGAGTTAATAACGAAGGAGATACGCTAAAAACGAGTTTAACGACGAAAACTATATTTTCTGAAAACTGCATGCTGTTTGACATTTTTCGACGGACAAATAGAGGCGTTAGACGTAACCTAGTGGAGCCGAGCTATCAAAAATATATTAGTATATACTAAAACGAATCCGTGGATATAAAGAACGGGGAAAATGAACTTAAAACGACCAAGTTATACATGTTTTAAAATCGTCAAAACTATATATATATATATATATTTAGTCACTACTAGAAAATAATATAACTACGTACTAAATAATATATTTTCTAGATTTCTTATTCAAGGGGTTTATTTTTAATTAACGAAATACGTACGACTTAAGATTTATTTATGCGACTACTAGACGAAATCTTAAGGTTTTCAAAACGAGGAATATAACACTAACGTTTTTATATACGATATATTACGACAAGTTTTTATAAACCTAGTTGGACTTATTTTTCCTAAGTATGGAAAATACTTTACTTTGACTATAACAATTATTTCCAAGTTACGAGTGGTATAGGTATCATGTGCATGTGCATTCATTACATCCTTTCATGATCTAAGTAGATCACTATCATTCATATTAGGTTGCGGTTAGAGATCGAATCTCATTTCTGTGTATCCACTTTTGTCATCGTAGCTATTCGCACCAGGTGAGTCATAGCCCCACTTTTACTCTTTATACTTGTTTTAACTCTTTGGGGGAGATACATGCTCAACTAAAAACATACTTTCTTAATACTCAAAACATACTTTCTTGATACTCAAAACATTTATTCTTGATTGTTTTATACTTGATTGTTTTACACTTGATTTCATACATACGTGATTGTGATATACTTAACTGTGTTATACTAAACTGTGATGTGTATTCTTGAGCTACTGAGACTTCCAATGGCCCCAGATTAAGTTGCTGGGCACAACCATGGAGACTTATATACTTCCAATGGCCCCAGATTAAGTTGCTGGGCACAACCATGGAGACATACATACTTCCAATGGCCCCAGATTAAGTTGCTGGGCACAACCATGGAGACATACATACTTCCAATGGCCCCAGATTAAGTTGCTGGGCACAACCATGGAAATATACATACAAACGTGAGGTCTTCGGAGATGAAGTGTAGACTCACGACTAACTGCTTAACTGTTGTGATAAACTTATATATGTTTTACTCATACTATATATTGTAGCAGTGGGTTGTAAACACACAGGTTACAAGGCTCTTATGGCGGGACTTGTAACTGAGTGGATTTACGATGCCTTTGCTGGGTAACCTTCATACATATGCATAAACTTTATTTGTTAAACAAACTCTATGAACTCACCAACCTCGTGTTGACACTTTAGCATGTATTTTCAGGTTTTAACCAATGGCACGCTACTGGAGGTTTTGGCAGGGCATGGCATGGTCATAGAAGACTCTGATTATTTATATGGGGACCGTTTTAAACTATTTTAAGGGCCTACTTCCGCACTACTTTTAACGATGTAAATTCAATATTTTTGATTTAACTATTTTATTCTAAATGAGTGAAGTGAAAACCATTTTTGAACTAGTGTTGTAATACCAATTGAGTTACACCCCAGCTACACGTATGCTTCCGCTGGACCTGATTTTGGGGGTGTGACAGATTGGTATCAGAGCTTCGGCTATAGCGAACTAAGTGTTTTTAAAACCTAGACTATAGCTACTTTTACGAAAAACTTAACCCTATGACCGTCACGTGCCTGCCTGCCAAGATGATGCCTCACTTGTGGTTTGTTGCTGACTTAGGTGATGAGATTTGTGTCTCATTATCTGGTTTATTATACTCACTTATTCTAGTTGATTTCTATCATTGTCTTTCATATAAGCATGTTCACGTATCATATATGTCACCCTGTTATGTTTCTCCTTGCATAGTTTCCTCATTTGGTCACCTGCCTTAGTCATTCTGAACGTCTTGGTATTTGTGAAGGACATAGTATTAGTATAACTGAGCTGAGTATTTCAAAATTCATGGAACCTCGGTGGAATATAGACTAGTCACCTATATTCAACCCGGGATAGTGGGACATAGGCTGACTACCTATATCCGACTCAGAAATGAATTTTGCAACACTGAGAATGGTTATAATAAAATTTTGTCTGGATTGAATTCTCTACTCAATTTCGAAAAGTTTCGTTTGTGTGTGTGTGTGTATATACCCTCGTTGTCAGAACGCTTATACTTTTCCTCACCTTGTGAACCACCGCCTGGAAACACGTCAACTGGTCATTTCATCTCATGAATCTTCACTTTTATAACACTTCGGAGACCAACGTTAACTGAACTTCGGGACGAAGTTCCCTTAAGGGGTAGAGACTGTCACAACTCGTAAATTCTGGTCTTTTCCCGAACTTTCAACATTTACTATTCATCGGTTACTATTCATCGATCACTATTCATCATTTTACTATTCATCATTTTTTAGGTCAGTTTGATATTCTGAGAAGCGTTTTAAAATTTTACTATTCATAAAACACTATTCACCTCCGGAGAAAATTTGTCATTTATACGTGGGTTGCGTCACTTTTGTAAACGTACGATTATCAACCTAATAAACGCTATCTTATGAGCTATTATTTTAAATAATTGATCCGTCAATCCCAACTATGGTCCTAACACATTTTTATACTCATAATAATAATATAAAAATTTTATTATTAATTTACCCGGTGTTTTCAAATCAACTGTTACGTTTTCCGGTCAAAGCTTATAACTCCGTCAGTTTGCGATATTTCAACCCGATCATTATTTTAACTTCAGATTCTCATCAGGAATATTATTTTATAACTTTTACAACTTCATCGTATTTTATTTCACCTCGGTAACATTTATTTTTAGTTAACTCGGTACCCGGTATCACCTAAAACTAATAATATCAACCTAAACTACACCAAAGTCCACCAAAGTCCACCAAAGTATTACACACCCCAACCCCCCTCCATTTTCAGCCCCCCCCCCCCCCCCCCCCCTAAGTCTCCATAATTTATGGATCTTGTCTAATTCAATAATGCATATAACTTATATTTGACATATTCATTTCATTTTCCTAAAAACAACAAGTAAACTCTCTTCTCTTTTCTCTCTTTTGTGTGGATCGGCCAAGGAAGAACAAACAAGAAGAAACCATAAATTTTTGGAGATCAAGTTATATTCAAGTTTATTTAGTGATCCTTGTTAGGGTTTTGTGGTAAAACTCTAGTTTTCTTTACATCATCATCTTCAAAACTCATCCAATCATCAAGTAAGCTTCAAGATCACTTGTTGATCTTTCCATACTTTCATTTTTCTAGTTTCATGATGTTTATTCAAGATCCACATGCATATGTTAGTTATACCACTCATTTATATATATATCTAACTTTTGATCCCTAGAAATAGATTATAGTTAGATCCTTGTTAGATCCACTAGATTGATGATGTTTAGGAACCCATGACACCCTAAGAAGGTGTATGGTAGGATTAGATTAGTTTTGTGGTGATTGAAAGTGGTTTGGTTGGATTAGAAACTAGTTTGGAACATTAGAAATGGATTTTAAACATATATACAAACCTACTGTCCTTAAAATGAAAACGTGGCAAACTCAGTGGGTTTGGGGTAACTTTTGGCCAAATATTTAGAAAATACATTCCGAGACGGAACTATGGCCGAAAACGGGGATGAAAACGAGTTAATAACGAAGGAGATACGCTAAAAACGAGTTTAACGACGAAAACTATATTTTCTGAAAACTGCATGCTGTTTGACATTTTTCGACGGACAAATAGAGGCGTTAGACATAACCTAGAGGAGCCGAGCTATCAAAAATATATTAGTATATACTAAAACGAATCCGTGGATATAAAGAACGGGGAAAATGAACTTAAAACGACCAAGTTATACATGTTTTAAAATCGTCAAAACTATATATATATATATATATATATATATTTAGTCACTACTAGAAAATAATATAACTACGTACTAAATAATATATTTTCTAGATTTCTTATTCAAGGGGTTTATTTTTAATTAACGAAATACGTACGACTTAAGATTTATTTATGCGACTACTAGACGAAATCTTAAGGTTTTCAAAACGAGGAATATAACACTAACGTTTTTATATACGATATATTACGACAAGTTTTTATAAACCTAGTTAGACTTATTTTTCCTAAGTATGGAAAATACTTTACTTTGACTATAACAATTATTTCCAAGTTACGAGTGGTATAGGTATCATGTGCATGTGCATTCATTACATCCTTTCATGATCTAAGTAGATCACTATCATTCATATTAGGTTGCGGTTAGAGATCGAATCTCATTTCTGTGTATCCACTTTTGTCATCGTAGCTATTCGCACCAGGTGAGTCATAGCCCCACTTTTACTCTTTATACTTGTTTTAACTCTTTGGGGGAGATACATGCTCAACTAAAAACATACTTTCTTAATACTCAAAACATACTTTCTTGATACTCAAAACATTTATTCTTGATTGTTTTATACTTGATTGTTTTATACTTGATTTCATACATACGTGATTGTGATATACTTAACTGTGTTATACTAAACTGTGATGTGTATTCTTGAGCTACTGAGACTTCCAATGGCCCCAGATTAAGTTGTTGGGCACAACCATGGAGACTTATATACTTCCAATGGCCCCAGATTAAGTTGCTGGGCACAACCATGGAGACATACATACTTCCAATGGCCCCAGATTAAGTTGCTGGGCACAACCATGGAAATATACATACAAACGTGAGGTCTTCGGAGATGAAGTGTAGACTCACGACTAACTGCTTAACTGTTGTGATAAACTTATATATGTTTTACTCATACTATATATTGTAGCAGTGGGTTGTAAACACACAGGTTACAAGGCTCTTATGGCGGGACTTGTAACTGAGTGGATTTACGATGCCTTTGTTGGGTAACCTTCATACATATGCATAAACTTTATTTGTTAAACAAACTCTATGAACTCACCAACCTCGTGTTGACACTTTAGCATGTATTTTCAGGTTTTAACCAATGGCACGCTACTGGAGGTTTTGGCAGGGCATGGCATGGTCATAGAAGACTCTGATTATTTATATGGGGACCGTTTTAAACTATTTTAAGGGCCTACTTCCGCACTACTTTTAACGATGTAAATTCAATATTTTTGATTTAACTATTTTATTCTAAATGATTGAAGTGAAAACCATTTTTGAACTAGTGTTGTAATACCAATTGAGTTACACCCCAGCTACACGTATGCTTCCGCTGGACCTGATTTTGGGGGTGTGACAGATTGTACTTAAGCTCTCTTAGAAAGTACAGATCTTCAAATTCTAAATTTCCAGTCTTTATTGTACCTTTACCAGAAATTTTACCATCAATACCACCTTAAAAACTGACATATTGTCCATCAAATGGTGTGAAATCTGAAAGATAGGACATATTGCCAGTCATGTGCCTTGAACATCCACTATCTGAATAACCTTGATCTTCTTCTTTAGCCTTTGGATGTCCCTACACATAAAATAAAGGAATTAGTTCCTTTTAGAGACCCAAGCCATTATTGACTTGGATCTGCCCTGTGTATCAACATAATCGTATCTATCAAAATTCATTGATACACCATTGGGATCGATTGAGGAATTAGTTCCTTTTGGTCTCCATTCCCAACATGCTGAGGCCTTCAAAGCATTTCCCATATTTACCTTGTTTTTGTTTACAACTCTTGCAGTAGAAACTTTTGGCCTAGCAGTAGAAACTGTTGGCTCAGTTGTTTTAACTTTAGGTATCCATTTTTGGTTGTAAACCACCCTTTTCTCATAAAATGACCTTTTTCCTATTTGTGCTGTTTTAACAAAAGTTGTTATTGGTTTTGCACTTGAAACAGGCTATTTTGAGTAAGCAGACTTAATTGGTCTAGCAGTAGAAAGTGTTTTGATGCCAGTCTATATTTGTACTGCTTTGGGAATCATGTTGTTGCTTACATTAGGGTGAGTATTTCTTTGAAAATTATTTTCATTCACCCTTGTTTTCCCAAATACTTCCCTTCTTCCCTGATGGTAGCCACATTTAACATGTAAATGATCAAAACTTCCACATATATGACATGCTTTATTATTCATTACAAAATCACTACCAAATTGTTGAGATTTTAAGTTGTTCTAGTTTCTCTGGTTACCCCTAGGAACTGGTGACCTATTTCTATACATCTCAGCATACTTAACTGTTGGCCTTGATTGATTAACTTGTTTTCTAGGTGACACAGTTTCACTTTTAACTTCCTTAGGGACAGTTGTTTCTTCTTTAACTTTAACAACCTCATCAACTAGAGATGAATCACTAGCACTTTCAAATACTTCACTCTCTAGTTTAACCTTTTCTTCACTAGCACATTTAACTAATTTAGGGCCATATTCAAAAGTTGGTTCTTGAAATTCTTATAACCTTGTGTATGCTAGGTCTATGCCTGGAGGTAAAGGAACACCTCTTAGTGGTGGAGGAACTGAGTTATATCCTACACCAGACTTAGCCTTATTGACTACCTGTGCTTGCCAAATTTTATTGATTCCTTCAGACTGATAAACTAATGTATCAACAGTTATTTGAACATTTTCATTAAACTTTTTAAGTTTCTCTAGCTCTTCTCTAAGGGCCTTATTAACAACAATTTTGTAGTCTAAATCTCTTTTTAGAACAGCTATATCATCATTGTACTTAGACTCATTTTCCCAATAGTGTTCTAGTTATGCCTCTAAAACAGATTTGCCTCTTTTATGATTAGATAGACTATAGTTTGTATTATTTAACTCTATCCTTTCATTATCATATTGTTCCTTAAGTCTTTCACACTATTTTAAAGCTTTGAAAGATTTTGAACAACTTTTAATAGATTGTACCTCTGAGTCTGAGAAAGCCATTAAAGCAAATTCTGTTGCCACCATTGTTGTTTATGTAGGTGCTTCCTCTTCATCTGCCATGAAACTCCAATCATAGCTAACATCATCAATAGCCAACATAGCCTTTGGCTCTTCCACTGATGTCTCCTTATTTTTGTCATGCTTGTTATCCTGCTTCCTTGGCTTTCTGCATTCTCTGGAAAAATGTCCCAACTTATGGCAGTTGAAACACACCACTTTGTTTTTGTCAAATCCATCAGTTTCATTACCATTGATGGTAATCTGTTTTCCAGTTCTCTGCCAAAATTTCTTAGCCCTCATGCTAAGAAGAGCAACCTGCCATTTGATGTCCATTTCCTCCAAGTCATCATCATCCTCTTGCTCAAGGTCTTCATGAATTAAAGGAGATCCACTAGTTTTACTTGATATGAAAGCATAGAATGTACGGTCTTCAAGTCCAACAACATGCTTCTATGAACTAGAAGTGAGAACACCAAGACTAGCAGTAGAAACTGTAAAACTAGCAGTAGAAACATCTTCATCACTATCATCTTCCTCTGACTTGTTAGTAATGGAAGATGACAGAAGTGCCATGTTCCCAGAACTTTTACTTAAACTTCTAGGCTTCTTCAATCTTTGTTCAACAATTTTGAAATTGTTGTAAAGATCATTTAGCTCCATAGTTTCAATTTCTGGCTTGTTCTGCCAGACAACAACATGAGTGTCAAACTCTGAAGGTAGACTTCGTAAGAAATTCAGATTGAGATCTTCCCTCACAACCTCAATACCAAAAATAATCAATTGTGTAACAATCTTCTGCAGCCTTGTGAACATGCTATCAAGAGACTCATTTCTGGTTGAAGAAAAGTTTTCAAAACTTTGCTTCAGTAATGTTTTCTAAGTCTTTTTTGTAGCATCATTGCCATCAAATACACAAATTTCTTTAAACAAAGTCTTTGCAGTAGTATACTTGCTAACAGCATGCATTTGATCCTTAGGAAGAGTCATTAGAAGCAAACTTCTGGCCTTCAAATCATTCTTCTTTTGAAGTCGTTCATCATTAGTAACAGGAGCAGTATTTTGCTTTACAACAAGCTTGCCTTAAACTGTTTCTGTTGTAGTTCCTAGCTTGAAAGAATCACCATACAGTATGATCTTCCAAAGAGCATAATCTTGAACAAGAAAGTATTGCTCTATCATTATCCTCCACATCTCATACTCATTGAGTTTGAGTTTTGGAAGTCTTGCAACAACGTTGGACTGACTGTTCTCCATCTCCATTTTCTTAGTGAATTTCTTCTTTGGATCTTCTAATTCAAAGTATCAGAACCTGTCTCTGATACCACTTGAGAGGATCTAAAACACACGCCTTGTGTTAGATTGATACTTTTAGTATATGCTAACTAGCACGCAGAATTTACTAGTTAACACTTAGAAGATATTGTAAGTGATGTATGATTGCATGTAAGAACAATGAATGTAATGAACACAATGTATAACCAAACAAACAGCTTCAATATTATTATGAATAATACGAGTGATCTTGTTATCACTAGGGTATACAACCTTGAAGCTTTAAATAATGATACGTACATAATTATAAACCTAGGACCTCCTTTTATAGTACAAGGGGTCCTTTACATAATATCTGTATAATACTAACTATATAGGATATTCACTAAATCATTTCTATACTTATCACATTACACACTTTCATAACAGTTGTCAAAAACATAAGTAGTACTAAGTATCTATGCTAGCAGTACTAACTGAGTTAGTATTGCTAGTGTAACCTGTTAGGTGCCCATATTGATATCACACAAGTAAAGAATGAGATAGATATAAGGATTGGTTGATTACAAGATATGAGAGAATTATAAAAGCAAGAGTTTCATTAGAATATCAAAATAACCAACAAAGTTTAAGGCATCATAAGCCTTGTATTTATAGGAGGGAAGCTAGGGAAACATTCCCTAGTCCCTTTCATCATCTCAACGTGGGCTTGTAAGCCTTATGGGCTTTTACATGTTGCCCATTTACTAAAACAATAAACATAAATATTACTAGAGCAACCTAATACAAAATGTAATGACCGAGACTTGACTAAATACTAAAGTATGTTCCCAACAATCTCCCCCTAAGGGTCGGTCATCACGGTTGCTGGACGTCTTCATCTTTGTCTTTGACTTGTGACATGTAAAACTTTTAACGTCTTCAAAAAATGTTGTATAATGAATGTACTTTGCTCTAAGTCTTTGTTCTTTGGTGATAATGTTGTGATTGTGTTATGAAGTAGTCTGCCGTTCGTTACTCCTGCGTCTTGTAAAGGACTTTATCTTTCAAGTGCACGACGTTCCTTATCATTCATATTGATCTTTGTCTTTAAACTTTGTAGATTCTTCTTATTGTTGTAGAATCTGTCTTTGAACTTTGTGGTGCTTAGATCTTTGGGGGAGCTTTCATTTGCTTCAAGATGTATGTATGAGCATGCTGGAATCTACCATCATGGAGGTGATTTGTACATGCATGTAAACAGTTAGCAATAATCAACCGGTACTTATAGATAAGGAATTAGAGCTCGTCAACAGCATATTGTGAAGACTCCTTCTAATCCTTATCCAAGCCGTTCCCATATCAGATACTCCCGAAGGAGCTTACGAGACCTACTAAGTAGCTCAATGATTGGGTGAGTCGCTGGGGATCACTCCACGACTGTAGATTGCTAAAGAACCACTGCGAACACTAAGCGTAACCCTTGTGGGGTTACCAAAGTGACCTGCTGTCAGTGCTGTTTGATGTTGACCCTGGAAGGAGTTTCCGTTCAATCATTAAGAAATACATATGTAATTCTCTCATAAACGTTCTCGGCAGATTTCTAAGATCTGCGAAGGACTCGATGATTTACAGCTGGTGTTCATTGATGTAGAATACCAGTTGTAGAAATAGTAAGTGTTCCTAAGAGATCTTTGAAGTATCTCATGGCTTCCTAAGAGATCTTTGAAGTATCTCATGGCTCTAGACTCGATAAGTGAACACTTAGGTTTCCTATGCGGAGACTAGGGAGGGGTCTCCTGCTTCAATATCAACCATCTCTAAGAGATAAGTCGATAGATTACACCAGTTCCCCGTGAGAATGAAACAAGTTCTTTTAAGAGAACTTGAGTGGTTAAGAAGGTTTAGTGCATTACGTCACTGGGTCCATGACGACTTTATCTTCAATACCGGTGTTGTCTTAACAACAACCAGTAGTATATGAGTTGAACCCGGTGTCTGCCCTAAGGTTGAACATATGGAGGGCTATTTCTTTTCACCCTTTTTCTTTACTTTTCTTTTTAATTCTTCAACTCCTTCTTTCCCTTTCATTATTTTTCTCCTTTTTTTTCATATTGTACCTAAGGACTACTAATTCTAACTATGGGAGATGTCCTTAGGTAGATCCCTCCGGCTCTGGCAGATCATAGGACGATTTTTCCTATCTTAATCACCTTATAACTCCTTGATTAGCCGACAGTAGCCAAGAAACCTTTGATAGAAAATCTCTCAAAGTGTTTGTGATAATCAAATATTTTGGTTAACACTTTGAGAGTTTTGTGTACACTTTTGAAGGGCTCCCCCTTCACATGTGCTCATAAGTAGTTAATAAATTTACAAATGTAGGAGGAGCAAGCATTTTTGAATTGATCCACTTTCAGTGAACAAGACCGATTCGAGACACTCTTACATCACTAGTTAGACTAGCTTGAAGTTATTACCCGGCCTGGTCAAGTCCACAGAAAGTTTCTCGAGACGGTACAGTTCGACTAAGACAAATCCTTTCGAGACACGCTAACGTGGCTAGTTAAAGAGTTCCATTGTCAGCCTTTAGGTGACAACTAGCTCTAGTAACTAACTTGATGTTATTACCCGTCGAGGATAAGTCTTTTCGAGATTACTAACTTTTATTGTTTCGTCAATTCCTGGGTCAATTCTTAGTCTAGCTCGCACAAGATACAACTTTAGCTTTTTGACCACTTATATTTTAATCACTTGTCCATTTTCTCCCCCTCAAAAATAGCATATAAAATGATGTTTTTGACAATCTTTTAGATTAAAATATGCCTTTTTGAGTCTTATGGGGAGTTTCACCAAGAACTTTAGATTTTTAGAACAAAGTATTTTTGTTTTGACAAGTGCTCCCTGATGAGTGCTCAAACACTCATCATTTTTATCGTATTTAAACTGCCAAAACATCCGAAAATGCTCAGAAATGCATCAAAATACTAAAAATATCCCAGGGATTGTATTTTATACGTTTCAGATGCAAAATGAGCAAAAACAATGAAAAACGAAAAAAGTTTACACAATTGGCAGTTTCAGTCCCCCGACTTTCAAAATTTTACAAAACTAGTCCCTGAGCATATGTTTTGAAAGAAAAGTCAACCCAAGGCATTTAAAAGTCAAATATATTCTAAAACGATCCTTAGGTAAAAACTTTGGAAAATTTACAGAATTGGTCCCTGCAGTTTGAAATTTGACGAAATTAGTCCCTGGGTACTTTTTAAATGGAAAATGATATTTGTAGTCCCTGGAATTTGGAAAATAACATGTTTGGTCCCTGGATTAACTTTGAGCAGTTGGCAATGCTGGTCCTTCAAAATTACAAAATTTACAAATTGGTCCTTGTGATTAAAATTGGTACAAACCAAACGGACCTTTGTAATTTAAAAACCAAAACTAAACCTAAACCAAACACAAATACTACCCCAGCCCATTGTTATCCTAAGTCCAAAGTTCCCATAGCCCAACCACAATAATAATAATACGGGATCAAACCCTGGGACAACCCCCCCCCATCTCTTTTTCTTCCCCGTCATAACCAAACACACACCCCCCCAACCACCTCTGCAAATCCCAACATTATTGTCCCCTCCCCCATCCTACAAGCCACCCTAATCCACTACTCCACTAAACCTAAGTCAACCCTAAGTTACAACCAACTGTCCCCCCCTCCTTCATATAACTCCAACAAATCTTAGGGCTGGGATAAAAAGCAAGAGCAATTCTATGGTTGGGATGTTTCCAAGGTTACACAGACAAGCAGGGAACACACCAAAAGCAGGAGACAAAGAGGAGAAAAGAAAAAAGTCCCCTGGTTTCAGTTTTTTTTGTTGTTTTCTTAGTATAAATAGAAATCTGATGTATCCAAGAAATGGCATTAGGATTTTAGAGTAGAAAATGTAGTGTAGGAGTAGTTCTTAATTCAACTTTTAAGTATTTTCAGTTTTTAATCTAAGTGTAATCCTTTTAAGTTTAATAAAAATTAAGATTTCTTCACTGCTTGTTCAACTGCTTATTACATTGCTTATTTTTGGTTTTCATGTGCTTGTCTCACCTCGTTACAGCTTACTATTGCTTAAGATTGTTCATTGATGCATGTTTCAAGACTTTAGGTGCCTTGTTTAAACCTTCAATGTAGAACTGCCTTATTTAGCATAATATAGCTTTTTGCTTTTTGGCTTATTCAAGTGTTTGTTCATTGCCATTTCATGTTTATTTAGTTTATGTTAAACTCAGTTGATAGGTAAGTTCCCAAACTTTAGCTCAAAAACCTGTTTTTAGCTTCCAATACTCAAACAGATTACCTGCAAGGGTGTTTGGTTCAGTGAGTCTTGCTGAGCTACTGTGAGTTTCATTGGTTGTTTGTGTTTGTTACAAGTTGCATTAGGTCCCTTTAGGTTAGTTAAGTCAAGAAATCAAGTATTCTTTGGGTAAAAAGTCAAAATCTAGGTTTAATTCTCAAATCTGTTGCACTATTGTGTTTTGTCTGCCCAAACCTTAGGATTAGGTAAATTAATGTTCTTGTTAGCTTAAATAGGTCTCACATGATCATCAACTATCATCTGGATTCTGTCTGACTCAATTGAAATTTGTTTTAGTCAACTTTGTGAGAAATTCATAAAGTCAAAATGGCAGCCTTGGTGGTTTTTTAATAACTTGTGGATTTTCTGTAGGGCTCAATATTAGAATTCATGCTTTGTGCTTTTAGGATTTGAATATTTATTTGCTCGTCTAAATCAGTATATTTTTGTTTAATTTTACATCTATAGCTTAAATGCTTATTTGACGGCTTTTTCTTGGTACCTTTCCACAAAGAGTACCCTGCACCAGAGAGTGCCTTTTGACCATTTTTCATAAGCTATAATTTGTGCCTTATCTAAGCTCTGGTCATGATTCTTGATGTTCTAAGTAGCCTTCAGTATTGAGTTGGTAGATATACCTCTTGGTTATGCTTGTTGGTTTATTAGATGCGCTTAATTTCACCCCCAAATCTGCCCATTTGGACCATGGCTGCATACTGAGCTTGTTTAATTTCTGGAATTAATTGCTCATGTTTGATTGTTTGATCCTGTTTTCTGTTTTTAAATGCTTGGTTGGCTGTTAACATGCTTATTCTAGTTTAGTCCTAGTTAATTGTGATTAGTTAGTGTAACTTTAACTCTTGTTAGTTAATTAAGTTAAGTTGTAGCTTGTTTGAATTCATTTGCTAGTCTGATCTTATTCGAATCCTTGTCTATTGCTACTGTTCATTAGATAAGCTTGTTGATCTTGTTATTATTGTTGCTTGTTGTTGTTTATATTGTTGTTTTCATTGTGATTAACCAAGCTTTGTGCTTGTTCAAATTTATTTGAGCTTGGTGTTGTCTGTTGTTGCTACTCTCTTGTTCTTTTTCTTTTCAGCTCACTGAGCTCATCTCTCAAGCCCTTAGCTTGTTCCCTGGTCAAGCTCAAGCTGAGCTTGTGGGCTCTTTGGAAAGCTCTTGAACCAGGCTTAGGATTCCAAGCTTGTTTAGGCCCCACTAGCTTATTTGATAAGCCATATTCAGGCCTGCAATTGTCCCCCTAAACCTGTTTGGTTTTCATTCAATTCATTTTTGCTTATCTGCTCTTTTCAGTTTGTTAGCTTATTGAGATCTTTTCATTTAGCTCATTTTAGATTATTTAGGTTGCCCTTAATTCAGTAAGTAGCTTATTTCACTTTAGGTTTAGTTTGCAGCTCATTAAAAAGCTTTTCACAACTCCAAATCTTATTTTGATCCATTTTGCTTCGCTATTGAGTTTTTAAGCTCTTTCTCAGCTTATTTGTGAGTTGTAAAAATATTAGTTTTGTAAAAGTTTGTTATTTTTATTGTTTAAGTGTGCTGGTAAAAAGAAAAAAAGTAAAAATAAAATAGTTAGTAAAATCTGCCATGAGAGAGACTTGAACCCTGGACCTGGTGGTTTGACCTGGTCAACACCAGACCAAAGCTGAGCACCATCTGTGCTACCTTATTGTTAGTGTAGTTGTTTTCACCTCTTTTATTTATAGTGCTCAAGTTTCCTTTTGGCTTATTAACAATAATAAGCTGATTTTTCAGCTTATTGATAAGCTTTTCACCACTTTCTTATTTTTCCAGCCTCATAATAGTATAAAGTAGTTTTAGAAAAAGTTTTATAATTTTCACTATTCATATAGTATTTATTTTAATTTAAATTAGTTTTATTAGTATTTAAATAGTTTTTAATTAATAGCAATTAAATAAAAAGTCAAAAAAATAATTTTCTTTTTTCTAAAATTTTCTTGTCTCATTAGGATCATAAAAATATAATTTTCATGTCCGTAGGGTTAGCGTAGCTCAATTTTCACTTTTTATTTCGCGCGCTCGCGTTTTTATTTAAATAACTTTTACGTTTTTAAATTTAGGTTACGTTTGTAAAAGTAGTTTGTAAAAGCAAGAAAAACAAAAAACATAAATAAAGTGATAGCTTCTATTTAAGCCGTTTGGCTTATTTTTCTGCTTACGTATAAGCAATTTCTGATTTTAAAGTTTTTGGATTACGTTTTAAGTTAATTAGGTTTTACGTCATTGTTAATATAGTTTGTTTAATCGTTCTCATTCGTTTTTCCTTAGCGTAATCATTCAAAACCTTCATTACCCCTTTCCTGTCCAAATTCACCCGATCACGAAACCGTTTGATAACCATCACACCTCGTCGGGACATAACGACCCGGGGAAGCCACTATATTCCGCGGAACATTGACTCTAAGCTGTTTGACCATGTTGACCATCACCTGGTCAGTTTAGGTTGTCCGTTTGGAGCCAATCAAAATTTGGCGCCGCTGCCGGGGAGGTTGTGCGCGTTTTCTAAACGGTTTTACAGATTAGTGAATCTGGATATACACTCACTGTATATTTACCATCCTTTGTTCATATTTTCTTATTTTCAAAACAAAACAGTTCCTGAAAACTTTGTAAAACTCAGTTTTCAACGAACACAAAAACCCAAAAAGATTTTCTTTCTCATTTGTACAAAATGTTTTCCAAAAACACCAAAAATATCCATCTTTTCCCTCCTACATTTTTGATTCTCCATTTCTTACCCTCCAACCTTTGGTTCTTTCTATGTCTCATCCACACTTTCTGGTTTGCCATTGGTGTGGTAATCCTTATAATGGTGGCAATTGCCCCAGTTGTGGCATGGTGGAGTCAGGAAACGGGTCTGTCTATAACCATGATCCCTATTCCTACCATGACACGACTAGTTCATTCCATCAGCTTCCACACCATGATACCCAGCAGTTTTACTGTTGTCAGTATTGTGGAGGCCCTCACTACAGCCCTGATTGTCAAACGAGGAATCAGTTTGTCTATGAACAGGTTCCTTGTAACAATCATGAATTTGCTTTTAACCAGCCTTCACAATACACAAACCCTCAACCACCACCTCAGGACGAGTTAGCTAGAGCTGAATTGATTACTAAAATGATTATGAATCAAAATCAAGTCAACAAGACCATTTAAGATAGTATAAACTGTCTTAAGGATTTGATTCTTAGAAAACAAAATCCTCCTGTTAACTCATTTTATCTTGAGGATGAAAGTGATGAGGATGAACCCTTTGAAGAAGAAATCTCAAAGGAACCTTCAGATATCTTGATAATGGGGGACAAGGAAGTCAAAATCAATTCTCTTGAGGAAATTGATGACCTTGTTCCAATTCCAAAGGTATTTGAGAAACCTTATGATTCGACTTCAGTTGAAACTGCATCTGTAGAAACACAGGGAGAAAAGAGTGGGACAGATTTATTAGCAAAAGAACAAATGGAAATTGAAAATTCCATGTGTGCTAGTCCTTCTCAACTCCCTCAGCTCACACCCGAATATTCCACAAACTCTCCCATAATGGGGGATGAGTATCTTGACACTATTCCTGAAAAGGAATCGGACGAATTCATAAAGTCTAGTGTTGAGAACCTTATCCCAATCCCAAGTGAGTCCGAGGGTATTCTTGATCATGTGTGTGATATACCTCCTCCTCTTGTCTTTCCAAATGATATTGTTAAGACTTTCTCCGATTCTGACAGTGATTCTAGTGATGTCGATTCTTTATATCCTAAAGACATCGAATTTATTGATGCATCACTTCCCCGTTCCGAGATCGTCAACCTAGAAGAGGATGTTGACCACTTTGTTTCCACAACATTCAATACGACTATCACGAACCCCTTGTTTGAATTCGATTCTGAATTTACTCTAAATTCAGTTAATCCAATCTTTGATAGTGATGAGTCTGAAACGGAGACTATAATGGACAAGGTGCATATTCATAGCCCACAAAGTACCGCACATGTCCCACCTCCGTATATCCTTCATGAGTTCTCTAGTGAACTCACTCATATCATGACTCCTCCGGAGTGTGATTACTTGGATGACAAGAAAAACCATGATCAGGGGGATAGAGTCTCAATCATGAAAGTTTGTATTTCTACGACAAATTTTCCCACCCTCCCTCCCGATATGTTGTCCAAACCAAAGAGCTTAACCCTTGAAATCCAAACTCAGGCTAATGAGCCTGCTCTCGAGGAAGACGATCAAATCATGATGGTTTTCTTCCTTTTCTTCACCTATAAGGTGACTTCCTCTCTTCTTCACTCCTTCGGGAATGAAGATACCATCTTTGATCCCGGCATTTTCATGTATCATTATCTTGAGCCGGATACTTATCTCATCGGTGTGGAACTTTCACGTGCTTCATATGTTTGTCCAAACATCTTGAATGAAAGTCCGATTGAGATTCTTTCTTCCACATCATGCTTCCCTAATGACAAATGAATTAGGGGTCGAGTCAAGCTAGCGACTCGGTAAACAAAAACAGTAGCATGCTTATAGGGTTTTCACCCTAAGTGTGGGGGAGTCCCCCATGCTATAGTTACAAGAGTGAAAATACAAAATGGTGTTTTCCACGCTCAGCTTGTAATGTTGCCCTTTTACGTTCAAAATGTCGGCATAATAGCCGGGATTTTGAATATAGAGGACAATATTCATGCTTAGTGTGGGGGGGGGGGGGGGGTATTCGCTATTCTAGCGAATTTTATCACATTTTACTATATAATACCCCCGTTTTTTGCCAAAATTTCAAAAATTTCAAAATTTTTTCACTGGTGCTTCAAAATTTTTGTGGTAATCAGTCTGCCTTGTCTAACCGACAAAAGGGATTGGCTAGTCCAGGAGCAAACGGCTCTTGGTAAAGACATCTCAAATCCGTTGATGGCTTGCAATTTGCCCAAAATTGTATGGTTCCTCAACTCCCCAAAAATAAATGAGTTGGCTAGCCCACAAGATTATGGCTTGTGGTAAAGGCCGTGGAAAATCCATAATTGGTAATCAGCTCACCAAGATGTTGACTATTCCATCAAGAGTTGGCTAGTCCAGGAGCAAACGGCTCTTGGTAAAGACTAATCAAATCCGTTGACAGCTGGTGGTTTGCTCAAAATCACACGGTTATCAAATGTGCCACAGTTTTTACACCTGGCTAATCCAGAAGTGATGGCTTTTGGTAAAGAGGTTTTCAAATCCATTAATTTTTCTCAAAAGATTGCTAGGGACTAGCAATAGTTTAGTGTGGGGGATTGATGAGTACTCAAACACTCATCATTTTTATCGTATTTAAACTGCCAAAACATCCGAAAACGCTCAGAAATGCATCAAAATACTAAAAATATCCCAGGGATTGTATTTTATACGTTTCAAATGCAAAATGAGCAAAAACAATTTTTGGTATATGGTGGAAATCCAGCTGCAGAACTTTGTGTTACAGGTTTCTGCGATGCATCCTTTCAAAGTAATAAAGATGATTCGAAGTATCAAACGGGTTATGTCTTTGTTATCAATGGAGGAGCTGTAGACTAGAGGAGCAAGAAGCAGAGTACGATTGCGATGTCTGCAACAGAAGCTGAATACATTGCTGCTTCAGAAGCTGCTATGGAGGCTGTTTGGATTAGGAAATTCGTTTCTGGGGCTTGGTGTTATGCCTTCAATTGAATTACCTATTAATATGTATTGTGACAATTCTGCTGCAATCATATTTGCCAATGAACCTGGAGTCATGAGAGGCACCAGACATTTTCTACGGAAGTATCACTTTGTTCGTGAAAAGGTTGACGAAGGTGAAATAAATCTGTTGAAGGTTCACACAGATGATAACTTAGCTGATCCGTTCACTAAGGCTTTGGCGAAAGAGAAGCTTAATGAATTAGCAAATGGAATTGGACTTAAATTAGCTAGTAGTTTCATGCATAACTGTGATTAGTATTTGGATAAAGGATATTGTAAACAATTATTATTTTAATAAAATAAAGTATGTTGGTATGTTTATTTCTATTGTTAATTATTGTTGTCCTATTTTTGCATGTTTAAATCCATAAATAAGAGTTATTCTAAAATTGTCCGTTGTCAGTTAATGATATGGGAATATTATTAAATTAAGACAAATCTGAAGTTGGTATAATATACTTAAAGTATATTGATGCGTAGTCATGCCATTTCAGACGATATTCGCTGATACTGAATATAGGACTTATCCCGACTATATGATGTTACTTTATGGATCTTGTCATTAAGTAAATCATAAGAAGTTATCCTTAGACTTGAGATACAAGATAACGGTCATGAATGTAGTACATTTTTGTGGAACAACTTAACGTTATACGTAACTGGTAGTCATAAGGGTTGTTTTCGGAAGTGTTACAAAGTTTGTGTGTTTTGCTTGTAATCAATAAAGAATTTGTTCCTTCAAATTATTTTTTGGAGTTTAATACTGCTGGGCCCCTCATAGGGTTGTCAAGGTGTTTGCGTGGCCACGCCCAAGGTCTTTCTTGAAAGGTTCAAAAGATTTGGTAATCTTGTCAATTTCTAAAAACGAGAAACAGAATGGTTAATTAAGGAATGACCTAGATCCATATCCTTATTTAACACGGTATTAGAAACAGAGGGATAATAATAATGAGAAATCATTAAAAGGTTTTCCAGGAGCCTTACTCAAGTTGTACTAGAGGCATCGGCGTGTTGCAAGACGCTAACCGATGTGATCACACTATTATGATATGTCTAAGTGGGAGCTGTTGGTTTTATAGACAAAATAATAATAGTCGTGTGTTAGGATCGAACTTGAGATCACGGGATTGCACACAATACGTATGAAGAGAAAATGTAATAATTATTTATAAGATGTTATAATTAATTATTAAACACAAAACAAATAATAATAATTAGTATTATTGATTAATGACTAATTATTTATTAAACAAAGATTAGGAAAGTAATTACTAGACAAAACATGGAAACAAGAGAAGGTTCCGGAATCCCCTAGGGGGTGCCATAGCCGATCGGCCCAAGGGGTAAACCCACCTCCATTGTGCCTTGAGCTCCAAGTTTTGTGTAGTATATAAGCAAACCCAAGATGTAGGTTTTCTCATAACTTGTACACACACATCTTGGTGTTTTCTTCTCCCTTTTCTTTCTTGGTTGATCCATCAAACGAACACCCATAAGGGTTTCGATTTTCTTGTATCAAAAAACGGTTTTGTGTTTATTACTTGCAAATACTTTTCTTGAATTAGTACGTGTGTACAAGAACGTGAATCAAACACACTATTGTTTGATTCTTGGATTGAATTACAAAAAGGTAAGGGGTAATTCCTATAATCCTCATAAACCCTAATTAGGGTTCTTGGTTCCGGAAGATTGCATTGATTCTTGTTCGGGCTAGAATCACAAAGGTACGTTTACGATTTAAATAATTGATTAATTAATTACATGTTATTCGATCTATTATAATTGCTTCCGCTCATGCTCACTTTGATGTACTTGGTTTATTAATATGAATGTCATGATATAATAATTCGAACAATTACTAGTGAAATTTATAGATCTAGTGTTAAAGATAGTTTATGTGCAAAGTGGTATCTAAAACATAAGTAAGTTGCATTACCAACTAGTATATCTTGAAAATACATAAACATATAAAGTAAATAGAAGTATGAAATGATCAAAAAGTGTTCTTGAAGCTTACTTGAAGATTTGAGGTGATTTGATGAGAAATTGATTAAGAAACCTAGGTTTTTATCACAAAACCTTAACAAGGAATAAAAGTAAAGCTTGATTATGTATTGATCTTGAAAGTTTGATGGATTCTTCTTATTTTTCTTCTCTTGGCCGAAAATATGAAGAAGAGAAAGAGAAAATGAAGTTTGCTAGTTTTCTTGAAATGTAGAAATGAAAGAATGAAGTGTAGATATTTGTTGAAAAGTCTTGGTCTTTGTTTAATTAGTATCACATGGAAGAAAAGTGGGAAGAGTGGGTGGGAAGCTTGAGGCTAATTAATAATCTTGTCTAGTTGTTGGAAGTATTTGTTGTTTTGTATATCCATTCGGCGTTATCGGGTACCGAGTTAACTAAAAATAAATCGTGACGAGTTGAAATAAAATATGACGAAGTTGTAAAAATCATGTAATTACATTCGTGATAAGAATCGGGTGTTAAAATAATTATCGGGTTGAAATATCGCAAACCGACGGAGTTATAAGCTCCGGCCAGAAAACGTAGCATTTGATTTGAAAACACCGGGTATATTAATAATATAATTTTTTTATATTATTATAATGAGTATGAAAATATGTTAGGATTGTAGTCGGGAGTATTGGGTATACGTTAGTAGTAAAAACTGAGTGGTAACGTTAATTACAAATTAAGCATACGTAAATGGAAATAATGCATATCCGTGTAGGGCCTAAAGTGCTGATGATGTTACTAATGATATGTAGACTACTCCAGTCTATATGACGTGTCCCTACTGATAATGCATGAATTCGCAGCTAAACCAATCCGATTACGCGAATTAAATACCCGCAAACTAGATTTACGAATTGGTGAACGACAATCGTGAATAGTGATTTCCCTCCAGGAATGAATAGTGTCATATGAATAGTAAAATTTCCGAACACTTCTCAGAATCTCAAACTAACTTCGAAAACGATGAATAGTAAAATGATGAATAGTGATCAGTGAATAGTAAATGATGAATAGTAACTTCCGAAATGAAATTTCAACGTTTGAAAAAGGACTTGAAATTACGAGTTGTGACATTCTTCCCCTCTAACAGGAACTTCGTCCTGAAGTTCAATTTGTGTTGGTTTCTGAAGTTGTCTTGGTGAAAAGATGATGATATTTATCGTGTAAACTACTGTGCTCTAATGGGAGCTCAAGTCTGTAGGCCACTAGGCTCATTCTGTCTAAAATATTGAATGGTCCAATGTATCTCGGGTTTATCTCTCCATGTTTGTGTATTGTGTCTCAATGATGTTGTCCTTGGGATCGTGTGATATCTATTGTTGCAAATGAATCCAATTTATAGCAAATGGTCAGCCCAAACATTTCCAGAATCAATCACACCCGATTTGGGCATATCTCCCTATGTTTGAATCATTCTTTAATTCTGACCATTGGTCTGAAGATGATAGATGGTGTGGTTCCAAAGGAATCTTAATGAAATATGCCAGAAGTTTCAGGTGAACCGAATTCCTCCATTAGGAATAGTTGGAATAGGTATCATGAATCTTGTGGAAAAATCTTACAAGGTTAAGTCCGTCAAAGGGTGTTATTAGAGAGATTAGGTTAGGATAAGGTTGTGATCCTCCGCAGGAATGTCATTAATTGAGTCTTTCTCCACCTACGGTGCTTATTCTCCATTACCAAGATTTTCCCTAAGCTCTATATCGTCAAATCACAAAATCCTAAATGTATAAGTGATGTAATATAGTGATTTATTTTCAAAGTTTGTTTTGAGATTGCGTTCATAAACCTTCCCTGAATAAATGAATTTACAACTTTAAGCAAACGGCTTTCCAAGTAACATTTTTCTTGATGTTTCAAAATTTAATAGTTATGCAAGATAGGACTATTTTCAACATAAGGTGGATAGTATGATTTACTAAAGATTGATGTTTAAAATTTCTTAGCATCCAGTAGTTTTGTAAAAGATTAACCAAAAGGAATTTGCTTGTCAAAATAAGTGCCTCAGAAAAGTATTTCTTACAAGATATATGTTTTGTATAACGGTAGTTTGGAGAAAAATTCATTTAAAAGTGAAAGTATTAAGAGGATAAAATAGCCAGGTATGTATGTCTGCACAAATGCATAGGTGTCTAACATGTTTGAATAAAGTCTATTGGTGAGGACATGTTCAATCTATAGTCTTGGTTAAGAGGTTGAATTTATCTCTATGGTGTTGCTTAGTGAGTACTCGTATCGAAACTAATCATGTAATTCAGTAAAGCCAATACTTTCTAGATGATGGAATTTTTGGTGATCAGGCCAGTGATAGTGGTTCGAATAGTTTTGTGATATCTTGAGATTTCTGTTGAGTTTTGAATGGTCTTAATGTACCGAGGGATCCTCCTCATAGATGGTATGGAAAGTCTTTCCTAGGGAGGTCATTGATAATATCCACTTATCAATATTGGGAGTAGTGAGGGAGGAGTGACATCGGAATCTATAAAGTGTAAGCTAATTCCTTATATATATGGGGATGGGGAAAGGAAATGATAATGATGGTGAGAAGGGAAAAGACCGTGATAGCTGCGACATAATGAGATTGTGATAAAAGAAAATATTGTGATGTAAGTGTATTGTGCATAAATGTTAAGATTCATGAGATGAAATGACCAGTTGACCTGCTTCTAATTGGTGGTTCACGAGGTGATGTAGATGTGAATGTTCTTGCAACGTTTGAGTACGCACACATGAATGAAACATTTTGAAATTTAGTAGAGGATTCAATCCAGACACAATTTTATTATAACTATTCTCAGTGTTGCAAAATTCATCTCTGAGTCGGATATAGGTGGTCAGCCTATGTCCTACTATCCCGGGTCGAATATAAATGACCAATCTATATTCCACCGAGGTTCCATGAATTTTGAAATACTCAGCTCAGTTATACTAATACTATGTGCTTCATAAATACCAATACGTTCTGAAAGACTAAGGCAGGTGACCAACTCGAGGTCAAATGATGAAATTATGCAAGGAAAAACATAACGCGGTGACATATATGATACGTGAACATGCTTATATGAAAGACAATTATAGTAATCAACTATAATAAATGAATATAATATATCAGATAATGAACACAAATCTCATCACCTATGTCAGCAACTAACCACAAATGAGGCTTCAGCTTCGCAGGCAGGCACGTGACGGTCATAGGGTTAAGTTTTCTTGAAAGTAGCTATAGTCTAAGTTTTGAAAACACTTAGTTCGCTATAGCCAAAGCTCTGATACCAATCTGTCACACCCCCAAAATCGGGTCCAGCGGAAGCATACATGTAGCTGGGGTGTAACTCAATTGGTATCTCAACACAAGTACAAAAATGGTTTTCACTTTAATCATTTAGAATAAAATCGTTTAACCAAAAGTATTGAATTTACATCATTAAAAGTAGTGCGGAAGTAGGCCCTTAAAATAGTTAAAAACGGTCCCCATATGAATATCAGAGTCTTCTATGACCATGCCATGCCCTGCCAAAACCTCTAGTAGCGTGCCATAACTTAAAACCTGAAAATACATGCTAAAGTGTCAACACGAGGTTGGTGAGTTCATAGAGTCTTGTGAAAAAGAATGTAACGCATATGAATGAAGATTTCCCAGTAAAGGCATCGTAAATCCACTTAGTTACAAGTCCCGCCATAAGAGACTTGTAACCTGTGTGTTTACGACCCACTACCAAATATGATTTAGTTATGTGAACAAAAGTAATACTTGTATCTAGATTCAAAGATAAATATAGCAAAACTGCTATATAAATAATTTTAACAATGAGGCCATATAAGCAAATTTTGACAAAGCTGACAATGTCGCCAGGTAAACAATAATGACAATGAGGTCATATAAAATAAGTCTGACAATGTCGCCAGGTAAACAACTTTGACACTCCTGACAATGTCGCCAGATAAACAGTTTTGACAATCCTGACAATGTCGCCAGATAAACAATTATGACAATGAGGTCATATGATAAATCAGTCAAGTAGGAAAACAGTAGTATTACGTTTGACATCATAGCCAAGTGGGGAAACCACAATACGTTTGACATCACAGCCAAGTAGGGAAACCACAATACTACATTTGACATATATGAACAATTGGTGACCATGAGGTCATATAAACAAGGATGACAAATCCCATGAAATGCAGGTAATCAAACATACCAAAGAAATACAGGTAATCAAACATACCAATGAAATACAGGTAATCAACCATGTAAAGCGAGTAATGCGTTTAAGTAAAACGAGCATGTATTCTCCCCCAAAGAGTTTACAAAACAATTAAAAGAGTAGGGGATATGACTCTCCTGGTGTAATGGCTACGATGACAAAAGTGGATACACTGAAATGAGGCACGATCTCTAACCGCAACCTAATATGAATGATAGCCTCTAATGTAAGAAATGAAATGATGCTACACATGCAAATACGTATGTTATCAATACCACTCGTGAAACTTGAAAATAACGTTTATCGTCGAAAAATACATTTTTGACGTCTCGTTAAGTTAATAACCACTTTCCATGTAAATACATTGAAACGGTACTCCACGATCCACGTTTGGTGTTTTATCAGTAAATATAGTATTTTCGTCGTAAAATAACACTTTTCCTTACTTGAAAATATGCCCAAATTGGCCTCGCAAAACTAGTCGTAAAATATTGTACGTTAAGAGTTAATGGTCAAGCTCGGCGTTTTTGAAAACCTTGTAACATTATCTAGGTGTTGTCTCATTTAACTTTTGATCGTACGCGCCTCGATGGTTAAGAAATATCGCTTCCAATGTCGTTACTTGAAAATATAATGTTCAATACTTAGAAAAATTCTATTATAGTAAAAGCTGTCAAAATAAATAAAGTTTCGTCGGGTTTCAAACGTGTATATCTTGGTCGTTAGAAGCTTGTTTTCTATGTTATTTATATCCCCGGAATCATGGGACAACATACTAACAGATTTTTGATAAGCCGGGATGGCTAGATTAAGTTTTACGCCTCAAAACAGTCCATGAAAAACTGAGACAGCAATGAAATTTTCTGAAAATATAGTTTTCGTCGTTAACTTGTTTTTAGCATAACTTCTTCGTTATAAACTCGTTTTAATCCGTTCTTTCGCCCATAGCTTCGTTTTTCAAAGTATTTTCTATATCTTTGGTCAAAAATTACACCCTAGCCCCTGAGTTTCCCACGTTTTACAAAATGGGACAGTACGTTATGTATTGTTTCAAAAATGGGTTTTCCTAGTTTGTAACTTGTACAAAAACCTTCCAATCAACTTCAATACAACCCTTAATCTACCATACACCTTCTTAGGGTGTCATGGGTTCCTAAACATCAACAACCTTGGTGGATCTCATGAGATTACTAGTGAAATTTATAGATCTAGTGTTAAAGATAGTTTATGTGCAAAGTGGTATCTAAAACATAAGTAAGTTGCATTACCAACTAGTATATCTTGAAAATACATAAACATATAAAGTAAATAGAAGTATGAAAATAACAAAAAGTGTTCTTGAAGCTTACTTGAAGATTTGAGGTGATTTGTTGAGAAATTGATTAAGAAACCTAGGTTTTCATCACAAAACCTTAACAAGGAATGAAAGTAAAGCTTGATTATGTATTGATCTTGAAAGTTTGATGGATTCTTCTTATTTTTCTTCTCTTGGCCGAAAATATGAAGAAGAGAAAGAGAAAATGAAGTTTGCTAGTTTTCTTGAAATGTAGAAATGAAAGAATGAAGTGTAGATATTTGTTGAAAAGTCTTGGTCTTTGTTTAATTAGTATCACATGGAAGAAAAGTGGGAAGAGTGGGTGGGAAGCTTGAGGCTAATTAATAATCTTGTCTAGTTGTTGGAAGTATTTGTTGTTTTGTATATCCATTCGGCGTTATCGGGTACCGAGTTAACTAAAAATAAATCGTGACGAGTTGAAATAAAATATGACGAAGTTGTAAAAATCATGAAATTACATTCGTGATAAGAATCGGGTGTTAAAATAATTATCGGGTTGAAATATCGCAAACCGACGGAGTTATAAGCTCCGGCCAGAAAACGTAGCATTTGATTTGAAAACACCGGGTATATTAATAATATAATTTTTTTATATTATTATAATGAGTATGAAAATATGTTAGGATTGTAGTCGGGAGTATTGGGTATACGTTAGTAGTAAAAACTGAGTGGTAACGTTAATTACAAATTAAGCATACGTAAATGGAAATAATGCATATTCGTGTAGGGCCTAAAGTGCTGATGATGTTACTAATGATATGTAGACTACTCCAGTCTATATGACGTGTCCCTACTGATAATGCATGAATTCGCAGCTAAACCAATCCGATTACGCGAATTAAATACCCGCAAACTAGATTTACGAATTGGTGAACGACAATCGTGAATAGTGATTTCCCTCCGGGAATGAATAGTGTCATATGAATAGTAAAATTTCCGAACACTTCTCAGAATCTCAAACTAACTTCGAAAACGATGAATAGTAAAATAATGAATAGTGATCAGTGAATAGTAAATGATGAATAGTAACTTTCCGAAATGAAATTTCAACATTTGAAAAAGGACTTGAATTACGAGTTGTGACACAATGCAGCTTGCCTTTATCACAGCTCTCCTAATTTTCATACGACAAATAGTCATCAGAGAGCGAGTAGAAGATCTTCAACTTGGAGTGGAAAGTTACCAGAAGAAGCTGAATCTCACAAAACCTAATCTTTACAACATCCCCAACCTTCAACACGAATCTCGATACACCTTGATCAAGCATCCGGCATTTGGGTTCACATACCGCAGTGTCAACCGTCGAAACTGCTTCATGGCTTATGATGAGATCCACAAGTTCTGTGATGAAACCCTTAAGTTCGTCAGAGATGGAATCAAAGGCGGATTAGATGATGTTGCACTATACAAAACCAAAAGGTGGAATACCAATGAGGCTAGAGACGCTCGTAGATTCATTACAAGGATTGAGAACCGGTTAAAGCGTAGGGATCAGATAAGGAGATTGGAAAGCTATGTGGGAGGCAGACCAGGATTTCCAGTGTTGATGTTTCAGAGACCGGAATGGTAGATGTGTTGTAAGATCTTGATTTGATTTGTCAATACTATTATTCACAATGGTTTGTGCACGCATTACAGTGTACAACCCGAACTTGTAAAGAAAGGACCCTGAGGTACGCATCAGTACCTCAATCCTAATATAAGGAGCGAAGGCTTCTTACTTTTGAGTAGAATTAATCAAATATTTTATGATTTTCATAATTCTGCTCAAAAGGACAAGTATTTCACCTCAATAAGACCTAATCACTTGTTGAGGGGGAGTGATTGGCTCCAAACGGACAACCTAAACTGACCAGGTGATGGTCAACAAGGTCAAACAGCTTAGAGTCAATGTTCCGCGGAATATAGTGGCTTCACCGGGTCGTTATGTCCCGTCGAGGTGTGATGGTTATCAAATGGTTTTGTGATCGGATGAATTTGGACAGGAAAGGGGTAATGAAGGTTTTGAATGATTACGCTAAGGAAAAACGAATGAGAACGATTAAAAAAACTATATTAACAATGACGTAAAACCTAATTAACTTAAAACGTAATCCAAAAACTTTAAAATCAGAAATTGCTTATACGTAAGCAGAAAAATAAGCCAAACGGCTTAAATAGAAGATATCACTTTATTTATGTTTTTTGTTTTTCTTGCTTTTACAAACTACTTTTACAAACGTAACCTAAATTTAAAAACGTAAAAGTTATTTAAATAAAAACGCGAGCGCGCGAAATAAAAAGTGAAAATTGAGTTACGCTAACCCTACGGACATGAAAATTATATTTTTATGATCCTAATGAGACAAGAAAATTTTAGAAAAAAGAAAATTATTTTTTTGACTTTTTATTTAATTGCTATTAATTAAAAACTATTTAAATACTAATAAAACTAATTTAAATTAAAATAAATACTATATGAATAGTGAAAATTATAAAACTTTTTCTAAAACTACTTTATACTATTATGAGGCTGGAAAAATAAGAAAGTGGTGAAAAGCTTATCAATAAGCTGAAAAATCAGCTTATTATTGTTAATAAGCCAAAAGGAAACTTGAGCACTATAAATAAAAGAGGTGAAAACAACTACACTAACAATAAGGTAGCACAGATGGTGCTCAGCTTTGGTCTGGTGTTGACCAGGTCAAACCACCAGGTCCAGGGTTCAAGTCTCTCTCATGGCAGATTTTACTAACTATTTTATTTTTACTTTTTTTCTTTTTACCAGCACACTTAAACAATAAAAATAACAAACTTTTACAAAACTAATATTTTTACAACTCACAAATAAGCTGAGAAAGAGCTTAAAAACTCAATAGCGAAGCAAAATGGATCAAAATAAGATTTGGAGTTGTGAAAAGCTTTTTAATGAGCTGCAAACTAAACCTAAAGTGAAATAAGCTACTTACTGAATTAAGGGCAACCTAAATAATCTAAAATGAGCTAAATGAAAAGATCTCAATAAGCTAACAAACTGAAAAGAGCAGATAAGCAAAAATGAATTGAATGAAAACCAAACAGGTTTAGGGGGACAATTGCAGGCCTGAATATGGCTTATCAAATAAGCTAGTGGGGCCTAAACAAGCTTGGAATCCTAAGCCTGGTTCAAGAGCTTTCCAAAGAGCCCACAAGCTCAGCTTGAGCTTGACCAGGGAACAAGCTAAGGGCTTGAGAGATGAGCTCAGTGAGCTGAAAAGAAAAAGAACAAGAGAGTAGCAACAACAGACAACACCAAGCTCAAATAAATTTGAACAAGCACAAAGCTTGGTTAATCACAATGAAAACAACAATATAAACAACAACAAGCAACAATAATAACAAGATCAACAAGCTTATCTAATGAACAGTAGCAATAGACAAGGATTCGAATAAGATCAGACTAGCAAATGAATTCAAACAAGCTACAACTTAACTTAATTAACTAACAAGAGTTAAAGTTACACTAACTAATCACAATTAACTAGGACTAAACTAGAATAAGCATGTTAACAGCCAACCAAGCATTTAAAAACAGAAAACAGGATCAAACAATCAAACATGAGCAATTAATTCCAGAAATTAAACAAGCTCAGTTGAGCTGCTGATGCATTCAGCAGCCATGGTCCAAATGGGCAGATTTGGGGGTGAAATTAAGCGCATCTAATAAACCAACAAGCATAACCAAGAGGTATATCTACCAACTCAATACTGAAGGCTACTTAGAACATCAAGAATCATGACCAGAGCTTAGATAAGGCACAAATTATAGCTTATGAAAAATGGTCAAAAGGCACTCTCTGGTGCAGGGTACTCTTTGTGGAAAGGTACCAAGAAAAAGCCGTCAAATAAGCATTTAAGCTATAGATGTAAAATTAAACAAAAATATACTGATTTAGACGAGCAAATAAATATTCAAATCCTAAAAGCACAAAGCATGAATTCTAATATTGAGCCCTACAGAAAATCCACAAGTTATTCAAAAACCACCAAGGCTGCCATTTTGACTTTATGAATTTCTCACAAAGTTGACTAAAACAAATTTCAATTGAGTCAGACAGAATCCAGATGATAGTTGATGATCATGTGAGACCTATTTAAGCTAACAAGAACATTAATTTACCTAATCCTAAGGTTTGGGCAGACAAAACACAATAGTGCAACAGATTTGAGAATTAAACCTAGATTTTGACTTTTTACCCAAAGGATACTTGATTTCTTGACTTAACTAACCTAAAGGGACCTAATGCAACTTGTAACAAACACAAACAACCAATGAAACTCACAGTAGCTCAGCAAGACTCACTGAACCAAACACCCTTGCAGGTAATCTGTTTGAGTATTAGAAGCTAAAAACAGGTTTTTGAGCTAAAGTTTGGGAAGTTACCTATCAACTGAGTTTAACATAAACTAAATAAACATGAAATGGCAATGAACAAACACTTGAATAAGCCAAAAAGCAAAAAGCTATATTATGCTAAATAAGGCAGTTCTACATTGAAGGTTTAAACAAGGCACCTAAAGTCTTGAAACATGCATCAATGAACAATCTTAAGCAATAGTAAGCTGTAACGAGGTGAGACAAGCACATGAAAACCAAAAATAAGCAATGTAATAAGCAGTTGAACAAGCAGTGAAGAAATCTTAATTTTTATTAAACTTAAAAAGATTACACTTAGATTAAAAACTGAAAATACTTAAAAGTTGAATTAAGAACTACTCCTACACTACATTTTCTACTCTAAAATCCTAATGCCATTTCTTGGCTACATCAGATTTCTATTTATACTAAGAAAACAACAAAAAAAAAACTGAAACCAGGGGACTTTTTTCTTTTTTCTTTTCTCCTCTTTGTCTCCTGCTTTTGGTGTGTTCCCTGCTTGTCTGTGTAACCTTGGAAACATCCCAACCATAGAATTGCTCTTGCTTTTTATCCCAGCCCTAAGATTTGTTGGAGTTATATGAAGGAGGGGGGACAGTTGGTTGTAACTTAGGGTTGACTTAGGTTTAGTGGAGTAGTGGATTAGGGTGGCTTGTAGGATGGGGGAGGGGACAATAATGTTGGGGTTTGCAGAGGTGGTTGGGGGGGCTGTGTGTTTGGTTATGGCGGGGAAGAAAAAGAGATGGGGGGTTGACCCAGGGTTTGACCCCGTATTATTATTATTGTGGTTGGGCTATGGGAACTTTGGGCTTGGGATAACAATGGGCTGGGGTAGTATTTGTGTTTGGTTTTGGTTTAGTTTTGGTTTTTAAATTACAAAGGTCCGTTTGGTTTGTACCAATTTTAATCACAAGGACCAATTTGTAAATTTTGTAATTTTAAAGGACCAGCATTGCCAACTGCTCAAAGTTAATCCAGGGACCAAACATGTTATTTTCCAAATTCCAGGGACTACAAATATCATTTTCCATTTAAAAAGTACCCAGGGACTGATTTCGTCAAATTTCAAACTGCAGGGACAATTCTGTAAATTTTCCAAAGTTTTTACCTAAGGATTGTTTTTGAATATATTTGACTTTTAAATGCCTTAGGTTGACTTTTCTTTCGAAACATATGCTCAGGGGCTAGTTTTGTAAAATTTTGAAAGTCGGGGGACTGAAACTGCCAATTGTGTAAACTTTGTTCGTTTTTTATCTTTTGTATTCCTCAAATACTTAAGAATATGCTTAATAGCAATCCAATGTTTATCACCTGGATTCTGTTGAAATTGACTAGTTATATTTTGAGCAAACGCCACATCTGGCCTTGTGCACTTAACCGCATACATAATAGATCCTACAGCCGAAGCATAAGGAACTTTACTCATGCGAGCCACCTCAGCAGGTGTTGAAGCACAAAACTCATTACATAAGCCATGTTTTACTTCCATCGGCAAATATCCTTTCTTGGAATTTTGCATATTGAATCTTTTCAATATTTTGTCAATGTAAGCACTTTGACTTAATCCAATTAACCGCCTTGATCTATCTCTATAGATTTTTATTCCCAGAATGTATGCAGCTTCTCCTAAATCTTTCATAGAAAAGCACTTTCCAAGATATGCCTTAACCTCTTGCAAACTTGGAATGTCTTTTCCCATGATCAATATGTCATCAACATATAGAATTAGGAAAGTTACATTATCACTCCTACTAGCTTTGTGATACACACATGGCTCATCAAGATTTTGAGTGAATCCAAACTTTTTAATTTCAGCATCAAACCTCTTGTTCCATTGTCGTGATGCTTGCTTTAATCCATAAATGGATCTCTTAAGCTTGCAAACACGATTTGGAAATTCTGGATTTTCAAACCCTTCTGGTTGTGCCATATAGATGTCTTCATCTAGATGACCATTTAAGAAAGCGGTTTTCACATCCATTTGCCAAATCTCATAGTCATAGTACGCTGCTATAGCTATGAGAATTTTTATAGCTCTTATGTCTGCTACAGGAGAAAACGTCTCCTCGTAATCTATTCCAAAAGTTTGAGTAAAACCTTTAGCAACTAGACGAGCCTTATAAATGTGTGCATATCCATCCATGTCAGTCTTGATTTTGTAAAGCCACTTACTCCCAACTACCTTGGCACCAGGAGGTAAGTCAACTTCTTCCCAGACTTCATTGTCATGCATGGATTGTATTTCCCCATCCATAGCAGCTTTCCATTTAGCTTTTTGAGGGCTATTAATGGCAGCTCTATAACTAGTAGGTTCATTAAGATCCCCTAGTGTATGCTCATCGACCTCTACATTAAGACATAGACGATCAGGAGCTTTCACAGATCTTGAAGATCTGCGAATGGGAACTACTTCGACTTCCGGTGGAGGACCCAGACTTTCCGGTTCTATAGGAAGTGTGCTAGTGTTTTCTGAAGGCAATGCATTATTTAGATCATCTTCTAAATCATATACTCTCCCACTGATTTCTTGAACCACAAATTCACTTTCAAGAAAATCACCATATCTTGCAACAAACACTTTGTTCTCAGGTGGGTAGTAAAAGTAGTAACCCATTGTTTCCTTTGGGTATCCTACAAAAATGCATTTGACAGATCTTTGTTGGAGTTTATCTTGTGAGTCACGTTTAACATACACCTCACAACCCCAGACCTTTAAATAAGACAAGTTTGGAGCTTTTCCAGTCCATATCTCATATGGTATCTTATCAACCTTCTTGGTGGGAACCATATTCAAAATACGAACAGCTGATTCAAGAGCATAATCCCAAAAAGACAAAGGAAGCTTAGTAAGATTATACATTGATCGAACCATGTCCAACAATGTACGATTCCTTCTCTCAGATACACCATTTTGTTGTGGAGTATATGGAGATGTGAGATTCTGGACAATTCCATTCTCAGTTAAGAAATCTTTAAAATCTTGACTAAGGTATTCACCACCTCGATCAGAACGAAGAGCTTTAATCTTCTTTCCCAATTGCAATTCTACTTCTGCTTTGAAAACTTTAAATGTTTCAAACACCTCATGTTTATGTTTAAGTAAATAAACATAACCATAACGGCTGAAATCATCTGTAAAAGTTAAGAAGTAAACAGCACCTCTCCTTGACACATGTCTAAGTGGTCTACATACATCCGTGTGTATCAAACCAAGTAGATCTGAAGCTCTTTCCATATTATTATGGAAAGGTTTCTTCGTCATCTTCCCAGAAATACAAGATGCGCATTTATCAAATGACTCATCATTGATATTATTCAAAAGCCCTTCACGTTGCAGCTTTTGCATGCGAGTCTTGCCTATATGGGCAAGTCTACAGTGCCAAAGGTAAGAAGAATTCAAGTCATACTTCATTCTCTTACTTATGCTGTACATTGAATTATTATTATTGTTGGAAGTCACACAATTATTCATATCAATTTCAAACACACCATTCACAGCAACAGCATTAAAATAAAATACACCATTTAAAGAAACAGAAATTTTATTGCCATCAATAGTATGAGAAAAACCAAGATCCAACAAACATGAAAAGGAAACAACACCTCTAATTATAGAAGGTGCATAATGACAATTGTTTAAACAAAGTACTAAACCCGAAGGTAAAACTAAATCAAACATTCCTATGGCTTCAACTGCTGCTTGTGTTCCATTTCCCACATGCAGAAATTGCTCCCCATAAGCTAGTCTCCTTTCCTCTCTAAACCCCTGCAGTGTATTACAAATATTAATACCACATCCAGTATCATATACCCAGGAATTTAATTTATGAGATAAAGTAAATAATTCAATGACAAATAAGTTACCTGAAGTGCTGGCGCCCATGTGCCCAGTCTTCTTAACCTTATTGTTTTGCAAGTCATCGAGATAAAGAGGACAATTCCTCTTCCAGTGGCCCATCACCTTGCAGTAATGGCATCCTTGATCCTTCTTTGGATTATTCTTGACAGGAGGGTTCTTCTTAGGTTGAGGTGGTTGATAAGCCATAACCTGCTTATTCTTATCAGCCTTCTTCTTTCCTTTACCCTTCTTCTTGTTCGCATTTGGCTTGTTAATTCTACCCCCTTGTATAGCAAGAACTTGGGGCGTAGGAGCCTTTGGTGTCAACCCTTTCTTATAATCAATGAGCAGTGCGTGCAATTCACTTACTGTCTTCCCCACGCAATGCATATTGAAGTTCCTCACAAAACCATTAAAATCCTTGTTAAGGGACCTATTGATTAAGTTCACAGCCATATCATTGTCATAGGGTTTCTTAAGTGTTTGTAGTTGATCCATGAAACTTTTCATCTTCAACACATGAGCACTCACAGGTTCACCATCCCCTTGCTTACAACCATGTAGAGCCTCCATCAAATCGTAAATCTCTACATTTGATGGTTTCTCATAGAGTTTCTTGAGTTCATCAATCATGTTCATGGGGAAATACTCCTCAAACTGCCTTTGAAGAGGTGTGGACATCGCCCCTAACATCATTGCGGCCACATCAATATGTTCCTTGCAATCAAGATTCTATTTGGCCTTAGCAGCTTTAGTAGCTGCCTCGCCTACAGGTTCTTCAGGACAAGGCTTTTTCAAGATTTTGAGTTGACCAGTCACTCGCAGGACAATCCTTAGTGAACGGTACCAATCATTGAAATTTTCCGAGCCAGTCAATTTTTCTCGTTCAAAATAAGTTTTGAACACAGAACGAAAGTTGGTGTTGTCAGTTTGAGCCATTTCTACAGATAAAGAAAGTTCAAAACATTAGTATTTTTGATAATACAATTTTTCAAGAAAATTAAAATACCCAAGGAAAATTAATATCCATAGAATAATCTTGAAAACTAAGATCCTCCATAAACATAGTTTCATCACATCAGTTGATCTGCTAGTAATGAAAGTATAATATGAGGTAACTTGTCGTACAAGTAATTGGCATAACATTTGTCCAATTCCTAGATATATGGGATTTACAATCACAAAACATTTGTATTGTAAGCATGTTTAGTCCCCATCTTAATGCCTTGAGTCCAAGATCTCACTTACTACTCAATTTAAGTCTTCTAACTTAAAAACTGCAAACTCACAAATTCATCACATCAGTTGATCTGCTAGCAATGAATTTATGAAATTTACCTCTCCATTGCAATCTCGCCAAGTTCTCACATGACGTAAATTACAACTTCAAGTGTTCTTAATTAGATGGCATTCGACTTAATTTTATAAGGGTATTAATATTTTGATGTGATCAAAATAATGTATGAAGAAGCATGCATACAACTTCATAACATTGGTTTTACAAAACATTTTTATTACCAATTAGCTAAGAGTAAAATAACAAAGTTTTGATTGAGGTATCGGGTTCACCAATTAAAGAATAACCATCAATTATCGTCCACTATATCATACTTTTGCATAAGCCTGAAAGCTTAGTGTTTCGGATAATCATTGTGGAATTGTCGATTATTCACCCTTAAGATGACAATGTACATGTAATGGTTGTTCGGTAAGTCTAATTTACACACAAACGAGCGTTAAGACAGAATGTTGTCTATCTAAGGCCACAATTTAATGCGTTGCCATCCTTATACCCATCTTATAGTGTGTAAACTTCGGTCGAGCCTATTTAACCATTACGTACAAAAACATCAATCAACCAATCCTTTGAAATTTTAAACTCTTAAAAACCAAAATAATTTCGCCATTATTTAGTCCGTATTATTTTTCTATTCAAAAAATTACCCTTTTCGTTTATATAAACATGTCTAACACAATAAATAAACAAAACAAGTAATATACAATAAAAAAAATAAAACAACTAAATAAACACATATACATAATCATAACAATTAAATATGTATAAAACATGTAGCCACATGCAAATCTTATTCAAAAGTCCTATTAATAATCAAATCTAGGTGTATTACGTATTAATTCAATTGGGGCTTTCTTTTTCTTGGAAAAAGAGCCACATACATCGATAAATCGATTGCGTAAGCCAAAATTAAATAAATACCACATAACACATAATTGATTACTTAATATTGGAGTCTTCCCCAATTCGACATCTATTAAAATTTTGCATGTTTTAATATAACTTAACCATTAATATATATAAACAATTTAAACAATTTAAATTTTAACACAATATAAAAATCCATGCAAATATGCACTTTTTCATGGATTTAGCTTAACAATTAGCATATTGCACCAAGATCGTTTACTAAAACGCATAACAATTACATGACATCTTAGGGTTTCTAATCAAATTAAAAAACTAAAAACCATAAACCCTAAAAACCCTTTAGGTCAAAATCGACCCAAAAAATTAGGGTTAGGCATCTAACACATAAACCCTAAAAACATGTAACTATACGAATCAAGATCCAATTTTTATGCGTTTCGATAATTAATCACACATTATAACGGCTCTAGATGCCACTGTTGAAATTATTATATCATGACATTCATATTAATAAACCAAGTACATCAAAGTGAGCATGAGCGGAAGCAATTATAATAGATCGAATAACATGTAATTAATTAATCAATTATTTAAATCGTAAACGTACCTTTGTGATTCTAGCCCGAACAAGAATCAATGCAATCTTCCGGAACCAAGAATCCTAATTAGGGTTTATGAGGATTATAGGAATTACCCCTTACCTTTTTGTAATTCAATCCAAGAATCAAATAATAGTGTGTTTGATTCACGTTCTTGTACACACGTACTAATTCAAGAAAAGTATTTGCAAGTAATAAACATAAAACCCTTTTTTTTATACAAGAAAATCGAAACCCTTATGGGTGTTCGTTTGATGGATCGACCAAGAAAGAAAAGGGAGAAGAAAACACCAAGATGTGTGTGTACAAGTTATGAGAAAACCTACCTCTTGGGTTTGCTTATATACTACACAAAACTTGGAGCTCAAGGCACAACGGAGGTGGGTTTACCCCTTGGGCCGATCGGCTATGGCACCCCCTAGGAGATTCCGGAACCTTCTCTTGTTTCCATGTTTTGTCTAGTAATTACTTTCCTAATCTTCGTTTAATAAATAATTAGTCATTAATCAATAATACTAATTATTATTATTTGTTTTGTGTTTAATAATTAATTATAACATCTTATAAATAATTATTACATTTTCTCTTCATACGTATTGTGTGCAATCCCGTGATCTCAAGTTCGATCCTAACACACGACTATTATTATTTTGTCTATAAAACCAACAGTAATCTCATGAGATCCACCAAGGTTGTTGATGTTTAGGAACCCATGACACCCTAAGAAGGTGTATGGTAGATTAAGGGTTGTATTGAAGTTGATTGGAAGGTTTTTGTACAAGTTACAAACTAGGAAAACCCATTTTTGAAACAATACATAACGTACTGTCCCATTTTGTAAAACGTGGGAAACTCCGGGGCTAGGGTGTAATTTTGGACCAAAGATATAGAAAATACTTTCAAAAACGAAGCTATGGGCGAAAGAATGGATTAAAACGAGTTTATAACGAAGAAGTTATGCTAAAAACAAGTTAACGACGAAAACTATATTTTCAGAAAATTTCATTGCTGTCTCAGTTTTTCATGGACTGTTTTGAGGCGTAAAACTTAATCTAGCCATCCCGGCTTATCAAAAATATGTTATTATGTTGTCCCACGATTCTGGGGATATAAATAACGTAGAAAACAAGCTTATAACGACCAAGATATACACGTTTGAAACCCGACGAAACTCTATTTATTTTGACAGCTTTTACTATAATAGAATTTTTCTAAGTATTGAATATTATATTTTCAAGTAACGACATTGGAAGCGATATTTCTTAACCATCGAGGCGCGTACGACCAAAAGTTAAATGAGACATCACCTAGATAATGTTACAAGGTTTTCAAAAACGCCGAGCTTGACCATTAACACATAACGTACAATATTTTACGACTAGTTTTGCGAGGCCAATTTGGGCATATTTTCAAGTAAGGAAAAGTGTTATTTTACAACGAAAATACTATATTTACTGATAAAACACCAAACGAGGATCGTGGAGTACCGTTTCAACGTATTTACATGGAAAGTGGTTATTAACTTAACGAGACGTCAAAAATGTATTTTTCGACGATAAACGTTATTTTCAAGTTTCACGAGTGGTATCGATAACATACGTATTTGCATGTGTAGCATCATTTCATTTCTTACATTAGAGTCTATCATTCATATTAGGTTCCGGTTAGAGATCGTGCCTCATTTTAGTATATCCACTTTTGTCATCGTAGCAATTGCACCAGGTGAGTCATAGCCCCTACTCTTTTAATTGTTTTGTAAACTCTTTGGGCGAGAATACATGCTCGTTTTACTTAAACGCATTACTCGCTTTACATGGTTGATTACCTGTATTTCATTGGTATGTTTGATTACCTGTATTTCTTTGGTATGTTTGATTACCTGCATTTCATGGGATTTGTCATCCTTGTTTATATGACCTCATGGTCACTAATTGTTCATATATGTCAAATGTAGTATTGTGGTTTCCCCACTTGGCTGTGATGTCAAACGTATTGTGGTTTACCCACTTGGCTGTGATGTCAAACGTAATACTGTTGTTTTCCTACTTGACTGATTTATCATATGACCTCATTGTCATAATTGTTTATCTGGTGACATTGTCAGGATTGTCAAAACTGTTTATCTGGCGACATTGTCAGGAGTGTCAAAGTTGTTTACCTGGCGACATTGTCAGACTTATTTTATATGACCTCATTGTCATTATTGTTTACCTGGCGACATTGTCAGCTTTGTCAAAATTTGCTTATATGGCCTCATTGTTAAAATTATTTATATAGCAGTTTTGCTTTATTTATCTTTGAATCTAGATACAAGTATTACTTTTGTTCACATAACTAAATCATATTTGGCAGTGGGTCGTAAACACACAGGTTACAAGTCTCTTATGGCGGGACTTGTAACTGAGTGGATTTACGATGCCTTTGCTGGGAAATCTTCATTCATATGCATTACATTCTTTTTCACAAGACTCTATGAACTCACCAACCTCGTGTTGACACTTTAGCATGTATTTTCAGGTTTTAAGTTATGGCACGCTACTAGAGGTTTTGGTAGGGCATGGCATGGTCATAGAAGACTCTGATATTCATATGGGGACCATTTTTAACTATTTTAAGGGCCTACTTCCGCACTACTTTTAATGATGTAAATTCAATACTTTTGGTTAAACGGTTTTATTCTAAATGATTAAAGTGAAAACCATTTTTGTACTTCTGTTGAGATACCGATTGAGTTACACCCCAGTTACATGTATGCTTCCGCTGCACCCGATTCTGGGGGTGTGACACATTGGCTTGGGTAAGTTGCAAATCTTTCCTTGGACTTTGAGCAGTTACATATCTTCTATGTCATTGAGGAGCAATCGTGGAAAGTCTGACTCGGAAATCACGTACTCTTGTTCATCAAGTCTTTTGAGTACGATTTTGTTGAGAAAGGAGTACCCAAAGTGAGTGACCATCGAGATGAACTGAATGGAGACAATCTTTAACTCACTTGTCACATTACCTATAGTCTGATTGAGTCTGCTGCTTCGATAATACTGTGCCCGGTTATCTGGCCAATGGTGTATTCCATAGAGTGCGTTCCGGTCATAGTCAACAATTTTGTCGATCAATAAGTCAGAGGCTTCTTCTTCGATGGCGTTGTTGAGGTATCTAACAGCAGGGATTGAGAAGGTAAGTGATGTGGCGTACTTTGTTTCAATCTTGCTGCCGTGTTGTAGAAATTCCAAGTCGTTGTTGAAGAAGAACTTGTAGGGGATTTTCTCTTGTTTCGGCTTTCCAACCAAGGGTAGAGGTTTGGTCCAGTCAGTGTATTAAGGCCCTTTCTTCTTTGAGTAGTAATCAATGTTGGACTCGGGATTTAGCCAGTCGATGTTGTTAGACATTGCACGGGCTATGTTTTCCAGGTGATACTCGAGTTCAACAGAGTTGGCCGAGCGGTCTTTCAACAGGCTGAATGCAGCATTCTTTACCCTTCTCAGCTCTTTCTTGCTCATATTCTTTAAACCATAGTCCCTCTGCAGAAGTTGTGCATATTCCATTGTGTGGCCATCTTGTGGTGATTGATTTTCTGCAAGAGGTGGTTGAGCTTTAACCATTTCATCAAACCAAGAATACTCAGCAGTTTTGTCTTCGTCCAGCCACTTAAGAATCTTTTTCGGTTTCTTTGGTTCGGTGCTTTTCAAAGAGGTTTCTGGTTTATGCTGATGATGTTTTCTTTTCTTTTCTTTCTTCTTTGATGATGGTTCTGGTATATCGTCCGGCTGAGGGAAATCGTCTTTGCCAGTGTACTCAAAGTGATCATGGGCTTTAGGACCTGTACCTGATGCCTTCGGTTGTTGAGTAGAAGTCGTGGTAGTTGGAGGTATGACCGGTTGTTTGGGTTGAGATGAGGGTCCTTCGGCTTGCTTTTGTTTCTTAGCCTGTGAGTTCGGATCTTGGTCTTCATCATCTCTCTGATGTTTCAGCTTGTCGGCCTCAGTGCTGCAAGATTCTTTAGACATCTTGGCTCGTAAAGCTTCCCACACTTTGATATGGTTTTACTTGCCAATATGTTGAAAATTTGAGCCTCTAACTCATTTGCTGACAATTCTTGTTGTGGAAGAGGTGTTTTTTCAGCTCGAAGAGTGAAAGAAGTAGTTCTAATCACTTTCTTTACGGCTTGTTCAGCAATTTTTGTAAGTTCATCCTTCATTGGTTTAAGCAATTCTTTCAACTCTGCAACCAAGTGTTGTTCCATGTACTAAGTTGCTTGAGCAGCCAATGTAGTTTCCATATCTTCTTGTACATCTTTGGCTAAGAAGGCATCAACTTTTTCATGCATTTCTTGAACATTCGTCATTTTCTTTGTCAATTCAGCAACTTGACTTGCCAGTGATTCAACTTGACTTTCTAACTTTCCTTTCTTCTTTTCACGAACTGTCTTAACTGCCCTCTTAATCAACTTTGATGCAGCTGAGGCTTCTAATCTAGACGGCTTCTTGATTTATTCGTCATTTGTTGGTTGTGATGCAGGAGGTGATGATTGTGAAGATTCAATAATGGTGGTTGTCTTTATCATCTCCTTTGGGTGATTCGGGTTTATCCTTAGTCACTTCTGTCTTTTCTGCAACTGTAGCTTCTTCAGCCCTTAGTTTCTGCTCTTCTGCCAGTAGGTCAGCTTCTGCCTTTTGCCTTAGTTCTTCTACAATTCTAGCTTCTTCTTCTTTTCTTTTCTTTGTTTCTTCTTGAAGCTTTAATTCATCGGCAAGTTTAGCTGCCTCTTCAGCTTTCCTACTTTCCTCCATTCTAATGGCTTCTTCCAGTTTAGCATGTTCGATAGCCTCAATCCTTGCCTCTTCAGCTTCTTCTTTTCTCTTGAGCTCTTCCTCTTGAGCCTTTTCTCTAGCCTCCATCTCTTCCAAAGACATAAGATGTGGAATATCTGTGTCCATATGGTCTTCCACATCATCGTCTCCTCTTTCTGAAGCATTCTGCATCTCTACGTCTTTAGGTGTGACATTGGGAGATTCGTAGACTATCAAATCAGCAGTAGTTCCCCTTTCCTGAGTTTGATCAACTTGAGTGGATTCAGGGATGCTGCTAGACCCGCCTGCTTCAGGAATGCTGCTCGATCCTCCAACCTCGGTTGTTTGAGTAAACAGAGGTGGCGGTGGTTGATCAACTTGTAGGGAGTCGATTTTGCTGTGGAGGAGACCTAACTTGAGTGCTCGTTCATTTTCTTCTTCCACAAATAAACCAATGTTAGTGAGAGCCTCTTCTTGTTGTTCCTGTTCGGCGGTCATCGGTTCCTTCAACTTTTTACCCGTTAACCGTTCTTCTTCCAACTTAGCATCCTCTTCAGTTAACGGTCTTTGAATTGTTTCTTTTTCAATTTGATCAACAAATTCATCAATGTTTTTGTCCCAATCTTCTAGAGACATGTCCAGATCGTCTAGATTGTCATCTGGTTTGTTGTAAGCTTCGCTGTAAACAGGACCTCTATCAGATTCTGTTTCTGAGTCGGATGGTTTTGGAGAAGGTGATGGTGTGGGTTCAGGAACTGGTTCAGGGATTGGTTTCTTGGCCGGTAATCTGATCTTGAGAGTTCTCTTGTGAGGCTGTTTGGTAGTCTTTGTAGAGCTTTCTGAGCTGCCAGACTTACTTCCTCTCTTTCCCTTTTTCTGCATGAACGATGGTAGAGGGATTTCGTCCAAGAACCCAACTTTATCTTCTTTGATAGCTTGGACATAGTACTTGTAGTTCGAGTATTTCTTAACTTTATCATTCAGGAGGCACTCGGGAAGTATCTTTCCTTGCTTACGTGTACTAGTTGCAAGTCTTTTAATTTGCCTAAGAGTAGACTCATTTCTGAATGTGTTCTTGTCTTCATCATCCAGTCTTTGAGGAATGTCATCATATTCACGAAGGAAGCTTTCAATGAGCAACTTGGTGTAGCGAACAAATGGAATGTTTGCAGTTCTGTGTTGAATGTGCCACACTATATCTTCCCAGATAATGCTAGCAAAGTCCACCTTCTTGACATTTGCCATAGCCCAGAAAAGTTTGAGATGCTGTAGTTTGGGGTGTTCGTGACCGGTATCTCTGCCAGACATGGACTTGGCTATAAGGATATAGATGGTTCTCCATGGTTGTGGAAGATTCCTTGTGTTGACCTTAGAGTGTCTAGTCATGACTTCGGCTGACTCATCGTAACTAATATCTCGTAGCCATTCAATCAACTCTTCTTCATTAGGAACTGGGTCGTACTCTTCATCTGGACCAAGTTTAGGTAAACCTAGAACGCCACGAAGAATATCTTTGTCCACCGTGACTTGTCTCTTATGAAGCATGCATGTGAAAAATTCTTCTCCAAGGTCCAGTTGAATAGTATGCCAAAACTGGTGAATGTAGAAACAGGCAACTGATGCTGATTTAGTGAGTAGGATTTTGTAAGGGTGATAGACTAAGGCATCTACAGCGACAATGCAAGATGATTCATTGCATGTGAATTTGTTGAAGTTGACCCATAAGTTGTTCTTTACAATCTTTCTGGAGTAATCTTCGGGAAAGGTTTCTTCCCATGTGAGCTTAGGTTCAGGTGCAGGTGCTTGTGGGATGTTAGCTGGTTGGGCCATCTGGATGATCATACACAAACATAGACATTGCAATAATATCATTTGTTAGCACATTTGTTAATATACTTGTTTATGCATGAATGGATTGATCAGTGGGTGTTTTTGTTGTTCAAAGTGTTGATATATTGCAAACTTGTATATTTGATGTTAAAACTTAGTAGAAACTGATAACAAACAAGTTACAATATAAGTTAACAAATACAAGAGATTACACAATTAAAAGTTTACAACACTTAGACAAATTTCAATGAAATATACAATGTTACGCGTAAGATTAGGAATCCTACGCATAACATTTCTTATGCGTAAGAAGTTATATTATGTGTAAGTGAAAACTCTACGCATAACTTATATTTTTATGCGTAAGCTTTAAACTTTTTCGTAGGTTACATCTTATGCGTAGAATAAATTCTTTAGTGTAAGATATTAACTTTAGCAAAGTTTTGAACCTTATGCGTAAAATATAATTCATGCGTAAGTTTTGACTTATGCGTACGAAAGAACTTATGCGTAAGATATAAGGTTCTGCGTAAACATTGTCTTATCTAAGACAAGTTTATCAAACTGTCGAATCTTACGCATAAGATGAGTTCATCTTTTTGCGTAGGATTGCCTGAAAAATTCACCTTTGAAAATTATTGTATCTTTTGATTCCTGAAAGTTTTTAAACAGCAACCACTGATCAATATTACATCTAAATGTATCCCAAAACACTTTAATACATATTTTATGCGTAGACATGCACATATTCAATGTTATGCGTAAGAACGCATGAACCATAAATCACAAACCTAAACAAACATGATTCTGGGTTGTAATGGAAGTAAGGCGAGTGATAGGTACATACTCAGGAACACATAGACCAATTTATAACAAAATTTAACCACAAAATCTTATTATCATCGCTGCTAGTGCGCAAGAACCCTAGATCAACGATTCATGAATCATGCATGTTTCTGAAACAATTAAACTACCAAGACATGTTCCTTATCACATATAAACATAATCCCAATCACTTAATTGAGCCAATTCATCTCAGATAAAAAATACCCAGATTATACGTATGAACCCTAAATCCAATTATCATTTAAGAAAGGTTCTGGGTGAGATTAAAGTATATTAACATATTTAAATTCATCTTAGGATCAAATCCCACTAACCTATTTAATCATAAACATTCCAAATCAAGTGTTCTAATTTTACGTAAACCCTAAGGTCATTTTAACGATTAATGATAAAATTAGACGTTGGATCTAGATGAAATTAAGAACAAATGATGAGAAACATGATCAAAATATTATGGCACTTACAGTTTTGAAGAACAATGATTGGATTATCAAAATGATTTTGGATCGTTGATGAGTTTGGTGTAGATAGTAAATGTGTTTTGCAGGTAGTAGTAAATGCTAAGGTCAAATGACTTTTGACTAAGGGTTAGTACAACTTTAACTAAATGTCACAAATGGTCCTTTAACCTCAAAGCATTTATCAAACATAATACCTAACAACTCATATTATAAAAAGTACTTAACTCCATTAAGCGTTATAATAGAACAACTGGGATAATTTTACTCCCCCTTGACCTTAGACTGATGTCTCTTTAATTTTGAAAATATTGATTTTACTTAGTCAAGGAGAGTATCCCGAAAAACTTTTTAAAGCATCACTTTTGATAGTGATAAAAAGAAAATATTTTTGGTAAAATGCAAGTACGAAGTAAACGTTTTGAAAGTTTTAAAATATTTTACCTCCCCCTCAACACTTGTTTTTTGTACTAATTTTATACTTTTTATAAAAAATTAGTGCTGAAAAGATTGGTTTGTACTTGCAATTTTTTTTTAATAAAAAAGCAAAAATCTTTTTGTGAAATCTTTTTGTATTTTTGTTGGTTTTATATTTTTGTATTTTTTGTTTTTGGAAAATATTTACAAAGATAGTTTTGATATTTGACGATCATTTGTGTTTTAAAAACTTTTCCAGATCTGCTGGAGTCAAACATCGCATACCAATTTGGTGGACTAAATCAGCAAACCTTGTTGGAGGTAATGCTTTAGTGAGTAAGTCTGCCAACTGGTACTCAGTTCCCACAAAATATAATTCAACTGTACCCTTTTCGACATGCTCCTTGATGAAATGATATCGGAGATCAATGTGTTTGGATTTGCAGTGATGGACTGTGTTGCAGGAGATTGCAATGGCACTTTTGGAATCACAGTAGATTGGAATCTTATTGAATAGGTAGCCATAGTCTTTAGCTGTGATCTCATCTAAATGACTTGAGCACAACAAGCAGACATAGCTATGTATTAAGATTCTGTTGATGACAGTGATGTGCAGTCCTGCTTCTTTGATTGCCAAGATACAAGTTTATCTCCAAGAAACTGTAAGCCACCTGATGTACTTTTTCGCGTGTCTAAGCATCGTGCATGGTCAGCGTCTAAAAAAGCTATTAGTTCAAAACCAGAATCCTTCGGATACCAGATCCCCAAATGGATGGTTCCCTTTATATATCGAAGGATTCTTTTTGCCTCATTGAGGTGTTTTTCCGTTGGTTTAGACTGATATCGCGAACACATATAGACAGCAAATACAATATCAGGTCTGCTAGATGTGAGATACATGAGGGACCCAATAATACTTCGGTATTTGGTAGGGTCAACAGGAGTCCCATGTATATCAGCATCTAGTTTTGTGGAATTGGCCATAGGTGTATTCATTGTATCACAGCTTTGCATTCCATGTTTCTTTAAAATCTCAAGAGCATATTTGGACTGATTTAAAAAAATTCCGCGGGGTGATTGATGAACTTGTAGTCCTAGAAAGAACGTAAGTTCACCCATCATGGACATTGCGAAATTATCTGCCATTCATTTTGCAAAATCCATTGAGTAAATTTTGTTGGTAGAAGCAAAAATAATGTCATTGACATAAATTTGAATGATTAATAAGTCCACCCCGTATGTTTTTGTAAACAGTGTTGGATCCACCGAGCCTAGAGTAAAGTTATTGGCCAACAAGAATTTAGAAAGCTTATCATACCACGCCCTGGGGGCTTGCTTGAGACCATAGAGTGACTTCTTAAGCTTGTAGACATGATTGGGACGTTCTGGATCAATGAATCCTTCAGGTTGACTGACATAAACTACTTCACGGAGTTGACCATTCAGAAAAAGCCGTTTTCACGTCCATTTGATAAACAATCATATTCCGATGAGCAGCATATGCTGAGAAGATCCGTACAGCTTCAAGTCTAGCTATTGGAGCAAATGATTCTTCAAAATCTATTCCTTCTTCTTGAGAGTATCCTTTTGCTACCAAGCGTGATTTGTTGCGTATGACAGTTCCTTCGGCATCCAGTTTGTGTTTCCAGATCCATTTTAGACCAATGACAATGATTCCTTCAGGTTTTTCAACCAGTTCCCAGACTTCCAATCTTTGAAATGATTCAATTCTTCTTGCATAGACTCAATCCAGTTTTCATAAGTCATAGCTTCTTTGACGTTCTTTGGCACGGTTTCACATACTGTGAGTGCGTATATGCAAGTTTCACCGTCTGTGTGAAGGCGTTGTCGTGTCATAATGGGTGCATCTGGATGGCCAATAATTTGAACTAAGGGGTGATCTCTAGTCCATTTGTGTGTCGAAGGGTGAAGTTGATATGTATCTCGCAGGTGAGCGGGACCCAAATTGCGTGCAAATGGGTTGATAAACTATTCTGGGTCATGCTCTGCGGTTTGTGGAACTGAAAAAGGTATCGAGTCTCTAGCTGAGTGTTGTGAGTTGGATCTGGTTTGTTCTGTTGTTGTAGGTGATATGATTGGAGGACTGTCTCTTCCAACAGTTGTTGTTGTTTGTTGAGGTATATCAGGTACTTGATGTTGATCAAGATGTGCAGCGGAATTTGGTGTGGCCTCAGATGGACGGTTAACAATCGTATCATCAAACAATGGAGCAAACAAGTTTTCCACTTCTTGACGGGAGAGTGACAACGGTTCAGCTGAAGATTCCAGAAAGTTTAGACGGTTGGATGCGGGTCCTAAGCTGTTTTGCTCAGAATCCATTTGAGTGAGTTCATCGAAATTAGCATGAATTGTTTCTTGAATTTCTCTGGTACAACGATTCCATATCCGAAAGCCTTTTGAATTTTCACAGTATCCAATAAATATAACAATGTCAGCCTTTGCTTTAAGTTTACCTAGATCATCACGATCATTGACTGGGTAACATAGAGCTCCAAATACATGAAAGTAACTGATGTTCGGTTTCCTTTTGTGAATAATTTGATATGGGGTTTTGTTATGGCGTTTTGTGATCATACAACGGTTTTGAGTGTAACATGCGGTTGAGACAGCTTTCGCCCATAAGTAATCTGGTAATTGAGCATTGATTAACATCGTTCGAGCAGCTTCCACTAATGTTCTGTTGCGTCTTTCGACTACTTCATTCTATTCGGGTGTTCGTGGAATGGATGTTTGATGTTCAATTCCCACTTTCTCAAAATACGACCTTAGAGTCTGATTCTTAAATTTTGTGCCATTGTCAATTCTAACAATTCTTACTGTGGTGCGTAGCTGAACTTGTATTTTGGTGAGAAAGGTGATGATCATTTGAGGAGCTTGATCTTTACTTCGAAGAAAATAAACCCAAGTCCAGCGAGAGTAATCATCAACAATTACTAAAATGTAGCGTTTACCGTTGATCGTTTGAATACGCATCGGACTACACAAATCCATATGAAGCAGTTGTAAAACATGATTAGTATTGTGTTCAGGTTTTGAGGGAAAGTGAGCACGGGTACTTATTCCTTGTTCACAGGCTGGACATAGATGATCTTTGGCATAGCGGAATCTTGGAAAGCCTTCAACTAATTTGTGACGAGCGAGATCAGTCATCGTTTTGAAATTCAAGTGAGAAAGGCGTTTGTGCCATAACCATGATTTAGTCGTTTCAGCTTTGGACAGAAGACAGATAGGAGATGAAGCGATCATGTCAGACATTGAAATTGTGTAAAGGTTAGTGCCATGTTTGCCGGACATCAGATTGTTTCCTTGTAGATCGCGAACAAGACAAGTTTTCTCATGAAAAGCAACTTCTAGATCCCCATCACAAAACTGACCGACAGAAAAGAGGTTGTGACCCAAGCCTTCAACATAATATACTCTGCTAATTTCAATATTCCCATTCACATAGTCTCCGTAACCCATGATTAAAGCGTATTGATCATTCCCGAATCTGACAGTTCCGATAAACTTTGAGACAAAGTTAGTTAATAGTTTGAGATTGCCTGTCATATGTCGGGTGCAACCGCTATCAACAATCCAGAGAACGATCTGAACCACCTGCATCACAAATAGACGACAAAGATGGAACAGAAGTAAGGGTGGAACCCGAAGAAATGGTGGGTTCCTGTTGGTTAGAAACACAAGTATTCAACAGTTTAGGAATCCATTTAAAATTTGGTTTGTATTGTAACCAACGTTGCCAGTTCCAACTAGTTTTTGCTTTATTTTTTGTAAAGACACTAGCTTTTGGCGTGTTCCTAGATTTGTTGATTTCTGCTCTTGGGTTGACTACAACATCATTGGAAACGGTAGTAGGCGTTTTTCCTAAGGTAGACTTAGAGGCAGTAGTGGGCCTAGAAGGAATGCCTGATCTAAGTTTGTTGTGACGATGTAAGAGATTATTAGTTACACATTTAGTATGATCACCAGATAACACACTTTGACGACAAAACACACAAGATGCATTAATATTCAAAACATTTAAAGGTTCAGCATTCGTTACATTAAGATTTTGATTACAATTTGCCAAATTAGAATCTAAATCAGATGCAACATGAGTTTTATTCAAGTTCCTAAGGTGAGCTTCTACTTCTTGCACTTCTAGTGTTCCTCTTCTACGTTTCCAGAGCCTAGTCTTTTTAGTCTTCTTAACGCTTTTTGGCTTTGTGCTGCTAACGCTCTTAGGGGAAACTAGTCCTGTAGAAGTGGAAGAGCTAACATTAGAACTCTCAGCATGAGTACCCTTATCTGTTTTGTCTATTTGAAACATTCCTGGTGCTATCACTGTGGTGTCAACAAACTTTCCTTTTTGAAGTAGCTTAATTTTCTCTTTCAAATCAATGATGATGTGATTTTTGTCCTGAATATCAGACTCAAGTAAACCATTGCAATAACGAATGTCATCGCGGTTTTGTTGCCATTCGACGTTTTCAATTTTTAACTCCGCAATTTCTTTTTCATATTGAAGACATTTATTTTGGAGAAAAACATTGTCTTTGCAAAGTTGACAGCTTTTTGAAACATTTTGACTTTGTAGTTGCAATTCTGTTTCAAGACTTTGAGATTGACACCATTCAAGCCTTTGTTTGAGTTGACAATTTTCTTTTGAAAGTTTGTTTTTCACATCATCACTGTTTTGACACAACGTTTCATATTTATGTTTCAATGTCTCAGCTTCCTTGTTTAGCAAATCAATATCAGCACAGTAATTTTCAAACACCGCAGCATTGCTGGAATAGTAGAGATCATTCATAATAAGAGAATAAATATCAGCTGTGAGAATTTGTTCCAAGAGTCGATCAGAATCTGTTTTTAAAAATCGATTTTTGCGTTGTTGAACCAAAATTGCATTTTCATTTAGAGCGAAAATGTTTTGCATTTCTTTAACTTCTTTTTGGAGTTCCTATTCCCAACGAGTAGCACAATGACGCAAATTTTGAACTAAAGGCAGAAATTGTTTTTGAAAAATGTCTCGCTTTTCGCGCTCGTAAGCTGATTGAAAAGTAGCAATTTTTTTTTCCGAATGATGTTCAATTACGTTTTTCAAGTTTTCGATGCCTTTCATGAACGTTTTAAAATAGTCTAAACTCGACAACGTGTTGGTAAAGGTGTCACAGTACCAGAAGATGGTAATGGACCATTTACTTGTGCCACGGGTTTGACAGGAGCCCCATTGGAAGATGAAACATAAGACTCAGTTACATACCATGATTTCTCAGGTATTTCTCTTGATGGAACAAAAGCTTTTGAAATGTGAGGAGCTTTTGAGTAATCATATGGTTTGCAATATTCAACTTGACTCATTTTTGATCGACTCTTTTATTCAAGTTCATATTCTTCCTCAGTATTATACACAATAACACGCACAACATTATTATCCATCAATTGATCCATACTGTAAAGCTTAGGAATTGCTTTGAACGCAGTGTGAAGAAAAGTGGATTTGTAATCGCCAATGGCAAAACCTTTATCGGGTCTTGGTTTTAAAGTAAACTTTTGAATTGTCGTTACAAATTCTCCATGTTTATAAATGATATTTTGAAATGCTTTTATTTGACGCTCGAGAGTGATATTTTCTTCAATTAAAGAATTTTCTTTTTCTCGTTTTTGCACTTTATGTTCATAAAATTCCTGTTTACAATTTGACAACTCTGTTTGTGATTTTGAAAGTTCCTTTTGAAGTTGTGCAATTTGTTTTTGAAGATCATGTTTATCATTTTCCAGTTTGGAAACCAATTTACCGTTTGACTCAATTAAATCATACATTTGCTTTTGAAGATTTTGTTCTTTGACATATACTTCCTGAAATGACTTTTCAAAGCACTTTTCACATTTAACTGCATTTTGAAAATGTGAAAGTTGTATTTTATAACATTCAATGTCCTTTTTCAAAACTGCATTTGTTTCTTTCAAAACTGTATTTTGCTCGTCCGTTTTGTGAGTAAGAAAGATTTGTTTTTGAAGGTTTTTCGCCATGACAATATAGTTAGGATCTGGATCAGAAGAAGGTTCATGTTGTTCAACATGATCATGTTTATCTTGCTCATGAGGATCATCAAATGAAACGACAATGTCATCATCAAATATAACAACTGTGTTTAATTGTTCATCGTCCTGAGAAGATAAAAATGATTCGGATGGAACAACTTGCGCCTTTTCTAATTCAGAAGCAGAAGGTGTTGCATTTACTTGTATTGAGCATGTGGTTAGGTCATGTACCTGAGACAAACCATCAGTGTCAAACACTGGGCCTGAATCATTCAACTGGAGTTGCTGCATGTTGGCCATAAGCATCACAGCTGCATTGGCTTCAAGATCTTCCATACCATCATCGTTGTAAGTATTAGCGAAGAATTTGTTCTCTTGTTCATTGAAAGTTCCTTCCTTTTCATCTTTGAGAGCCATTAGTAATGCTTGCTTTTGAAACTAACTGTCGCGGGTTCTCGGTTTTGGACATGCTGTTGCAATATGACCTTTTTCGTTGCAGTTGTAGCACCATATCGCATTCCCGGAGTCTGTATTGCCATTTGCCACATTATCATTTCTTCTCTGAGGAGCACCTGAATTGTTTCTGAATCCCCCATTGTTGTTGAATCTTTGTCCATATCCAGAATTTCCTGAATACCCTCCTGAACCTGAACATCCAGTATTACGGTTCTGAATCTCAACCCGACCATCTTGAATGACAGCTTGATTCCTTGTGTTTGATGAAGAACGAAGACAGTTGTTGGTTTTGTTAGAGAATTTGATAAAGGCACGAGCGATAAGAGCAAGTCCTTGATTAAACGTATTGACGTCTTCATCATCATCTTCAATCTGATTAGAGTAGTACATGCTATCATGGTTCTCATATGGAGCAAGTTGATGAGAAGCGTGATGCGAGGATGATTCATGTGGGACCATTTTGTGTGAGGTAGCAGGTTGCTGGTAACTGAAATAATTCTGTTCCTGAACATAAGCATGATTAGACATCGGAGGATGTGTAACATGAGATTGAGCAACGAGTGCTAGGGGATTAGAAGTAGGTGGTGGTGTATATCATCCTCTTGCAACTCTATCTTTTTCAACTTCAGATTCACAGTGCTTGAGATAGTCATACAACAAACCATATGGATCATCATGAAGATTCTTAGCTTGTCTTACAAATGTTACATACTTTTGCCACTTGGAACCCAGACTACTAACAAACTTTGTATTGACAGCGATCCTTGGAAGGTGTACTGCATGTCTCTCTAAGTCGTTGATGACATTGGTGAAACGATGATAGTAAGATTCAAGTGATTCCCCTGGTTCGATCATGAAATTAGTGTATTCCAAGTAAAGTTTAGATTCCATGTCTTCTTTGTTTAGTTGTGTGCCTTCCATAAGTAGATGGACGTGTTCCCACATAGCTTTTGCAGTTTTCTGAGCATCAACACTTCTGAATATGATATTTGGTATTCCCTGAAGTATGTAAGTCATAGCATACTCATCTGCTTCACGATGAAGGTGTTGTTCAGTAGTGAGTGCAGAATCAGGAACTTGCACAGCAGTTGGAGCTACTGGAGGGTTAGCAGATGGGTCACCTCCAACGTAGTTAACAGGCCACTGAAACGGTCCTTCAAGGATAACTTGTTTCATGTACTTACCATTGGGTTTCTTGAGTTCTATAAACCTTAAGAATCGACTTGGCCACTGAACATAATTACCCGGTGTAAGCATTGGTGGAGTGTCAATAGATCCTGCTTCATGTCTGGATTGTTGAGTTGAAATGACTTCACACATCCTGTCAAACCAGTAAGTATGTTTTGATGGGAGTTGGCCTTGTTTTTGTGACATTGGATAGGATTGTTGTATTGGAACCATCTGATGTTGTTGCATGAGAAGATGTTGTTGTGAGTAAACCAGTTGTTGATAATATTATGGTGATTGTTGATACTGTTGTTGCTGCTGATGATACTGCTGATTCTGATGTTGCTGAGAATGGTTAAAGTTTTAGTACGGTGGTTGAGACATAATGAAACACTTGTGTGAAAAGATGGATCTTGTAGAAGATTGAAATGTACGTTCCTTTGGTTAAGATCAAAATCCTTGGGCAAAGTTGAAATCTTACGCGTAACAAAAACTTATGCGTAGATTTAAAGTTATGCGTAAACACAAGATTTATGCGTAAGATTACCCTTTTTACGCGTAAGATTAAATCTTTTGCGTAAAGCAAGTTTTGCGTAAGGTAAAAACCAAACAAATCTTTCAAACTTGTCCAAGCTTGAAAGATATCCTTAGTCGAAGTATTCCACTAACTTGTCCAACCTAGGGAAGTACTGAGTCACCTTTGCTGGAAGAGAAAACCTGAGAAGAAACTTTTGCGTAGATTTCAGGAACTTACGCGTAAGAAAATCTTATGCGTAAGAAATGACTTCTGCGTAGAACTTTGGCGTAGAAAGTAACTTCAGCGTAGAACTTAGGCGTAGAATGCTCTCTTACGCGTAGAAATGGGGTTTTACACCAAAACTCACGCGTAAGAAGTAATCTTTTGCGTAGGGGGACCAAGAAGTACTGTTGACAGCTTTCAGATTGTACTGTTCCACTAATCTTATGCGTAGAGTGACCAGAAACAAGTAAAAATCATTACTTTTTGAAGAAAAATGCTTAGAAATGAGTTTCTTTTGATCAAATAACTTCCCCAACTCTTAGAAAACACTAAATATGAAAGTTTTAGGTACCAAAGACTAGTTTTCTAATATCAAAGAAGCTATAAACTTAAGAAACAAAGAGAAAAAGTACTAAAAGCTATGAAAGATCAAAACTTTATGCAAAATCTAAGCTTCTAATCACTATATCAACCTTGAAACTTGTCCAAGCTTCAAGATTAAGTGATGGAAACAAAGAAAAAGCAAAAATATAAGGAAAAACACACCTAAACCCCACGTTAACCAAATAAACAACACTTCAATCTCTATTAGGCGAATGATACCACTTGTTAGGTGCCCATATTGATATCACACAAGTAAAGAATGAGATAGATATAAGGATTGGTTGATTAGAAGATATGAGAGAATTATAAAAGCAAGAGTTTCATTAGAATATCAAAATAACCAACAAAGTTTAAGGCATCATAAGCCTTGTATTTATAGGAGGGAAGCTAGGGCAACATTCCTAGTCCCTTTCATCATCTCAACGTGGGCTTGTAAGCCTTATAGGCTTTTACATGTTGTCCATTTACTAAAACAATAAACATAAATATTACTAGAGCAACCTAATACAAAATGTAATGACCGAGACTTGACTAAATACTAAAGTATGTTCCCAACATAATCTTCAGCAGTTCCAATGTTTATACTTAACAGTTCCAACTGTTAGTTTAATCCCAACATATATTTTTGATACAAATGCAAACTTTTAGTATAAATAGATAGATATGATAGAAAGATTAAGCTGCCTCTTGAAATCCTTATTTTAACATTTTGCAAACCATTTCTCTTAGTTGAACAAATCTGAAAGTCTTGAGGCAACACTTTGTCTGGCTCCTGGATAAGCACCATTCCTCCCTAGCGATCCCTCGAACATCGTTGGTCCCCATTTCTTATGATCTAATACTGCAATTGGAGCTTTAGGTATGATACCATCTTTAGCGATGTTCAACTACATTTAAACAAATACGAATGAGTTGATTATATTTAGGATAGGGTAACATTAATAAGTTGATAGTATACACATAAGCTTAGGTGACAAGAACCTCAAAATGACACACTTTGTTAGCTAAAAATCGGCACTAAGACCACTCATTTTAATCAATTGCGTAATTATTTCGATTGTGATTTTAAACAAGTTAATTTAAGTACAACTATGTCGTTTTGACGTGTTTGTTACATAAGCTTGGATGTGTGGCAATACTATAGTCACTTTCCCTCTAATATTCCTTTAGAATACGTATAGCTCAAATTATGTAACTGTGCTAACCGTTACTGATCCGTCTGACAAAAGTGTGAAGAGAACAGAGCCACCGCCTGGCATTAACGTTTCATCCCTGAATAACTCAAGATACTTATCAACGGTTGTAGCATCCAAATCTGTGTAGGTTCCGTCATCTTTCCACATTTGAACCATCTTTCCAGACGACGTTTCAGAGAAATGCTTTCCCGTTAGTGGTACCAACATAAAAGCATGAATAAGTTTCTCGAAGGGGCCTGTACATAGGGCGTGAACTTAAGTTATGTCGCTATAAAATGGGGAAATGCTTGGTGATCATTTAACTTGGATAAATTAAAAGTAAACAAGATATACATATATAGAGTAAAGATCAAATAAAAAGACAAATATTCGTAAAAAATTATAAAAAGATTTTTTTTTTTTTTTTTTTAAGTTCTCAAAAAACTTCAAAAAAAAATTCTACAAGATAGGGTATGTTGGTGCATGAAAAAATTGTGAATGAAGTTTCTCTTAAAGTGGATAGGTTTTCTCAAAAAAAAAATAATAATAAAAAAATAAATAAATAAATTATGAAAAAAACGTTTGTGCATTAAATCATTTTTTTTTTTTTTTTTTTTGTGCATCAAAAATTCATTTTCTGACTCAACTTCTTTTGACTTTTTATATCAAAATAACATGGTGCATCAAACTAAAACAAGTTGAAAATTTTATGCATCAAATTTTTTTTTTTGCACATCAAGATTTGTTTTTTGTGCATTAAAAAATGGTATTAATTATATATAGTATTTGATTAATTGTGATTGGTAGAAATATAAGTCCAATATTTTTAAACTTAAAAGGGGTATTTTGGACATACAACTTTACTGATTTTTAAGTTTTCAGGGAAAAACTTTTGCTCTTTATAAGTAGTATAGAGATAGATATAGGGAAGAATGGATATATCTATCCTTAAATTGGAGTATGTATGATAGAAAGATGACAAGGAAAAAAGATAATAAAAGATTACCATTATTGATATCGTTGTAAAACTCATCGGAATCCATCAACTCAACGTCGGTTTTACCCTTCCACTTAATAGCAAGCGACTCAATAGCTTTCTCCTCTAAGTAAAATCCAGTTGCGACAGCCTTTATGATGTTTCCATGCATTTCCACATGTCTCACACCTTGTGCATAATATAAACGTTATATGTACGTGATGCAAACTCGAATCATTAATCAATATTAACATCAACAATAGGATATATACAAATATAAATGAAAGAGATAAGATGTATGGTTACATCACAACAAAAATGCTTATTCAAAATCACTTTTTATACATGCTCTTAAAGAGTGTAAGAATAATCAAATTTTTTTAACAGTTTTTATTGTTTACAAGTTTGTTGTAGTTATAAGTGTTGGTAACTTTTAAAATCACATAACTATTCATTGTATGTAAAATATCCACACTTATATTGATGAAGAGATTGGATTATAATTTGTTCATACTTAAAAATATAGTGATCAATCTGCCACACATGCTTTCTCCACACAAGAGGAAATATAAAGATATTAGGTGTCACAATTTAATGTCTACAAACTGTGTAACAAAATAAAAATAAAATAAAATGCTTAAATTCATCAAACTTATAGCTTTCAGGATGCTTTGTATAAAACTCTTCTGACCCACTAAACTTTACCTAGTTTTTAAAATTGACACATCATCGTATCACTTGTAATAAAAAACTAAGTAAATTTTACTTTAGAATTTTTTTAATATTTAAATTTATTTGAAATTAGAATACAGGGTATATTCATTTAAAACCTTGAATGCTCAGAAATACCATAATACGAAAATAAGAAATTAAAACCTAGTATAAAACTATATTATTATAAGAACAAGAAACTGAAATACGATTTCAACTTTCTCGTGTTACAAACTACATGTTTTGTAATACCAAGTTTTTAAAATTAAAGTTTTTCTGTGAAATTTGGTTACGAATGAATATGAGATTTTAAAATATATTACATGTTCTAAATGCATTGTATTTATACAATAACAACTTATGTTTTGTAGAAATATAGTATTTTGATTGTTAGGTTAGCTAAATATGAATTATCCCTTAAAATGGGGCATGAGTCAAGAAATATCTAATTTTACAAGAATTTACTGTTCAATAAATAGTAAAAGTGCAGAAATAATCCTTGCGGTTACATGTTATTACAAAAAAAAAAAAAAAAAAAAAAAAAAAAAAAAAAAAAAAAAAAAAAAAAAAAAAAGTCATAAGAGAAATGTAGAAGTCATCCCTGAGATTTAAATGTGATTACAAATGCAGTTTCTATGTTAAAACTAAAGACTATTTGTTTTACGACAGATTACATATATAAACCTTGTGAGCTACCTTATTTTGCTAAAAACGTCTCTAAGTGAAAAGTTACGTAAATAATCTCTCAGTTACCTTATTTGACAAAAACAATCCCTAAGTTCAAATATTAATGGTATCATTCCTCATGTTTTTAAGTTTCACATACAAAATTAACTTTGTATAATTTGTAAATCAAAGTAAGATTAGCAAGTTTTTTCTATCTTTATTATACGTAACTTATAAAGTATTTGCAATAGTTTACTATTATTAGTTTATTACTTAGAATGTTATATGTTTAAAAATCTTTATAAGTAAAAAACTAAAATTGATTTAAATTAACGTAATTTTTTTTAACGTAAAACCTCACATCTTATAGCCGCGGAGGTAAAAAGGTCATCGTTACTAATATAAATGTTCTTTCTGCAAGCTTAGAGTCGTGTGTGCGGAGACCGAAGACAACTACACCAACACATGACTTGTCAATTTTACAATGCATGAAACATATAAATAGGATCATTTGCATGCATGTTATCAGGGCCGTCTCATTGATTTGGGGGCTGGTGCGAAATCACAAATAAAACCCCTATGATTCAAGTCTTTCACTATTTTTGTATCTGGCCCAAAGTTTATATTCTTTTTTTTTATGTGGTCCGGTTCAACTTTGATAATATTTAACAAAGATACTAAAAATTCAAAACGTTTATATATAAAACTATAAATCTTAATGGATGTACACTAAATTGGGGCCCCTTACAAAAAGGGGCCCGGTGCGGTTGCACCACTTGCACATGCTAATCGTTGCCACTGCATGTCATGTCATGCATTACGGATCATCTATAAGTATGAATTTTATTCCTTTTTTTATACCGAAAGACTTAATAGTTGCTTATATGTTTTTTTACTTATCAACTTGATAAACTTGTTCATGTTTATAAGTGAAAACACATAAATATAATTCCAGACTCTTTAAAAGTGTGCTAAAAAGTATGTGGCATACTATATATTTGTTGTAGTAAATATACGTGTAATAGAGGATTTAATACGGATATACCTGCGCCTACGAGGAACAAAGTTTTCGTTGCACTAGGAGGCTTGATGGACGACGGAATGAATACGGATTCAACCTGGATACCGGTGGAGGCATATAGCTTTGCCATGGTATAGTTGTACTAGTTTTGAAGCTAAAACTTGTGTTCGGTGGCGCGGAATATATAAAAGAGAATAGTTACAACTATACCATTGGCAAGCTGAATATATATAGAGGAGAAAGATTGGTGAATTTAATAAAATATTAAACTCTAGAGAATACGGTTCATATACTAATTTTTAATAACTATCTATTTTTGTGGCCCGTCAAATTTGAAAAAATTTCATAAAATGATATTACATTAAATACAAGTAATAAACAGCTATGAGCTATCTCTATAAGATGCATACATGTTGTTAAATTTAAGCTTCGTTTGGTTTATTGTAATCTAACATAATCTGATTTAATTGTAATTTGATTTCTATACATTGGCTATTTGGTTTGCATTGTAGTTATAATTCAATTGAATACAATTACATCAGACGATGATAAGAGAATTCAGATACGTACATAACAAGCCGCATGGAATATTTTGAATTAAATTGTAATTCAGAGTTTCGACAATTTAACTCATTAGTATTTATAAACTAGCAGGGTCCCCGCGCGATGCAGCTGCGGGCACCATATAATTTAATTTCTTCGGCTAATAATTTATTCTATTTGTACGTTTTTTGTCAATAGCTTTACTGATTAGTTTTTTATGGCACAAATTTGATGAAATTTTGCTTAGTTTGTATTATTTTATTTATTATTTTTTTTTTTTGTTTAATAGTTTGCTTGATTTGTACAATATGTGAACATATTTTAGTTTATTATGTTCTTTTTGACAATAAATTTACGGATATCAAAAATTTCGTTTAGCTCGTGTCCGTTCGGTCTCGAGCCCGTTTGACCCGTGCCCGTTTGGGCTCGAGCCTATTTGGCTCATTGTCCGTTCGGGCTTGAATATTTGTATAATATGCTTTATTATTTGTATTAGTGACATTTATTGCAAGAATTGTGTTTAAGTTGGTTGTACAATATGTTTGATAATTTGTATTTCTTATTTAAGAGGTGTTTTAATAAGTGCATTAACTATATTTATTGACCAATTAATTAATTGTATTTAATGTACATAATGCTTTATTTATTTTATTTAATGTTAGTATTAATTGTATGTTAGAATTAAATATGAGAGAATTTCTATATATAGTATTGGTTGTTGTACTTATAGCTTTAGAAGTTGTAAGGCTTAATTTTAAATATTCTAATAATAGAAGGCATTCATGCTTTATAATATAGTATGATTATTACTATTACTTAATTAATATTTTATTTATTAATTAATTATCTTTACTGTTCTTATTATTTATTCTACATTTATTACTTTTTTGAATCAAATCATTTCAGCATCCAAATACATGTAGTTTTTTCAGATTATAATTTCATTAGATTTTAAGTCATTCATATTACAACTGATATGAGAAATTATATATATATATTTTTTTAACGGCGAGTTAGTATTTAGTGATTCGAACTCACAGTGACATCCAATTGGGCAGTATGCAAGCATCAAATATTTCTCCTTATGAGATAAACCCCATTCGTGCTTCTATTTTTTCAGGCCCTGAAGGTCCATGATGAGACTCAAACCTAAGACCTCTCCAATGATACTTCCCCAAGGTTTTTAAAAACATTTTATGAACCAATAGGGTCTTTTGATAATGTTGCAATTATTTGAAGTTTAAATTTCTATTCAAATGATTAAATGTGAACAAATGCATGCCATTGTAATTAAGCTTTATTTGTTTGTTAACATTTTAAGCCATTTAATTATGGGGTTTTTTTTTAAGATATGCACTTAGGCATATGATAATAAGTGAGCTCGTGTGTCCTTTTTATTCAGGGATCCACAAAAAAGATACAAAAAATATTTTTTTATTTGAAAAGTGTCAAAAACTAAGAAAAAAAAAAAAAAAAAAAAAAAAAAAAAAAAAAAAAAAAGACGTAAGGACACAAGTTAAAAAATCCCTTTAATTATATATCTAGGTATATGCTAAAGCTTCTCACGTCATGGTATTGCCGTTGCATATGTTGAAATCTTTGTTAATCATAATGAGTTAAAGTTCATAGTTGTCAGGATCCCGATCCTGATCTTAGGATCTTACGATTTTACGATACTGCAAAGCAAAAACGATCCGGATCCCACATAGGATCTTTGCAAGCTTAAGATCTTATAGGATACCGATCTTGACCATACGATCTTAAGATCTAATCCGATCCGATCTTACTTTTTCCGGGTTACAAACTAAAAAAACTATGAATTTATGGGTTGTTTTTTTTGTAGAATTCAAAAAACAATATGTTAATCTTTTTAAACATTTTATAATCGTAATTTAGGACAGTATTTTTATGAAACATTAATAATATTTTGTGTTTATAATGTATAATAATTTGTAGATTTGTATAATATTACAAAAACTATTAAGAAATAACATTAGAGTAGGATCTTAAGATCTCGATCCGATCTTACGATCACGATCTTGCAAAGACGAAAACGATCCTGGGTAGGATCCCGATCTTGAAAACCTTGAGTTAAACAAAACGCAAAGTATTTATTTTTTTCAATATTTTGGCATTTGGACATTGTAACTTTTTTTTTTTTTTTTAATTGTTAAAAGTCACAACGACACGAGTATTGTCTCTACTCTCAAATGGTCAAATTTATGTTGATTGATTTGCATGCGGTCTTTAGGTTTGGCGTCTTTTTGACTTGAAGCTGCAGGCTCAGCCCGTCACTTACTCTTCTTCATTCTTGGATGTCATTGTTTTTGTCCTTCTTACCCAACAAATGGGGCCAAGGATAAATGCACTCGAGACATTTTTCATATACACAATTGATTGACTGGGAAAAATTCAAAGAAATTTGCTACATCCACATAAAAACCTCACAAAAAACTCCCACTCGCTGACGTGTCAGCGGGTGATTGGTTTTTTGTGGGTTCCACATCCCACTAAAAACCAATCACCCGCTGACACGTCAGCGAGTGGGAGTTTTTTGTGGGGTTTTTATGTGGATGTAGCATCCCTCAAATTCAAATATATCAAGACACAAATCTCCGTCATCTATTTAGTTTGATCTAATATTGTAAATTAACCTAAGAGAGTTGAGATCCATGAAGAACCCATACATGTCATAGAACCTATCAACCAATCATAGCCACCCATTTATATTTTTCACATTTTTTTTTTTCAAAACAACATATCTTGCAAACGGTAAATCTTCAAGCTACAAAAAAAATACCATCACGACGAGAATTAAATGATCTTTCTATAGATATGTATTGTTATATACTTTCGACGAACTTTTTTTTCGCCCAGAAAGAATCATATATGATTCGTAAAAATCATATATGATTCGTAAAAAATCATATATGACTCGATTCTTCGAATCATATATGATTCTTACGAATCATATATGATTTTTCTGGGCCAAAAAAAAAGTTCATCGAAAGTATATAACAATGCATGTCTATAGAAAGATAATTTAATTCTCGTCGCGATGGTATTTTTTTTGTAGCTTGACGATTTACGGTTTGCGAAATATTTAAGTTTTAAAAAAAGGGTAGAAGTTTATTTTTTTATTTTGATAAAAAAAAAATGAGTGACTAAAATTGCTTGATGGATTCTATGGTAAAAGTTTGATCTATAAAGAACTTTTAGCTAACCGAAGATTAAACCCTAAAAACTTAAGTCCATATATATATATATATATATATATATATATATATATATATATATATATATATATATATATATATATATATATATATATATATATATATTGTATTTCTTATTATTCTTTTTGTATTTTTTTTTTACCAATTCAAGTTTTCTTTTTTTTCTTTTTACTTTTTTTGCAATTCATGTTCTTTTTTTTCTTTTTTTTTCTTTCTTTTGCTTTTTTTACAACTCTGTTTTTTCTTTCTTTTTTTTTTTGTCTTTTTTTTCTAATTCACTTTTTTTTTCTAATTCACGTTTTTTTCGCCTTCATACGTTTTCGTCTCTTTTCATACATTTTTGTCTGTTTTTGTCCATATTTATACGTTTTCAAACGTTTTCGTCCATTTTGATACGTTTAATTACGTTTTCGTCTGTTTTCAGATGTTTTTGCACGTTTTTGTCCGTTTTTTACGTTTTTGTCTATTTTAAACGTTTCCGTCTATTTTAAAACGTTTTCGTCTGTTTTCATATGCATTCATGTGTTTTCATACGTTTTCGCCCGTGTATGTCCGTTTTCATACGTTTTGTATGTTTTCTTACGTTTTAGTTCGTTTTCATATGTTTTCGTCCGTTTTCATACATTTTCGTCCGTTTTCATCTTTTTTCTTTCGTTTTCGTTCATTTTTCATACGTTTTCGTCTATTTTCAGACGTGTTTTTACGCTTTCATACGTTTTTGTCCATTTTTCATACGTTTTCGTCTGTTTTCATATGTGTTTCTCGCTTTCGTCCGTTTTTCGCCCATTTTCGTCAATTTTCTTACGTTTTTGTTTGTTTTCATACGTTTCCGTCTATTATTAATACATTTTCGTCCATTTTCAGACGTGTTTTTTACGCTTTCATATTTTTTTTGCCCGTTTTCTTACGTTTTGGCAATATCATAAGTGTGTCTGCTTTCATCTATTGGTGGTGATGGAGGAACCTTTGATAAGACATGTGATATCATGTAACACCCCCAAAATAGAGATTCGCGGAAGCATACAAGTATTTCGGGGTGCTACAAAAATTGGAATCACAACACAAGATACAGAGAGAACGGATTGAAAATCCGTTTGAATTCCATTACATAAATTAAGTCTAATGTCATACATAAGTTTCATGTTTAATAAAGTACGGCCCAATCACATATTGGTCCCAAAAATTTTCAGAGTCATGCTTATGTAAAAACACTTATTATTCTTATGACTCACGCCATGCTATGCCTTCAAAGTGAACATACTTAAGCACCTGAAAAACATGCTAAAAGTCAGCTAACGCTGGTGAGTCTATAGGTTTAAAGTAAATAAGCACGTATGGACCATGGCAATAATCATCAAGCACACACTAATTCCGTATGCAACACTAAGCTTAACAAACCGAACTAGACAACAGCATGCCAAAGGCATAAGTACAAATAAAGGTGCCCGCGAGTGATAATCCATAGTCACTCGGAAAAAGGTCGTCATGGTATACATCTGCGTTTGCCTACCCGGTCAAACCGAACGGAGGCGTCACCCTCAATAGATCTATTTATATCATACGCGTTTCCCAGCGGGAATTCACGGTTGTTGATAGTGGGCAAAATGGGATTCAGGCAAACTTAGGTTTCCGCATACCAGTGTGTAAAAACAAGTTCAGTTTAGGTCCATGAAAACAGTTTTGCATGTTTCTTACCCCAAGTTTATAAAACAGTACTTATAAGAAAATGGCTATAAACTCACCTTAAAAGATAACAATCTGCTAGTCAACAAGTAAACAGTGCAACCGCTCCGACACGCTACCTAAGTAAGTATGGTAAGTCTTAGTACATCGTTCGTGCTTTAAGTGCTTTGACTTATTTGAAAAAAAAATTATGCGTTACCAAGTGTTCGTGTATTTCTTGCTTGTTGTGTGGTACGTACGTTTCAAAAAGTAGTTTATTAGAAATGCTCTTGGTGATGGCTCGTGGTGGAAGTGTTTATAACGGAACATCCGTGCGTTGTATTCTTCGTTATAATACGCAAGTAATATATATATATATATATATATATATATATATATATATATATATATATATATATATATATATATATATATATATATATATATATATATATATATATAGGGAGGCGTTATTGTGGTGTACAAGCTTAATATAGATAAAATAGATACACATGTGAACCATTGGATCAAACTTGATAGATGAGATTAGATATTAAATAGATGAGTGACACAATTGTAATTAAATAAAAAACAAATGGCATTTGTGTACCAAATTTTTATACGAGCGTACACCTTGTGTTGATCATCATTAAGATTTCAGTTAAAAAAAAAAAGTTTGGTAGCCACAATAACGCACCCACCACAATTCTACCGGATATCATTATGCAATTCAAAATTAACATCATAATCCCCAAAATTGATGAATCAATAGAAAATCCCCAGATTTTCGATCTATATTTTTTCTTTTAATACAATTAGCAAAGGTGTATTTGCAATCATAAACAACTAGTATGGCGATTTTTGAACCCCTAGTGATCGACAACGGGAATGAAGAAGAAGTAATGCTTGGTAATTGATACATTGTTCGTCTTTTTTTTTTTTTTTTTTTTTTTTTTTTTTTTTTTTTTTTTTATGCAATGAATATTGATTACTTGTTAATTTCGTCGTTGGTTTTTGGTTTCAGTCCGACGAAGTGGAAGGTTCTCAAATGTTGGACGACAAAACAGAGATAATGAGGAGATGATTTATGTATTTCTTCTTAAGAAATACACAATACCAACTATTGGGTAAAGAGTGAGTTGATTTATGTGTATTAGCTACTTGTTGTGTATGACTTGAATGAGTGGTATAAGCTTCTTACCTGACTTATGTGTATGAGTTGAATGGGTTGTAGAAGTTACTTAGCTAACTATAGTTTCATATATGTTTTGAAAATAAGCTATTAGATGATTATTTGTATTAGTTTCAGATGGATGTTTTTGAAATAAGCTACATGCCAAATTAGACGAATATGCTAGTACTATGTTATGGAGTTTGCTCTATTGGCAATTAGTAGTAGTTTCTCAGTTGATATTGAAAATATATAACAGCCAGTAAGAAGCTAGAAGCTGTAATTACCTCAAGATGGTATTTCTTCTGTAACATTTTCGCACACTTTCAGTATACACACACACATCCACCAACTGAACAACAACCCTTCACAGAGGAGAGATTGTGTCCCTGGGTCAATAAATCCATGAAATGCTGCTGTTGTTGCAGCAAGTACCAAACATCCCTTGATGAAAATTGCATGAAGAACACATGGAAAAAAAATCATGTCCGACCCGAAGATATGATACATGTTAGAAAATAAATGTGCATTAAAAATTAAATTAGATTAGCATAAGATATATTGATATGAGTCTGCAAGAATCTTGTATTTTGCCTTTGTTGAACAAAAACGAAAAACTTATCGGATAAATGACCTATTTAAATGGTAAAATACAAGAGAAAAACTCATAGCTATCCATATCTTCAGTGCGACCAATAATACTAGTTGTCCAAGGCTCAACAACAGGAGGCTCAAAGTTCTTAGGTAAAGACTTTCCACACGCATCGCACTCGCTGACATTCAACTGTAAACCATGTCACATCAAAAAGATGTCAGGAATTTGTTGATTATGTGTATTAGTTGAAGTAAGATATTGTGTATTGGTTATTAGGTGATTTGAAATAAACTACTTATAGATGTTGTATATATTAGCTACGTATAGCTATTTCTAAATAAGCTATTAATTGATTATGTGTATTAGCTACTCAGATAATTATGTGTATTAGAAGAAATAAACTTATGTGTATTAGTTGGTAATGATTCATGTGTATTAGTTGCATCCATGTGTATTAGTTGCTAAGGATTCATGTGCATCAGTTGCATATATGTTTTGTACTAGTTTAGTATGTGTGTTAGTTGAAATAAACTTATGTGTATTAGTTGATATCGCACTACACATAAAAGAGTAGGGCTTGGAATGTGGATAATGACATTGTATTTGATGAAGTATCAGAATCCCAGATGCGGTTAGAGTATGGCTTGGAAAGAGGGACGATTCAGATCAAAACCCGTTTTGTGGTCATGTTATTGGAGCCATTGATGGTTGCATATATATGTTCGAAAGGTTCTTTAAAGATTCTACCATGAATACGGTCTGGAAATATGACCCGGTTTTAAATATTTCGAATGAAGTGAATCCCATATCTATCGGTAGAGCTTATTGCAAAACAGGTATGCTAAACAACAAACTTTTTGTTGTAGGCGGTGTTAGCAGGGGTCGCAGTGTCGCGGTGGGTTAACACCACTCCAATCTGCTGAGGTTTTTAATCCACAAATTGGGTTGTGGTTGGAAGTGCCCAGCAGGCCATTTTCAAAAGCACAAGTGCTACCAACTGCATTTTTAACAGATTTGCTTAAGCCTATTGCAACAGGTTTGACATCTTATAGAAGTAAACTATATGTTTGGCCTTTTTGTCGATGTAGGTGGTGAAGTTTATGATCCTGAAACAAATGCGTGTGTCAATATGCTTACAAGCATGGGTGAAGGGTGGCTTGCTAAACAGGCGGGAATTAAACTGAGTTTGATTGTTGATGGTGATTTGTATGCATTGGATCCATTCAGTTCTCTTGAAAGGTGCTAAAATAAAAGTTTATGATTATCAAGATGATACTTGGAAAGTGATTGAAGGTGGTGATGTACCTATTCGTGACTTTGCTGAGTCAAATCTCCATATTTACTCGCGGGCTATTAGGCAAGCTTCGTGTTATCACTAAATATGGAACGTTATTGCATCTATAAATTTTGGTTCTACCGAGCTAATGAGCAGTCAAAATCTTGATATTTAGGCGAATGTTGTCCAAGAAGGCTTGAATTTTCTATATGTAGCTCTGAGTTAACATTTACATTGTTGATTTCTTTATGTTGTGCGGTAGCTATTCCATTGGGCTGGTAAGTTCACTATGCCAGTAATGCTATAAAGTTTGTCGATATGGTTCTCTTTATGTTATAATGTTATAAAGGATATGTGACTTGGGATACTACTCTGTACATGAGAAGATCATATCATGATTTTGAAATTGAAAACAATATATCAAAAGAAACAGGTATCTTCTTTTGATTTACACTCTGTTCCCGAGTACAAAACGGAAAGAAGAGAAATGAAGAGATGAAAAAAGAGAGAAAAGAAGAGAAGATGAAAAAATTTTGATTTTTAATCTTGTGTTCCCGAGTTGGAAAGAAAGGAAGAGAGATGTTAGCAAAAAAAGCTTTAAAATCACCTTCTCTCCAAATCATCCCAATTTGGGAAGAAGATTAGGAGAGAAGTTTTGGCATAATTTCCTCCTCTCTTCTCTTCTCTTCTTTCCAAAAAAAACTCAGGAACACAATCTTTTTTGAATTTCCTCTCCGCTTCTCTTCTTTTCCTTCCAAATTAAAACTCGGGAACGCAGTGTTAGAATGTTATACTGACGGAGTTCTCATTTATTTTTCATACTAGAGTAAAAAAGAATCTCAAATTAAAAAATGCACATTCATTTAGTTTTGTGACAAAAATCTGTATGGGGTAAAAGTCATATAAAGTTGTGCAGTTAAAAGTCATATGAAGTTAAGTTATTAGCCCATTTGTTTTAAACAATTGCACGAAATAAATAAATAATAATAATTTAGTACAATATAATCATATGTTATGTTATTTGATTTAAACAACCAGTATACTAAATTAATACGTAACTAAAATTATATGTCAAAACCCCGTGCACGCATGGGGTAATATAACTAGTAAAAGTTATAGACAAATGACTGTTGCGCCAAATAAAGGTACTGCAATTGGGATGTAGGACGTTGAAAATAAAATGTTATATAACATGATACATGCTATAAAGGAATAAGAAGAATAAGGACATTGTATTATCCGGTTAGTTAGGTTCCATAACGTATGAATAACTAATTAGTAAGGATGGGGGAATTTAACATGGGATTACAATTGGAAAAAATCAAATCATGAAAAATACTAAGATTACTATAATACCCTTATAATAAATGTCTAATTAATTCATCTTATTTATTTTGATCTTGATCTATGAACTTTGATCAAACGGTCTACATGTGTGCTTATTTTATCTATTTTAACCTTGTACATCACATGAACGCAAATTTTTATATATATATATATATATATATATATATATATATATATATATATATATATATATATATATATATATATATATATATATATAGGGCTGTAAACAAACCGGACGAACACAAACGGAGCCTTGTTCATGTTCGTTCATTTAATTTTATAAAAGGACACGGACGCTTAAACGAACGGATTTTCTTGTTCATGTTCGTTTATTAAGAAAATGAGTTGTTCATGTTCGTTTATGTTCGTTCATTAAGACAATAAACGAACATAAACGATCGAACATAAATAAAAATTGACAAACAAACATAAACTTATAAAATTCTTCATAATATATTATTTTATAAGTGTTGTTTTATTTAAACAAAACAATTTTTAAAATTATAAAATTCAAAAATATGATATATATATAGATTTGGGTTAAAATAAAAAGGGTCTTATAATAAAAAGTGTAGGAAGGATTGTGAGGGCGACATGTGTCATCCCTATGCCACATCATATGACACATCATATGACACATGTCACCACCCCCACCCCCCCCACCCACCCACCCCCCCCCCCCGCAAAAAAAAAATTTTTTTTTCCCGCCAAAAAAAATTTTTTTTTTGGGGCAAAAATTTTTTTTTTTCCCGCCAAAAAATTTTAGTGCATCACAGTTATAAAGTTACTGCATCACAATTATAAAAGTTACTGCATCACAGTTTTAAATTTTAGTGCATTAAAGTTATAAGTTACTGCAACATAGCTGATGCACTCAAACTATTAACTATGATGCAGTAACTTATAATAAAGATGCACCAAAACTTAAAAAAGAATCGTATTTTAATTGTGATGCAGTTACATACATATATGATGCATAAAACTTATGATAATTCAGTTTCTTTATAACCATGATGCAGTAACTTTATAACCATGATGCAGTAACATTAAAACCATGAATGCAGTAACCGTGATGCAGTAAAATCATAATTGTGATGCAGTAAACGTGATGCAGTAACTTTATAACCGTGATGCAGTAACTTTATAACTGTGATGCACTAAAAAATTTTGGCGGGAAAAAAAAAAAAAAATTTTTTTTGCCCCAAAAAAAAATTTTTTTTTTGGCGGGAAAAATTTTTTTTTTCGGCGGGGGGTGGGGTGACACGTGTCATATGATGTGTCATATGATGTGGCAAGGGGGTGACACATGTCACTCCCACAATCCTTCCTACACTTTTTATTATAAGACCCTTTTTATAATAACCCCACCCTATATATATATATATATATATATATATATATATATATATATATATATATATATATATATATATATATATATATATATATATATATGAACATAAATAGATAAATAAACACAAACGAACGTTAACAAACGCATAATCGGACGTTCACGAACATAAATGAACGTACAACACTTTTTGTTCATGTTCGTTCATTTAACTAAACGAACGAACATAAACGAACTTTTTACCGAACGGTTTATGAAATGCTCAGTTCGTTTACAGCCTTATATATATATATATATATATATATATATATATATATATATATATATATATATATATATATATATAATACACAAAGCACTCTCTCTCCAAAATTTTCAAATTTACAAGAAATAATACATGATTTACAACACTTTAATGCACCCAATTTTCATAATTACAACAAATTATATATATATATATATATATATATATATATATATATATATATATATATAATACACAAAGCACTCTCTCTCCAAAATTTTCAGATTTACAAGAAATAATGCATGATTTACAATACTTTAATGCACCCAATTTTCATAATTACAACAAATTAAGCATATTGTACAACAAAAATAAGCATAATATCATTTTCATACCAAAATTACATAATCACAACATTAATGCTATTAAAAACACCCCTTCATCAAAAATTACAATCATTTAAGCACGATGTACAATGTACAATAGCTGCAACCACAACCCTACTGTCTTAATCTATCTCCGTACACTATCAACCATCACTCTTAAAACAACAACAACGACTCGAAATACAAAGACAGATCTCAAGTTTTGTTCAACGCCGGTAGTAGTTAGTTGAGATCTAACGAGTTAAAACAAAACCATCATTGATCGCATAATATAATCTAAACCTAAGCACTTAAAAAAAGTTAACAATATTTATGTCCAAACTTAAAAAAAAAAAAAAAAAATGAAAGTGGCCTTAGATAAGATATTATCAACGGTCTCAGAATTTTAATAGTTTATTATTCTTGCAAAAAGATTTTCGCCAACTTTAAATATATTGTCACCGTAAATAAAAAATGAAAAAAAAACAATTATTCGTTGACAAAATCAATTACAGGGTACCCGCCGCTGTAACGCGCGGGCACCTTGCTAGTATATATATATATATATATATATATATATATATATATATATATATATATATATATATATATATATATATATATATATATATATATATAGGGAGAGGATCGGGTGAGGACTGACATCTAAGTACGGATGGTGCAGATTAATTACAGTCATCCATCTAGTCAACCACCTTATCTTTAGTCAAAAAAGCGGACTGGCAATATCGTAAATATCCCGTCTTTTTTCAAAGTAGTTAATATCATATTAGCTTTTTTTTCTTAAAAAATTCAAAAAAATCTGAAAAAATTAAAAAAAAAAAAAAAAAGAAGAAAAGAAAGAGGATAACAAGTTATTAAAAATCGCTGAAAAAATTTCAAAAAAAAATCGTTTTCATCGTTAAAGGTATTGTGATATTAGCTTCTAATTTTGACTTTTTTACAGAAGTCAAGATCTGATATCACATAAGCCTTTTCTTTTAATTAAAATTTTAATATCACAATAACTTTTTTAATATCATAAAAACTTTTTCTTAATAAAATTGTTAATATCACCATAACTATCTTGTGTTTTTTAATATCATGGTTCATTTTACATGTAAAAAAAGCTTAGTATCATGGTTGGTTTATAATATCACCGTTTTATAAATATCACCGTATCATAATATCGTTAATATCACCATAATTATCATGCTTTCTTAATATCAAAGTTAATTTTCTTAATATCGTAATAAAAAAAAAACAATGATATTAAGTTTTTTACAAATATCAAAGTAACTATTTAAGTAAATATCGTTAATATCACAGTAGAACTCATAATATTATTAATATCGTGGTAGGATTAACAATCACAAAAACAAAAAAGTGCTCAAAATAATCTGAAAAAATAAAAAAAATGAAAGAAGACAACAATAGTAAGGACTAAGGAGCCCTCAAAAGGAAAAAAAATTTTAAAAATCATTTGCATGGTCAATTGGTACCGCGATAATAGCGTGCGTGTTTGATGTGTGTATGATTATATTTAGATCAGATCTGGATGGACGGTCCAGATCTGTCTGTACGTCCGCATTAAAATCCAAAATCTGCACGTGATCCTCACTATATATATATATATATATATATATATATATATATATATATATATATATATATATATATATATATATAGGGTGGGGTTATTATAAAAAAGGTCTTATAATAAAAAGTGTAGGAAGGATTGTGGGAGTGACATGTGTCACCCCCTTGCCACATCATATGACACATCATATGACACGTGTCACCCCACCCCCACCCACCCCCCCCCCCCCCCCCCCCCCCGCCGAAAAAAAAAAATTTTCCCCGCCAAAAAAAATTTTTTTTTTGGGCAAAAAAAATTTTTTTTTTTCCCGCCAAAATTTTTTAGTGCATCACAGTTATAAAGTTACTGCATCACGGTTATAAAGTTACTGCATCACAATTATGATTTTACTGCATCACGGTTACTGCATTCATTATTTTAATGTTACTGCATCATGGTTATAAAGTTACTGCATCATGGTTATAAAGAAACTGAATTATCATAAGTTTTATGCATCATATATGTATGTAACTGCATCACAATTAAAATACGATTCTTTTTTAAGTTTTGGTGCATCTTTATTATAAGTTACTGCATCATAGTTAATAGTTTGAGTGCATCAGCTATGTTGCAGTAACTTATAACCTTAATGCACTAAAATTTAAAACTGTGATGCAGTAACTTTTATAATTGTGATGCAGTAACTTTATAACTGTGATGCATTAAAAATTTTTGGCGGGAAAAATTTTTTTTTTTTTTTTGCCCCAAAAAAAATTTTTTTTTGGCGGGAATTTTTTTTTTTTTTTTTGCGGGGGGGGGGGGGGGGGGGGGGGGGTGGGTGGGTGGGTGGGTGGGGGGGTGGGGGGGTGGGGGGTGGTGACATGTGTCATATGATGTGGCATAGGGGTGACACATGTCGCCCTCACAATCACCCTCACAATCCTTCCTACACTTTTTATTATAAGACCCTTTTTATTTTAACCCAAATCTATATATATATATATATATATATATATATATATATATATATATATATATATATATAGGGAGACTTTCTTACGAGAATCATCTTATCTGCGAGAACTGAGAGAACCACAAAAAACATACATGCACGCCTTTTAAAATAAAATAAAAATACATGCAAATCATCAATAATCGTAAGTATCCACCTATGTTCTTCAATATCATCATGAATTAATCATCTTTTTCACAAAAACCTTACACACGACCGCAATATTATCATTGCACGCCTTATAAGAACATACATGCACACCTTCAAAGAAAAATTATGTTTTTCTGATTTCTTATCAAATTCTTTAGAACAACTATATTTTTAAAACATATATGTTGTTTTTAGAACATATGTGCAAAACTACGATTATTGAGCATGTATGTTTTTTGTGGTTCTCTCAGTTCTCGCAGATAAGATGGCTCTCGCAAGAAAGTCTCACTATATATATATATATAGTTAGCATAATAATAATAATTATGTATTTAATTAAGTAAACATGTTTTGAGAAAATAATATAATAATAGTGTTAGTAGAGGAATATTATATTATAAATATTATTTATAATATAATTTTAATTATAAGTATTTAAATAAATACTTTATATTTAGAATATATATATATATATATATATATATATATATATAAGTATTTTAGCAAAAATACTCTAAGTGTTATAGTTTTTAGAAAATTGGGCATGACCCGTTCATTTATTCATCGTTTCCGTTTTCCTCAAATGTTGCCATTTTCTCAACTAGTCCGTTCGTTAAATATCTTTGCAAAGTTAGTACGTAATATATATATATATATATATATATATATTATATATATATATATATATATATATATATATATATATTCTCACTATTAATATAGTTTTAGATATAATTCGTTATATGATACAAAAATAATTACCGTAAGTTCAATTATATGTCAAAATTCATTTTTGTCACCCGAAATGTTTAGTGGGCTTAAAATTCACCATTGGGCCCATTAGCCCAATAATTTGTCCAAAACCGTTTAATCCGGTTTAAGTTACGATATATATATATATATATATATATATATATATATATATATATATATATATATATATATATATATATATATATATCGTTATATATCAAAATAAATTTTATGTGTCCGGTAACAATTTTTGGTCAAAATGTCAAAGTTGAAAAACTTTTGTTGTACTTGGCCCACTGTTCAACGAACACCCCTATTGGGCTCAAAATATACACTTGGCCCAAAAAACAATTTTAGTGTTTATAATTACGTAACTTTTTATAATTAAATGTAATTAACACCTATAATTAAGTAAATAATCTCAAAAGTCAATCTTGGTCAAATTTCATACCATTCGACCCAAAATAATTATTTTCGACCAAAAATAATTCTTTTCACCAAAAATTGCATTTTCACTAATTAATTATAATTAGTCAAGGCTAATTCAATATATGCTATAATGTAATCTTTCAAGTAAGAATTCCACCAATTCACCATACGAGCCAAAATTTTATGTTTTACAAAACCCCAATAATTTCATAATTTTTAATATGGGCGATTTATATATATATATATATATATATATATATATATATATATATATATATATATATATATATATATATATATATATATATATATCGTCTTAAAATCGCGTAATTAACACTAATCACTTTTGTATTACCAAATTTGTACCACAAGCAACAATATTTATTACACAAGCAAGAAATAATCATATGAACTCATAGCATTAAATGAGGGTCGATTACATTCATGCAAACATATATATGTATATTTTTCATCTTGACAATATATATATATATATATATATATATATATATACTATATATATATATATATATATATATATATATCACTTGGTAACATCTTTGATCATCATAAAAACATGAAATAAACAAGATTTGAAAAGTTTTATGAATCCTTACAAAGTGTTGGTGTTTAACGTGGCTAGGAAGAACAAGAGGAGACCCAAAATGCTTCAAGTTTAACCCAAATCACCTTCTATATTACCCAAAACACTTGATTTTTATACCCAAATTAACTTGATCTTCAAAATTTATGTATGTATTGTTTGTGTGTAAGATGACTTTGAGATGCAAAATGGGAATATTACATGTAATATGGTTAATAGATTTGGTTAAAAGAGTGTTTGTTGGGTAAAAGGGTGTTTAGTGGTTATTAGGCTAAATTGCATATGCTTATTTGAGGGGGAGGGTGAGGTGGCCGGTTATGGCATCAAGGAAGAGTGGGAGATGATATTTTTACTCCCCGTGGGTGTATCGTGTGTCAGTTTAAGCTTAAATGTTACCGAAATGTCCCGGTTTGACCTTTTTAGACACGTATACCGTATACGTAAAATAAAGTTTTTAGCCACGATTTTGTCAGAAATGTAATAAAATTTCATTACTGACTCAAAATATATTTACTGGACTATTACCATAGGTACTGTAGTGTCAATTCGCGTGCGGCGTTGTTTTTCAGAAAAATGCGAGAAAGCTCTCAGTAAATTACGAAACTTGTCAGTAACTATTTGAAATGGAATATTTTATGCTTAATGACAAAAATAAACCTTTTTCAATGATGACTATAAGCTACAGTGTGCGGGACAGTTCCCGAAAATGTTCAGAAATGTACCGAAACATGCAGAATCATGCAAAAATGCATATAATACCTGAAATAAAAATAATAAATAGAAATTTATTATTAAATTAATGTGTGAAAATTTACCAATTGTCACATATCACTGGTGATATGACTAGTGCTATCACCTGTGATATCACAGTTGATGTCACATAGGATATCACCGGTGATATCACCTGTGATATCACAGGTGTTTGAGCTTCTTCAGTTTATTTTATGGATATGTTGTGCTTTCTTCAACCACAATTGCAATTTTTGACTAGGCCATATTCTGCAACTGAACATCTGAACGAGGAAGAGATGAAGCATTTTGTGAAAGAACGAAGAAATATAAGGATTATGGAAGTAACTAGAAAAGTGCGTGCCATATAATATAGTTTAAATAAGAAGCATTTTAAATTATTATCAACTTAAAAAATTACAACTAATACAACTTTAATATGAAACAACCAGATAAACAAAACACATCAAACGAGTTTTGAATATCATTTTTTGCTATTTTCAACAACGTATAACCTACCACATGTAAATCAAAATATATCTCTGTTGATATTCATTTTGATAACTTGCAATTTCGTACTACTTTACATTTTGTAATATCACAAGTGTTTCAGCTACCTTCTATTTGTTGAATAAGTGTTGGTGATGAGGAACCTGTGATATGACATGTGCTATCACCGGTGATATCACATGTGATATCACAATGGATATCACCAGTGATATCACCTATGATATCACATGTGATATTACAGGTGTTTGAGCTTCTTTAGTTTATTTTATGGATATGTAGTGCTTTCTTCAACCACAACTGCAATTTTTTACTGGGCCGTCTTTTGTAACTGAACATCCAAATGAGGAAAAGATAAAGCATTTTGTGGAAGAACGAAGAAATACAAGGATTATGAAAGTAACTAGAAAAAGTGCATGTTAACTGTTGTACACAATGATGTAAACTTATATACTTTTGAGTTATTTGAATGAATGAATATATATATATATATATATATAGTATATATATATATATATATATATATATATATATATATATATATATATATATAGAGAGAGAGAGAGAGAGAGAGAGAGAGAGGTGGGTTCTATTAAAAACCCACTTTGGTAGAAAAGTGAGAAAAGTGTATAAATCACCCCCTCCCATTCCCCCCCCCCTTTTTTTTTCCCAACTCAAGGGGCTTGATTGTAACTTCTTTTATTCTTTATGGGTGTGTTTTGTAAATTTGCACCTTTCATATATAATGCTAATTTTCTCTCATTTTTTCTTTTTCTTCTTTCTATCATTTCACGCACCATCTTCTTTCTCTCATTTTATCTCATTTCTCTCTCAATTTCACATTTATCAAATGGAAGATTAACGAAATCATCTCATCACCAAATCATATCATGTTATCTGATAATCGTATCGTGTTAACTCATCATAGTTTATCAAATCGAAGATCAAATTAAGGTATGTTACTGATTTCGATTATGGTTATGATGTTTTTGCTACTTAAAATCAATTATAAAGCTTATGTATGTGGTTGTTGTTGATTTATCTGTATGAATTGTTGTTTTATGAAATTTGAATCGTTAATCATCATCTTTGTTTATATATGTAACGATTTTATGAGTTTTTGACATGATTCATTGTATAGAATAGTTATTTTTAAACGAAATTGAGAAATAAATACATGGAAAACATATTTCAAAAAAACTGCACACCAAGTGTTTGATAAAATGTCTGAATGGGATTTTATAACTGCGATGCACTAATTTTACACCGTGGGTATATTACATCTTTCAATAATAGACACATATTCATATGATTGTGCATGTTTTGTTAATGCTGAATATTTGATTATAAAAATATCTAGGATAAGCACTTTGTGAAACACCCTCTAGAAAAAAGAGTATTTTTGGCCATTAATTATTTCTTGTGAATAAGGTGTTAAATCAATTGATAAGCTGATGTTAGTGTTACTATATTGGCCTGTAGGATGCTTTTATATTCATTTCCCTTTGCAATGCTTTTTTACATCCAAAAGAATAAAAGTGTAATAGCTTTTAAACATTAAAGTACAATATCTGTTTCTTGACTACCAAAAGTCAAAATGGATTATAAAAGATTACAATATATTAGAAAGTCACATAATATATATTTTTTAATTTTATAGATAATGAAGATTGTTACGGTAATAACGATAAGTGAAATAATTGTACGATATACTATATCTACACTTGAAAATATTGGTGATTTTTCTTGAAGAATTGTGCAATGACTGTTATTATGTCAACATCTATGTACATGCGACATGTACCTTACAATTACTTGTAAGGTATCTTAAAAATGAAAAAAAGTTATCTATCACGGTAAATCTTAATTAATAGTTATAATTTTTGTAATCCGTGATAATCAGGTAGTGCTTCTTTTGCTTTATGTCTGAAATTCATTCAATTTACCAAACGGATACACTAAAGTGACACAAACAGACGCACTAAAGTTCGTCAAACAGATGCAGTAAAGATGCATCATATTTTATCATTTTTCCCTTTTGTGTGTAATTGTCGTATTTTACTGATGGTCTCTACGCATGCATATAGTTTACTGATCTTGTACATGTTTGTGTATCGAGATGTACATCAGGATGTGGACTCGATTGAGACTGGTCTTGTTCGAAGGCTTGCGAACTTTATTCTCTATGATTAGTGCAAATAGTGTTGAATATCTTAAGAATACAAGATTCTATATGATGTATCCAATATGAAATGATCTAAAAAAATATATGGTTCAATTCATGTAAAAGAGAATGAAAAACAAAATAGGTAAAAAAGGAACGAGTCAAATGGGTCAAAAGTCACCAAAGTGTATATTTAATGTGCATAAGTATTCCACATCTATATTGAATCGTTAGCCAAATTTGCCCGACCCTCTATATGCCACCTTCACTTGTAGTATATAAAGGTGAAAGACTCTATATGCCACCTTTACTTGTAGTATATGAAGTTGAAAGAAGCGTACTTACACTGTGGGCCCATGCAGGTAACGAGGATCATAGGGTTCTTGAGAACCGCAACTTTCGAGATGGATGAAAACACGCAACAGGTACCTTACAGTTACTTGTGCCACATTTGGAAAAGTTATCCATCAAGGTAAATCTTAATTAATAGTCATAGTTTTTGTAATCCATGATAATCAGGCAGTGCTTCCTTTGGTTTATGTCTGAAATTCATTAGATTTACCAAACGGATGCACTAAAGTGACCCAAACAGATGCACTAAAGTTCATCAAACAGATGCAGTAAAGTTGCATCATATTTTATCATGTTTCCCTTTTGTGTTTAATTGCCGTATTTTGCGGATGTTTCTACACATGCATATAGTTTACTGATCTTGTACTTGTATGTTTGACAGTGTCTGGAGTGGATGCTAAAGTGCATAATCTAATATAGAACAACATGGAATGTTCATACATAAAAGTTATCCCATTTATGAAACTAGCGCAAAGGTATTGGTTTTGAATATGTGTAACATGAAAAGTAGATAATAGCATTTACATCTTGTGTTGTAAACTCCTTGTAGTAATAAGATATACAATTTGTATAGATCTTGTAAATATAAGTATCGCATTCAGAAATGAATTGACTTCAGCTTCAAGATTTCATTATAATAAAGTTCCATATTCTATATTTGTGGTTTTAATATATATTTGTCTATCACTTTTATTACTTTGGAATATTGTTATCAGTGGATGATGTAGCAGGTGGTATCTCAGTAGAGTCGTTCTTTGAAGGCTCGTCAACTTTAATCATTAACCGTGTTTGTCGTAACCTTGTCTCGAGCCTTCTTTTCATCGATTTCATTACACTAAAAGTATTGAACTTGTTTTGCTTTATGATACAAACGGATGCACTAAGTACATCAAACAGATGCACTAAGTACATCAAACAGATGCACTAAAGTTCCACAAACAGACGCACTAAAGTGCCTCAAATATATGCACTCAAGTCATAGATGAGAATGAACACACCCGTTAATGTAAATGAGAAACAAATGCGTTTACCAAATGTACTAAAGATGAAGGGCTAAAGTTGTATATTACAAAAACATTTATGGTGCGGTTGGGAGTAAAAAATATAAACCTGCAGATATAGTTGAACAAAAAGATAGCAGTAAACATACAAAAAACTAGTCGTGTTAGGAACGAATTAATCTTATTATAAACTTAACTTGCATGTACAAGAGATGCATTTGCATTGATGAGTGATGCTACAATCAGAATACAATGTCTCATAATATATAGTAAGCTAAACAAAAAACTGGTAAATAAGATTTTTACAAGCTAAGCATTGACTATCGTCAAATTCTTGCAAAATCTAAAACATTCAGAGAATCCTCTCAAATCTTCTACCTTTCGATGCCTATAAAGTAGCCATCTTGTAACAAATCATCATCAACATTCAACCAATAACCAATGTCATCTTCTCGTATGACAAAATCATCTTCGTCACTAAAGTCATCCATTCCAGGAAGTTGCATATGGGTTAGGTCAAATGTGTATTGCTAAATAGAACCTGAATTAGTTGAACAATCATTATGAGTTTTGCTAAAAAGAACCTAAATTAGTTGAACAATCTTTATGAGTTGAACAATCATTATGTAATATTCCGCACAGATGCCTTATTTTTCTAATACAGATGCACTAAAATGTACAGAAATTATTATATTGCCAAACACCCCCAATGTTTACTACATTTCCGAATAATCCTTATGCAATATTACATACACATGTCTTATTTTTTTTAAATAAAGAAATGTACACAAATTAGTATATTAGCTAAACACCACCAATGTATATTAAATGAATTCAATATTTCCGAACATACAAAAATATCAAATGATTTTGAATAATCATTATGCAATATTAGTATATTGCCAAACATATTAAAATATCAAATGAGTTTAATGATCCTTATGCTATATATCATACAGATACATTATTTTTTTTTAATGTAGATACACTAAAATATGCACAATTTTACTAACTCTAATTGATATACTAGTTAGTTAATATGGAACTAAAAAACTGTCAAGAATATAAATTTCATAAAAATATTATCGTTTGATTTTTTTACTTACCACAATCTAGAGTATCAGCCCTGCGAAACTTGAAGAGCTTTTGTACTCTTTGCTAGTTTTCTTCATTGTTTCCAACAAATACGTACACCAATCCATTTTCATGATTTCTTATTCATTATTGTTGCACGGTAGAAACTTCTGGTTGATGGTTATAAGTTTTAGACATTCACTGATGATTGAGAAAAACACTACAAATAAGTTAAGTTTGAACTCTCTCCCATTATGATGTTCTTAGAAGAGTTTCTGCACCACACTTTTTATGTATAATATATCATTTGGATATTAATATTTAGTCATAACTATTACAATAATTATTATAACATAGATGCACTAAAATATTTCATACAGATGCGTTAATATTTCAATACACTAATCAAATACACAAATGATCAAACAGATTTCAGTGTTCGATGTATTAATCATATTGCTTAATCATACTCAATAAGATGCCTTAACGTATCACAAGATGCGCTAATAGCAATAAATGATGCAACTATTTATCACACACCATAACATTTATGACAAATACCTTAAATGATTTCAGTTAACCTGATGCAGCAACCTCAAACACAGATGCACTAATACAGTATGATGCCCTAACTTGTAATTTTGAGGCTGCAAGTATACACACAGATGCAACAACCACAAACACAGATGCACTAATACAAACTGATGCCCTAACTTGTAATTTTAATGCCGCAAATAAACATAATATGCCATAAGATGTCATATCATCCAAAATTAAACACATTTGCTGTAAATTAGTGCATCTTAGTTATAAAATCTTACTCAAGCATTTTATCAAACACTTGGTGTGCAACTTTAATTAACACATTATTCATGCATTTTTTCATCAAATTTGTTCCATATTTTGTAGAAAACATGATGATATGGTGATAAACTTTCAACAAAACTTAAAAGAATCATTACAACATTGATTTAAATTTGATCAATAACCAAAATTAGTGCACTTACAGGTTAAATCTTGTTTCTTCTTCATTTTTAGATGATTCAATGTTCAAAATTCACCAGTATTTCAGTGGATTATTGACCAGGTTATCAAATTATTTCATCCACGATGGAAGATGGTGGCTACGGTGGTGGTGGTAGCGGTGAGTCGCCTCATACAGATAGAGTATCTCATCGTCATGTTTCGGCGTCGGTGTAATGGTGGTGGAAGACGGTGGCGACGGTGGTTGCACGACGGAAGACGGCGGCGACGGTGGTGGTGGTGATGGTTAGTGTGTGTGTGTGTTTGAATCGGTAAGTGTGTGTTTGAACCAGGTATGTGTGTTTGGATCTGTATTAACAAAGCTGGTTCCTATTTTATTCTTTTTACTCCAAAGTTTGACATGTTATCCTAATCTACCCTGTAACTTGTTTTCTCACTTTTCTATCTAATTACACTTTTCTCTAGAACCTTACCCTATATATATATATATATATATATATATATATATATATATATATATATATATATATATATATATATATATATATATATATATAGACATAAATGATGTCAACTTTTGGACATTTTATTATTTTATCATATGTGATATTACTCATATGTATAATACCAGAATTAGTGTTACATTCTATTGCTTTATTACCTGTGATAATACTCATATGTAGAATAACAGAATTAGTGTCATATTACATTGCTTTATCACATGAGATATTACTCTTAAGTAACTAAGAATAATAATTTAAATGCTCTTTATCTTCCTTAAAGTGTTATATCACAAGGATAAATAAGTGTCACTTACAAATATCAAAATGAATAAAAATGAAGCAAATTATGAAAATAGAAACTTGACGTATTCTCAAAATCAAGCAAGTGTTACATTAAATTAGCATTGTTTTTTTTAGCAAAATAAGAATTCACCTAAAGAGGTTTTAACGCTTTTATTTCTACTAATAGTATAATATCACAAGTGATAGATAACTTTAATTACATTTTTTTTAAATATGTACTTATCCATTGCGATTAATGACAAAAACACCATCTTGTAACTGAAAATTATAAAAGTATTAGAAAATACATTGGTGATAATATATAAAAAAATATTTAAAGCAATGAAATATCTCAGGTGAATTAAAAGTTAAAAAAGCATACTTGTTATTAGGGATGGCACCCGTTGGCACTGAGCACGGGTACCTCTAACCCGTCACCCGCCCACATAGTTTTTTTTCTCACCCATCACCCACCCGTCACCCACCAATGGGTACAAATTTCTACCCATGCCCTTGCCCGTGGATATTTGTTGCCCATGGGTTAGTGTTATGCAACAAAATTACAAAACGATGATATGAAAATTAACTATGAAACTGCGTAATAAGATACCAATCAATTTGCCAAATAAAGCTTTGATTATTTGATCTTTCATACTCTCTTTTTAGTCTTGAAACTCAAACAAACTTTTAGATTAATGTGTTTTTTTGAGACTTGGTAGTAACTGTTAAATGTATATCTGCAACATCATGTATATTTTAATTAGTATAATTAATTTTAACATGGGTTTATGGGTACACGTACGGGTATTTTGACGGGTATACCCGTGCGTATTTTAAATGGGTGTCATGGGTTTACCCGTGATGGGTATGCCTCACCCGTCACACACCCGCCACCCACTGATGGGTAAAGATTTTCACCCACGACCCACCCGTGGGTGAAAATTGACGCGTTTACCCACCCATTTATGGCGGGTACCCGCGGGTTGTGGGTTTTTTCTCGCCCATTGCCATCCCTACTTGTTATATATCACAGAATATCACTTGTGATAATATATAAAAAATATATTTAAAGCAATGAAATATCTCAGGTGAATTAAAAGTTAAAAAAGCATACTTGTTATATATCACAGAATATCACTTGTGATATTCTGAATATCACATAATATCATTTGTGATATTCAGAATATCATTTGTGATATTCAGACTATCACTTGTGAAAATTCTGAATACCACAGAATATCAATTGTAAAGTTCAGACACGTATGAAAACATCTGAAAATGACCAAAAACGGACGAAAACATAAGAAAATGGACGAATATGTATGAAAATGGACGAAAACATATGAAAGCGTAAAATGGGCAAAATCGTATGAAAAATGGATCAAAATGAAAGAAAACGGATGAGAACGTATGAAAACGAATGAAAACGTAAGAAAACGAATGAAAATGTATGAAAACAGACGAAAACGTAAGAAAACAGACGAAAACGTAAGAAAACAGACAAAAACGTAAAAAAGCGTAAAAACACGTTTGAAAACGGACGAAAATGTATGAAAAATGAAAGAAAACAGATGAAAACGAAATAAAACAGACGAAAAGGTATGAAACCTAACAAAAACGTAAGAAAACGGACAAAAACGTATGAAAACGAACAAAACGTAAGAAAACAGACGAAAACGTATGAAAACGGATGTACACGTAAGAAAACGGACGAAAACGTATGCAAACAGACGAAAACGTATGAAAGCGAAGAAAAAAAACGTGAATGTAAAAGAAAAAAAAACGTGAATTAGTAAAAGAAAAAAAATGTAAATTATAAAAATGAAATTAAAAAAAAGGCAAAAAAAATAAAAGAAATAAATATGAAAGGCAAGGAGACAAAGAAAGAGGAAAAAAAAACATGGACTTAGGTTTAAATATTAAATTTTAGTTTAATCCCCACTAAAATATGGAAAGTGATCTATTTAAACCCTAAAATCATTATGACTTATTAAAATGAACCCTAATTCCATAATAATATTTAGTAAATGACTTAACTTGCATTTTGATCATAAATCTTTCTAATTATGGAAACCTACTATTTATGAAAACTCACTAAATAAGAAAACTTGCTAAAAATGGAAAGTTACTTAAAATGGAAAGATAGCCTAAAAAAGAGTAATCTGATTTGAAATAAACTAGTAAATAATTCTCGGCTTCTAATTCTTCTAGGTTCTGTGAAGAAGTAGTGATTCCTATTTCTATTTGATCCTTTATCTTATCTTCTTTGTCATCTGGTTGAGGTACAAATATTCTAACCTTTCAGTAAGGTTTCTTATGACTCATGATCGGTTCCATTGCCACTATTATGATTTCTGATCTTTATACGCATGATATCTTTGGTTCATTTGATAGTATGATTTCGTATGAATACCCTTTTAAAAATATAACCTAATGACTTTTGAGAAAAACTATTTTTGAAATGACTTCTGTGATTTCGATACGATGCCAGTTTTATATGAGGGTTTTAGTGACTTTTATGAAATGTGTTTTTAAAAGAATACTTTTACGATAAAAAGGTTTTAAATAATTTTCAAAAGTCCTTAATCTGTTTTATTCTCTAAGATTTCTCATGACTTTCTTTAACATCTTTTGATTATTTAACTTCAAATTTTGAACCTTGCTATGAACCTTTGCTATGAACCCTTTTGCTATTATGAACCTTTGATTTGAACCTCATGATATGAATCTTTGATTTGGACCTTTGACTTGAACCATTGCTATGATCCCTTGTATGATCCATAATTGATCGATCCATTTCTGTTATGAATTGCTTTGATATTTTTTGTATGCTATATTTCATTTCTTATGGCATTCCTATGCCCTTATATGCTGCCCATTATTTGATTAAACTGTAGCCAGTCATGGGGAGTCCATGACCTTGCCACTGATGCACTAGTGGTATTGACACTATCTGTGCAGGTGGTCTTTGTCCACAGCGTTCCCTATTATGCTATAGCACCATGGCCATTATTATTATTGTATGTATGCTTAGCCTAGAGCTTGGTGTGTGTGTGTATATATATATATATATATATATATATATATATATATATATATATATATATATATATATATATATATATATATATATATATTTGTTTTTGCAGGGAGCGTATGGATGCATCCTAGGTACTTTGTTTCGTTTTGAATTTGGTGAATGGGTATGTGTGTGCAATACACTCCATTTCACATTTGGTACATCGAGCTAGCTACTCTATGTACAATTTGATATATGATTGTTAGGCATTTTTGTTACTTCTACTATATATGTTATCCTTGTTGTTCTAAATTCTTTATTGTTACTGACTTATGCTTTCCTAAGTTCATTTGCTTACACTTATGATTCGTTCCATTTTCCTTGATTCATTTGATATTCCTTATATGTATTCCCTTTACTCATATTTTGTTGATTCTATCATATGTTCCATATTCTTTGATATTCGTCTCAACAGGTTTGCTTGGATTCATTTTGGATTCACTTTCGTTTCCCTTTTATTATTAGCTTTTGTTTGTTTATATCTGTTCACTGGGTTTTTTAAGCTCAGACGCATTTCTTTTCTTGCGGCAGGTTATTTAGAAAGAAGCTGGGTTTGTGGGAAGAGTGCTTAGGAGCTTTTAGTGGACTACATGGTTGATAGCTCCCTATGGATTAGAGATGGACTTAGAAATTCCTCATTTGGTTCTTAGTTTGCAATTAGTTTGGAAGCTGTTATGCTTAGTTTTAGCACCTTATCATTTATGAGATTTGCTTTGTAACCCTTGTATTATTTAACATTTTCCGCTTGCTTATGTTCTGATTCGACCCCGTAATGTTACACTTTAGCCCTTTTTGGGTTGGGGTGTTACATAAACAACACGCACGCGTTTGTTAATATAAACAATATGATTGTGTCAATTATATTAACATAACTAGTAGATATAGAGCTACTGAATTAACAAGGAAACGCACATGACTATACTTGAAAATTTAGTGTCTATATTTGGAAAGTATTTATCTTGAGACATTCAAAGATAATTGTGACATTTCGTAAATTTCATGTCATTTATTTTACTACTTTTATTATTAAATAATTCTATCTTAAACAATTAACTTCATCGGAAGTTATCCGTGTACATTCAATCCATTCAACCACGACTATTCTATGTTTACTCTACACTTTCTATGAACCATTATTTCCTTATAATCCTATTTTTAAAGTCACAATTCACTTTTCCCATTTTTACGTCAACTTTTCACTTTTTATGTATCGCGCGGTTTAAATTCATGTTTTCACATTTTAACCTCAAATAAATCCTCCGATGAACTCACCACTCATCTATATTTCAAAATACATTGTGAAAACAAGTTTTAATATCTTTACAAGTTTTACATTTTATTTTCTACCCGGTATCACGTTACGCGTCTTAAAACTCCACGTTTTAAGTTACCGGGAGCAAAATAAACTACACAATACATCTAATAACAATTTACTCCTAAAAATTCTGCACTAACTTCACTAACTTGGCACCAACCCATCCTAGGTGGCACCAAGTTGTTGTTTGCATTTCTATTATGCACAAGTGTCCTAAAACCTTGTCCTTGTGTCTTCCACTAACTCTAAACCACCAAGATAACTCATAGTAACTATCACCACATGCAAAAATCTTCATCCCCTCTTCCTCTCCTCCTCTTGAACGTGGCTAGGTAAGCACAAAACAACCATGGTTTTGATTTTTCTAGCTAAAATAATTAGTACAAGATGAAACTCTCTTGTTGCTAACTTGTTCATTGTTCTTTTATCTCTTCAAAACTCTTGTTTTCAAGAGTTTTGTTGATGATCTCCTAGGGTTTTCTTGGTGATCTTCCTAGAGTTTTCAAGTGTTAAGGAGTGGTGACTCTCAAGATCTCCCAAGAATTATTGGTGACAAGAAGTGTTGGTGGTCATGGATTAGAAAAGAAGTACAAGTAATGTAGTCTTAATCCTTGATCTCCATTTCTCTTCTTGGTACTCTTCTTCCTATATATTTTTGGCTCACAAATTTTTTTTTTGTGGCTGTAGGTAGAAGATCTTCATGCTCCCTTGAAGTCTTTCTTTCAAGCTCATCCTTGGTGATCTCAAAAACTTTCATTTGGTGGTGATATTGATAGCCCTAAAGTTCTTTCTTCTTGTCATCAAACTTGTCCATCTCTTTATTTTGTAAGAAACTCTTTTATAAATTTTCATTGTATTTATATTTTTCACTCCTGTAAATTTATTATATATTGACGTAAATGAGTATGGTATAAGTTATTATACTAAATTAGGCTTGGTACATAAGTTTACTCACTAGAAAACCTTAAAGGACTAGACATGCTTCTGTGATTTCTGAATCAGGGGCAAAGATGGAATAAACTGTACTAATCAGTAAACATTGAGACTAAACTAAAAATATCGGGTTGTAGGTCTATGTCTTGTGGTCATTTTGACGGGTATTTCGTTGAATAACTCTTTACGATGATTAAACTAGAATTATTTTCGTGAAACATGTCACATTCTGAGTAACAGATTTAAAACGTGTATAAGTCATTTTTTTTTGAATAACCCACTGTTACTCAAAACATAAAAGTTTTAGATAACATCTTGACTTAAACGTAGCCGAAAGCGGGGAATTAATTGGACTTGTAAAACTATAGATATCGCATTTTTCGCGGGACTGTTGTAATTTTGAAAGCTGATGGACTGAATAGTATGGATAACTTGATAGTTTTATTAATATTATTTAACTTTTGGCTTAGTAAAACCACAAGACTAGTTAGTACAGGTAAATAACTTTCCAGAAATATAAAGAACTTAAACTTTTGACTTACGGTTTAAGAGTAACGAATTTTCTAAATTGCGCAAATTATAAAAATGTTAACAGATTTTGACTTTAAAAGTGTAAAGGATTCAAAAACTCATATGATTATATTTTTAAAACTTTATTTTGAACACTTCATATAGATAGAGATTATGTACCAAGCATAGATAAGATAATAACTTATATATGTAGCTGAGTTACATCAATGTTTATTTACTAAAACCTAAGACAAGCGTATATCTATTTAGGTTCATCGTAGAGCTTCGCGACTAATTTTCATCACTTGCTTGCTTCATATCATCTCCTTTGTTCACGGTGAGTTCATAGCCTCGCCTTTACTTACTTAAATGTTTTATAAACCTCGCGAGGGGGATACATGCTAGTTTTTACAAACTGAATACAGGTAGTTTTTGGTATGCTGGACCCGATCATATGATTATAGATATTGAATGCTTTTTGCCAATTAAGTCCCCTCATGAACCTTTAATTACTCGAGTAGTAAACGCTAGTATTATGGATATGCATATTAGGCTTGGTGGGCTTGTTCGGGATACGAACACATAATAGTTAGAATTGTGGTAAATGGCAAATTTTTACCTTCTCCGGGGCATTATTAAATTACGTTAAGGTTCGGTTACATGAACTCAATACTATAATCAAATAAACCGACATGTAATTGCAATACTTGTCGCTCGATAAATAATGCTTGTATTCAACTTATTACTTATTAAACTCTATGAATTCACTCAACTTTATGTTGACTTTTTAGCATGTTTATCTCAGGTCCGTAAGTAACTTCAGCTTGGATGGGCGGCGCAAAGAATGGATATCTACTTGATGGCCCATGTTTAAATAAAATCTTTTCATTCGATAATGTTCAAATTTTCAAACTTATGTATCTTTGTACTATGTAAAACCTTTTGGGACCTTTGTTGACTCTGATAATTATCGAATGTGAATTATGAATTTTTATTAATAACGACTTTGTTTTAAAGTTGTTTACTATATTTGTACAATGTGATTGATGTATAGCACCCCATGTCCCTTTCCGCTGCGATCCTAAAATGGGGGTGTTATAGATTGGTACCAGAGCACAAATTATAGTGAACTAGGTCTTTTTTTTTGTTCTAAAAACCTAGACTATAATCATAATTTTTTTTTTTTTTTTTTTTTTTTTTTTTTTTTTTTTATTATTATTATTTTTTTAAATCACAAGCTTCCATCATCTTGTCCGATATCCATGCGCGCCTACTCCCGAGCTTCCTATTTTCTCCCTCGTGTATATATATATATCTTAATCATGCTATTCTAAAAATAATTATAAGCACTATAATTATTTCCTATCTTGTCCGATAATCCGTAAAATATCACTCCTTATATATGCACTTTATGCACTTGTTAAATTTTATGCTATTTATGAGCATTATAAACTTCCATCCGGAAATTTATACATATCTCTTTGATTGTACCGTTGTTATACGTATGCACATAACAAATATTATCATTTGTACATGTAATATTTATTGATCATTTTGCTTATTTATAAAGCATCACTATTTGTTCACTTACTTACACAAAATATTATTTTTTTTATGATAATATTTCTATTCTTATTCTAATTATATGTATATATGATTTTCAGATTTGTCATGGCACATCCATTTCCTCTTGATCACGAGGTAGTCATCCCAGGGGTCGATCCGGCTCAACCTGAGCTTGCACCGGCTCAACATCTACCTCCACTACCGAATCACATTCATCCAAACATCGATGAAGAAAACCAAGATGAAGAAGAAGAGCCATTTGAAGATGATGAAGATGATATATTGATACTTCAAGATGTAAGTTCCGACGAAGAGATGGATGAACCCGAACTAATCTATCCTTATGCAGCACCGGGTTCACCTTATCCACCCTCTTCACCGGACACTTCTTCCGATTCTGAGCCTAAACCCGAAGAAGTTGCTACTGTAGGTACTATTACACAAGTGCCACTTACAGGACGTAGATTTCCTCATAGTATCCATGAAAGGGGTGGATCATCTTCAACTGCTCCTATCACTTATTAGCTTAAGGATCTAGTACCCGGGACCATGAGGAGAATTATCGACTCTCTTTATGGAAAGGTTATGGTGTTAGAAAGGCAAATGATGGTGAGAGAAACGGAAGGGGAATGTTCTTTATCTAGGGATAAGCTTGCGCATAAGCGTATGGATTTACTAGATTTTGATTTGGGTATGGTAGAGCACCAATAAGATGAGACTAAGCGCGAGGTGAATGTATTGGGTAAACATGTTCGGGAGTTAGATGATGTGGGTGTAAGGGCTGAAAACAAGAAGTTGAAGCATGAGTTGGGAGATGTTAGGTTGTCCCGCACATTTGACCGTATGACCAATGAGCGCCTTGAGAGGGATCTTTATGAGTTAAGGTGTTGGACTTACGCTCACTGGGGAGAGATGATTCAATTGGGGTATGTTGAGGAGAGGTCTTATGTGGCCACAGATGTATTAGCAGTATATGGAGAGACCCCACCGCCCAAGCCAAATGAATCACCCCGCGACCCTCAGTAGTTTATGTACTTTGTTGTTCTCTTGATGTATTTCGTTGTTGTACTTCTACTTTGTAAATTACTATCAGTTAGTAACTAGTATCGTTGAATGTAATGACTTCGTCAAATTTTGTAATACAATCCAACAATGTATTAATCTTTTGTAATGAATGATGAAGTTATATTTCTTAAATTCTACTCTATATTGTTGTGATATTTTTCATATTCCATTTACTCATGTATGAATATATCTATATCAATGTATAATTACTCATCCAAGATTTTCTTGTGTTATGATAGAATCATGCCACCAAAGAAAATGTCTAATGCAGCTATTCGGAAGCTATTCGCTGATAGTGTAGCCCAGGCTTTAGCCGAGGATCGTGCTGCAAGGGAAAATGACACTGGGGCTGCCGGTGGCGGTGTGGAAGCCGCTGGGGCTGCCGGTGGTGGTGCTGGAGCCGCTGGGGCTGCCGGTGGTGGTGCTGGAGCCGCTGGGGCTGCAGGTGGTGGTGTAGTGCGTGGTTGCACTTATAAACAATTTTTGGGTTGTGGACCAACTAAATTCAAAGGGACTGAAGGGGCAGTTGCATTGACACGTTGGTTTGAAAGTATCGAAGACACATTCATACTCAGTGATTGCTCAGAGAACTACAAGGTCAAGTACGCTGTGGGTACTATGTTAGATTATGCTAAGTCATGGTGGAATTTTATGATCTTAAAGTGAAAGGTTATGATATCGAAACTTATATTCGAAGGTTTCAAGAGCTAAAGGTCTTATGTCCTAGTATGGTTCCGGATTTCGAAAAGGAAATGGAAGCTTTTATTAAGGGTCTTCCGCGAAGCATCAAAGGAAGTGTGACATCCTCTAATCCACAAACTCTAGATATGGCTATTCGTATGACTCAAAAACTTATGGCTCAAGTGGTGGAGTATGGAACAATTCAAAATGCTAACAACAATAACAACAACCAACAGAACAAAAGAAAATGGGATGATGAAAAGAAAGGGAATAACAACAAAAACAACCAGGGCCGCAACAATGACCATCATCATCAGCAGAATAGAAGACAAGAGAATGTTAGGGCAATGACTGATGCTCCAAAGGAGAGAGGTGGATATGCTGGTTCCCGTCCTCACTGTGATCGCTGCAAGAAGCATCACGCTGGCCACTGTACTGCGATATGTACCAGATGTGGAAAGCAGGGTCATGCGGCGACAAGCTGTAAGGTTAAGGCTACTGGTGCTAACTTACAACCAATCGTAACTTGCTATGGTTGTGGGGAAAAAGGGCACTACAGCAACAAATGCCCGAATAAGAAGAATGATCAGACTGGGGATGCTCGTGGTCGAGCGTATGTGATGGGAGAGCAACAAGGCCCGAATGTCGTGACGGGTACGTTTCTACTTAATAATCACTATGCCAAGGTTTTATTTGATTCGGGTTCAGACAAAAGCTTTGTGTCCACTAGATTTAGTGTGTTAATAAATATTAACCCGGTTAAGTTAAACTATAGTTATGAAGTAGAATTAGCCGATGGGAAATTGGTTAGTACCAACACTATTCTAAAGAATTGTACCATAAACCTAGCGAACCACCCATTTAGTATTGACCTCATGCCAATTGAACTTGGGACTTTTGATGTCATTATTGGAATGGACTGGTTATCCGATCGAAAGGCGGTTATTGTTTGTAGTGAAAAGATTGTTCGTATTCCACACAACAACAAAATATTAACAATCCAAGGCGATAGAGACGCTTCCCAATTAAAAATCATATCTCGTATTAAAGCCCAAAGGTACATTGAGCAAGGGTGCCAGATGTATTTGGCACAAGTGACAGAGAAAGAATCAGTTGAAAGACAATTAGAAGATGTGCCCATTGTCCGTGATTTTCCGGAAGTGTTTCCCGAAGAATTACCGGGGCTTCCACCACCTCAACAAGTAGAGTTCCGGATTGATTTAGTGCCTGGTGCTGCACCTGTAGCACGTGCACCTTATCGGTTTGCACCATCAGAAATGAAGGAGCTATCGGAGCAACTACAAGAATTGTCGGAGAAAGGATTTATTCGGCCAAGTTCGTCACCTTGGGGTGCTCCGGTGCTGTTTGTGAAGAAGAAAGACGGATCCTTTCGTATGTGCATCGATTATCGTGAGCTTAACAAGTTGACGATCAAAAATCGTTATCCACTTCCAAGAATTGACGATTTGTTTGACCAACTTCAAGGCTCAAGTGTATATTCCAAGATTGACCTTCGATCAGGTTACCATCAACTCCATATCCGAGAAGAAGACACTCCAATTACTGCATTTAGAACTCGTTATGGTCATTACGAGTTTCAAGTGATGTCGTTTGGGTTGACCAATGCACCTGCAATATTCATGGATTTGATGAATCGAGTATGCAAGCCATACCTCGACAAGTTTGTAATTGTGTTTATTGATGACATTTTGATTTACTCCAAGAACAAAGAAGAACATGAGGAACACTTGAAGATTGTTTTGGAGTTACTCAAGAAAGAGCAATTGTATGCCAAGTTCGCGAAATGTGAATTTTGGCTAGCATCTGTACAATTTCTCGGCCATGTGATCAATAGTAAAGGTGTTCATGTAGATCCATCGAAGATTGAAGCCATCCAGAATTGGGCTCCGCCAACAACACCAAAAGAAGTAAGGCAATTCTTAGGACTTGCTGGTTATTATCGAAGATTCATCGAAGGTTTTTCTTTAATAGCCAAACCTCTTACCAAGTTGACCGAGAAGAATAAGAAGTATGTATGGGGTAAAGATGAAGACGAGGCTTTCCAAATACTAAAACAAAAACTTTGTAGCGCGCCTATCTTGGCACTACCGGATGGGCAGAAGACTTTGTAGTCTATTGTGACGCGTCGATCAAAGGTTTTGGGGCAGTATTAATGCAACGACAAAAGGTCATAGCATATGCTTCGACAATTGAGAACTCATGAAGAAAACTATACGACCCATGATCTAGAATTGGGTGCTGTGGTTTTTGCTCTTAGATTATGGAGGCACTATTTGTACGGTACAAGGTGCACGGTGTATACCGATCACAAGAGCCTTCAATACATTCTTGACCAAAAAGAGCTTAATATGAGACAACGTAGATGGATTGAACTCCTAAGCGACTATGATTGCGACATCCGTTATCACCCTGGAAAGGCAAATGTGGTGGCTGATGCCTTAAGCCGAAAAGAAAGAGAAAAACCATTACGGGTCAGATCGTTGGTAATGACAATCACAGTTCTCTCCAAGTTACCAGAACAAATTTTTGAAGCTCAGATGGAGGCAATGAAAGAAGAAAATGTGAAAGCCGAAAACCTAGGGAAAGGGATCAAACCGATATTCGAAACTCGCCTTGATGGAACCCGATACTTCGATAATCGTATTTGGTTGCCACTATTTGGAGGATTGAGAGACTTAATCATGCACGAGTCTCATAAATCTAAATATTCTATTCATCCGGGGTCAGATAAGATGTATCACGATCTAAAACAATTGTATTGGTGGCCAAATATGAAGGCCGAGATCGCCACCTATGTTGGCAAGTGTCTAACATGCGCAAAGGTTAAGGCGGAACATAAAAAACCAGCCGGTTTTCTTCAACAACCTGTTATCCCTATGTGGAAATGGGAAAGAATCACCATGGATTTCATTACAAAGCTTCCTAGAACTCCAAGTGGGTATGATTCGATTTGGGTCATTGTTGATCATTTGACGAAATCTGCTCATTTCCTACCAATGAAAGAGACCGACGGCATGGAGAAACTTGCTCAACTGTACTTAAAGGAGATTGTTTGTAGACATGGTGTACCTATTTCAATCATATCCGATAGAGATAGCCGATTTACATTGAGATTCTGGAAGTTACTCCAGAAGGCCTTGAATACAAATCTGGATATGAGTACGGCGTACCATCCACAGAAGGATGGTCAAAGCGAGAGAACAATACAAACTTTAGAAGATATGTTAAGAGCGTGTGTGATTGACTTTGGAAGTAGTTGGGATCGACATTTACCACTAGTCGAATTCTCCTACAACAATAGCTATCACGCAAGCATAAAGGTTGCACCATTCGAAGCTCTCTACGGGCGAAAGTGTAGATCACCAGTTTGCTGGAATGAGGTTGGGGATAGTCAACTCACAGGGCCAGAAATGATTCGTGAAACAACAGAGAAGATTGTCCAAATCAAGAACCGTTTGTTAACTGCTCGTAACCGCCAGAAAAGTTATGCCGACATTAGACGCCGACCTTTGGAGTTTAATGTAGGTGACAAAGTTATGCTTAAGGTTTCACCATGGAAGGGTGTAATTCATTTTGGTAAACGTGGAAAGCTAAGTCCACGATACATTGGACCATTCAAGATCCTAGCTAAGGTGGGTCCTGTAGCGTACAAGTTAGAGCTACCCGAAGAACTTCAAGGCATTCATAACACTTTTCATGTTTCTAATCTCAAGAAGTGTTTATCGGATGAGAGTCTCATCATTCCATTAGAAGAACTTCGCATCGATGACAAGCTACACTTCATTGAAGAACCAGTAGAGATCATGGATCGTGAAGTAAAGAAACTCAAGCAAAGTCGCATACCCATTGTCAAGGTTCGTTGGGATACCCGACGAGGACCAGAGTTCACATGGGAACGCGAAGACCAGATCAAAAAGAAGTATCCCCATCTTTTCACAAGTGATCCGTCTGGAGTTAAAGCGAGTTGAGCTCCGGGACGGCGCTCTTTTTAAGGGGTACGTGATGTGACATATCGTAAATTTCATGTCATTTATTTTACTACTTTTATTATTAAATAATTCTATCTTAAACAATTAACTTCATCGGAAGTTATCCGTGTACATTCAATCCATTCAACCACGACTATTCTATGTTTACTCTACACTTTCTATGAACCATTATTTCCTTATAATCCTATTTTTAAAGTTACAATTCACTTTTCCCATTTTTACGTCAACTTTTCAGTTTTTACGTATCGCGCTGTTTAAATTCATGTTTTCACATTTTAACCTCAAATAAATCCTCCGATGAACTCACCACTCATCTATATTTCAAAATACATTGTGAAAACAAGTTTTAATATCTTTACAAGTTTTACATTTTATTTTCTACCCGGTATCACGTTACGCGTCTTAAAACTCCACGTTTTAAGTTACCGGGAGCAAAATAAACTACACAATACATCTAATAACAATTTACTCCTAAAAATTCTGCACTAACTTCACTAACTTGGCACCAACCCTTCCTAGGTGGCACCAAGTTGTGGTTTGCATTTCTATTACGCACAAGTGTCCCAAAACCTTGTCCTTGTGTCTTCCACTAACTCTAAACCACCAAGATAACTCATAGTAACTATCACCACATGCAAAAATCTTCATCCCCTCTTCCTCTCCTCCTCTTGAACGTGGCTAGGTAAGCACAAAACAACCATGGTTTTGATTTTTCTAGCTAAAATAATTAGTACAAGATGAAACTCTCTTGGTGCTAACTTGTTCATTGTTCTTTTATCTTTTCAAAACTCTTGTATTCAAGAGTTTTGTTGATGATCTCCTAGGGTTTTCTTGGTGATCTTCCTAGAGTTTTCAAGTGTTAAGGAGTGGTGACTCTCAAGATCTCCCAAGAATTATTGGTGACAAGAAGTGTTGGTGGTCATGGATTAGAAAAGAAGTACAAGTAATGTAGTCTTAATCCTTGATCTCCATTTCTCTTCTTGGTACTCTTCTTCATATATATTTTTGGCTCACAATTTTTTTTTTTTTTTTTTTTTTTTTTTTTTTTTTTTTGTGGCTGTAGGTAGAAGATCTTCATGCTCCCTTGAAGTCTTTCTTTCAAGCTCCTCCTTGGTGATCTCAAAAACTTTCATTTGGTGGTGATATTGATAGCCCTAAAGTTCTTTCTTCTTGTCATCAAACTTGTCCATCTCTTTATTTTGTAATAAACTCTTTTATAAATTTTCATTGTATTTATATTTTTCACTCCTGTAAATTTATTATATATTGATGTAAATGAGTATGGTATAAGTTATTATACTAAATTAGGCTTGGTACATAAGTTTACTCACTAGAAAACCTTAAAGGACTAGACATGCTTCTGTGATTTCTGAATCAGGGGCAAAGATGGAATAAACTATAATAATCAGTAAACATTGAGACTAAACTAAAAATATGGGGTTGTAGGTCTATGTCTTGTGGTCATTTTGACGGGTATTTCGTTGAATAACTCTTTACGATGATTAAACTAGAATTATTTTCGTGAAACATGTGACATTCTGAGTAACAGATTTAAAACGTGTATAAGTCATTTTTTTTGTGAATAACCCACTGTTACTCAAAACATAAAAGTTTTAGATAACATCTTGACTTAAACGTGGCCGAAAGCGGGGAATTAATTGGACTTGTAAAACTCTAGATATCGCATTTTTCGCGGAACTGTTGTAATTTTGAAAGCTGATGGACTGAATAGTATGGATAACTTGATAGTTTTATTAATATTATTTAACTTTTGGCTTAGTAAAACCCACAAGACTAGTTAGTACAGGTAAATAACTTTCCGGAAATATAAAGAACTTAAACTTTTGACTTACGGTTTAAGAGTAACGAATTTTCTAAATTGCGCAAATTATAAAAATGTTAACAGATTTTGACTTTAAAAGTGTAAAGGATTCAAAAACTCATATGATTATATTTTTAAAACTTTATTTTGAACACTTCATATAGATAGGGATTATGTACCAAGCATAGATAAGATAATAACTTATATATGTAGCTGAGTTACATCAATGTTTATTTACTAAAACCTAAGACAAGCGTATATCTATTTAGGTTCATCGTAGAGCTTCGCGACTAATTTTCATCACTTGCTTGCTTCATATCATCTCCTTTGTTCACGGTGAGTTCATAGCCTCGCCTTTACTTACTTAAATGTTTTATAAACCTCGCGAGGGGGATACATGCTAGTTTTTACAAACTGAATACAAGTAGTTTTTGGTATGCTGGACCCGATCATATGATTATAGATATTGAATGCTTTTTGCCAATTTAGTCCCCTCATGAACCGTTAATTACTCGAGTAGTAAACGCTAGTATTATGGATATGCATATTAGGCTTGGCGGGCTTGTTCGGGATACGGACACATAATAGTTAGAATTGTGGTAAATGGCAAATTTTTACCTTCTCCGGGCATTATTAAATTACGTTAAGGTTCGGTTACATGAACTCAATACTATAATCAAATAAACCGACATGTAATTGCAATACTTGTCGCCCGATAAATAATGTTTGTATTCAACTTATTACTTATTAAACTCTATGAATTCACTCAACTTTATGTTGACTTTTTAGCATGTTTATCTCAGGTCCGTAAGTAACTTCAGCTTGGATGGGCGGCGCAAAGAATGGATATCTACTTGATGGCCCATGTTTAAATAAAATCTTTTCATTCGATAATGTTCAAATTTTCAAACTTATGTATCTTTGTACTATGTAAAACCTTTTGGGACCTTTGTTGACTCTGATAATTATCGAATGTGAAGTATGAATTTTTATTAATAACGACTTTGTTTTAAAGTTATTTACTATATTTGTACAATGTGATTGATGTATAACACCCCATGTCCCTTTCCGCTGCGATCCTAAAATGGGGGTGTTATAATAATGTAGGTTACTACGAAGATAACAATCCTTGTAGCTCTTACTAAATTAGAGATCATTACTATAATTCCTTATTCAGTAATAAGAACACAATGCTCCCACTGAATTTGACAATATTTTACATGTTTCATTAACGAGTGAAAGGAAATAATGTACTATTCACTTTCCTACATCTTTGAGAAAATCCATTCGTAACAATTACTTATTTACTAAAAGAATTAACTTGAAAAATTTGAGCGTACAATTTCTTCCTCAGTTAGGTCTACCATTTCAACAATTGTATGTAGTACCTTTAAATGATAAAAGCAAAACAACTAGATAAAATATGCGAGTTTGTCTTTTATCATTTTTATGGTAATTCGTCTAGCTTCTAATTTAATAACTCATAAAGTGCGCAATAATCTTAACTATTAAAGTTTGCTATGAGTTACGTATTTAGAATATAGATAATTCTAATTTTCCTATTATACCTGATTGATGCTAAACCACCTAACTTAATTTAACCAAAGAAGGGTCAACTAAGTCAAATAGCCTAGGTCAATGCTCCGCGGAATATAGTGTTTCCCCGGGTCGTTATGTCCCGACGAGGTGTGGATTGTATTCAAACGGTTTCGTGATCGGGTGAATTTGGATGAGAAAAAGGTTTCTGTGTGATTGAACTAAGGAATCTACAATGAAATAGCTTAAACAAGCTATGGTGATAAGACGGGAAGCTAAGAAAAACCAGAAACGATTTAAAACTAAAAACGCGTACGTTACGTTTAAATAAAACGTAGACGTACAAAATAAAACGCGAGTTTTGGTAAAATAAAATACTTACAAAAGTGAAAATCACATTTTTACAATCCTAATAATAAAAGAAACTTTTTAGAAAATTAAAATTACTTTTTACACTATTTAATTATTTAATATTAAGTAAATACTAATTATTACTAATTATTAATATTTAAAATACTTAAATATAATTTAACACTAATTAAATACTAAAAAGGTGAAAATAAAATTTCTAAAATTATAAAATGACTAAAAATAAGTTTTAAAAATAAAAATAAGTGTTTTTGTCTTTTTGTGGTTTTTGTATTAATTAATTACTAGTTAAATACTAATTATCTAATTAACTATTTTAAATTTAGAAAATTACTAAATGAACAGTAAAAATTCTAAGAAAATTTATAAAAATATTTTACAACATATAAAATCTATAAAAAAATATAAAAACTAGGTTTTACTTAATAAAAACTAATAATGCTATTTTAAACTTAATATTAATTAATAATTAATAAAACTAAAGTTAATTCTAATAAATACTAAATGATAAAACAAAAATCTGAAAAAAAATATTATAAATACTTTAATATATGAGGAATTTAATAAAAATATAAAATAGCTAAGTACTTAATTAAAATTTAAAAATAAAAATTAAAATTAAATTACATTAAATAGAAACTATCACTTATAATTAAATTAACTTTTTTGGATTTTTCTTTTACAAAATTACTATACACCTAAAAACAACAAACTTTTATAAAAACAAACTTTTTAGAAATAAAAAATAAGCTGATTATGGAACCAAAAGCCAAACAGTTGACTTTGGTTGACCAAGGGGCAAAATAAGCTCAAATGAGATCTAGTGGGGCCCACGATGGTGAAAACTGATACAATTAGCTTATGTGAACATGTTTAAGCAGAAAGAAGCACAATGGGACCACTGAATAAGCTATAAGCTAATCAATAAGCACTTGCTTATTATTTCTGGACTGAAAAGTGGGACAGATTTCTGTGGTGATTTCAAGTGGGGTCCACAGGCCTTGAGGTCAAAACCACAAGTCTACCAGGAGGGGGTTGAGGGAATCAATTTGTGAAGGTGGTGGACCACCATGGTGGCCAGAAAACCACCACCAATGGTGGTGTTTGGGACTGCTACTGCAGAGACAGAGCAGAGGTTGCCCTGCAAGTCACTTTGGGGACTTGTGGGGCCCACCACAAAATTCACAAAAATAAAAAAGATATGGGAAAATGAAGTTGAGCTGACATACAACAATTCCTAAAAATTTCAAAGCTTGATTCCAAATACACAATTCTCTAAAAATCCTAGAATTTTTGGAAAAATATGAATTGGTGCAATTTGACTTTTTAAGAAAACATAGGATTTTGACTTTAATGAAGTTATGATTGATCCTACTGAACGTATAAGTTGTATTAAGCTGAAATGAGTCTAAAATAAGCTAAATTACTAAGTTCTAAATCAAAGTGATGAATTTTGGAGGCAAAAACCTCAACAGTGGACAGTTACTAACTTAAGAATGAGATTTTGACTTTTTCTTGTTTAAGGCACCAATTATATGACTCCTAAGACCTAACTAGACATAACAAAGCAAGTATAAGCTAAAAACACAATAAGATAACAACAAGAGTACATCAGTCAAGCTATAGCCAAACACCCCTTATGGGACTGTTTTCAAGGTTTATTAAAATTCCAACTGATTCATGCCATGATCTGTGATCCTAAGCTCATATACTAGTGTAATAAACTTAAATGAGCACATAAACATCAAAAGTAACAACAACAACCTAAGAATCTATAATGAGCTATTTGAGACAGTCAATCATGGAAATCTTAGGCAACTGAGCTTTTAACTAGGAAACCTACTTGTACTAATTGAAACTGAGTTTAGAAACATGAAACAAGCATAGACACACTGAGTTGCATGGATTGAAACCTATTCACAGTAAGATGCAAGGAGTAAAGGAAAAATGCTTACAAATTTAAACCAACTTGAGAAAATGATACACAGCTTGTTTGAGCTTATGAACAAACTGCCTCAACCACAAAACCCTTCTCAAATACCCTTCTGAATCACCTTCTAACCCATTTGATGCTCATGATATTCTTAAGTTAGACTTTATTTGACTTTTTGCATTCTTGAGATTTTATTGAACTATGTAAAGTTTTAATGCTACTGAACTCATAGAAGCTTATAAATATCTCAACCTAAGCTAAATTCAACAGTTTATATAATTCTTAACATTATTAAGAAAATTGGTGAATTCATTTGAAAATGCAAATTGAGATTTTATAAGGATAACTTGGAATTAAGATTACATAAAGTTGATATTACACTAAATTAACTGAATACAAACTTCTTTTACTGAATTTAACAACTGAGAATTATAAATACATTGATTCGACCTAATTTAGCTAAACTAAAACCTACACTACACTACTTGGTTTCTTTCTCTTTTTTCTTTTCTTTTATAGTTCCTGGAGCTTGTTCTCTGACTTTCCCACTCGTTTCTTGGCCCTTGGATATCTTGAATTAATCTCAACCGTTCAAATGCTCTTTTGGCGGGAAAATAGGACAAAGGCAGTTGGGTTGCTTGTTAGGTTTTGTGAGGTAATAAATGTATCTTGGAGGGTTGTGGTAAGTTGGGGAACATGGAGTGGGTTTGGCAGAGAAGAGGAGGGGGAAGGTAACTTGTTGGTTTGGGATTGCAGTCAAGTGGTGATGAAGGGGATGAGGTGGAAGGTTGGTCAACATGGGGGTTGACTGAGGAGGGATTATAAAACGGGGGAGTTATTTGTGGTGTGTGGGCCGGGTATTGGAGATGGGCTGGAAAGGGTGTGGGCCTGGGGGGCTGCTTTTGTGGATCAGATTTGGGTGGTGATTGGGTTTGGTTTTGGAATTAAATAAACAATGGTCCGTTTGGTATTATAGCTAAAAATCACAAGGACCAAATTTGTATTTTATGAAAAGTTTAGGGACCTATGTAGACAAGTTTCAAAAGATATCAAAAGGATTAAACTTGCCATGTTAAAACAACCAAAGGACCAAAAATGTGATTTTCCCATTTTAAATCACCCGGGGACTATTTATGTTGATTTTCAAAATCCGGGGACTAAAGTTGCCATTTTGTAAAATCTTTTATCCAAGGACCATATTGAATATTTTTAAACTTCCAAGGATTAAAAATGATTTTTCATCCAAAAATATCCCACCAGGGACTGAATCTGCCAAAATCTGAAACTCCAGGGACTAATCTTGTAAATTTCCAAAACTTTTCAATTTTTCACCAAAGGACTAAATATGACATTTTATGATTTCAAAATGACCTTTGGTGATAATTTTCTATATTTTGAATATCCAGGGACTAGTTTTGTAATTTTATGAATGTTGGGGGACTGAAACTGCCAATTTTGCAAACTTTGTGCGTTTTTCATTTGTTTTTGCTCATTTTGCATCTAAAACATATAAAACACAATTTTGAAATATTTTCAGTATTTTGATGCATTACTGAGTGTTTTTGTATGTTTTGCAGTTCAGATTAGACCAAAAAGGATGAGTGTTTGAGCACTCATCAATCCCCCACACTAAACTATTGCTAGTCCCTAGCAATACTGTTTTGAAAACTTGATGGATTTGAAAAACTCTTTACCAAAAGCCATCACTTTTGGAGTAGCCAGGTGTAAGAACTGTGGCACACCTGATAACCGTGTGATTTTGAGCAAACCACCAGCTGTCAACGGATTTGAGTAGTCTTCACCAAAAGCCGTTTGCTTCTGAACTAGCCAGCTCTTGATGGAATAGTCAACATCTTGGTGAGCTGATTACCAATTATGGATTTTCCAAGGCCTTTACCACAAGCCATAATCTTGTGGGCTAGCCAACTCATTTGTTTTCGGGGAGTTGAGGAACCGTACAATTTTGGGCAAATTGCCAGCCGTAAACGGATTTGAGATGTCTTTACCAAGAGCCGTTTGCTCCTGGACTAGCCAATCCCTTTTGTTGGTTAGACAAGGCGGACTGATTACCAAAAATTTTGAAGCACCAGTGAAAATTTTTTTTTTTTGAAAAATTTTTGAAATTTTGGCTAAAACGGGGGTATTATATAGTAAAATGTGATAAAATTCGCTAGAATAGCGAATACCCCCCCCCCCCCCCCACACTTAGCATGAATATTGTCCTCAATATTCAAAATCCCGGCTATTATGCCGACATTTTGAACGTAAAAGGGCAACATTACAAGCTAAGCATGGAAAACACCATTTTGTATTTTCACTCTTGTAACCATAGCATGGGGGACTCCCCCACACTTAGGGTGAAAACCCTATAAACATGCTACTGTTTTTGTTTACCGAGTCGCTAGCTTGACTCGACCCCTAATTCATTTGTCATTGGGGAATGTGGAAGAAGTGATCTCCATCGGACTTTCATTCAAAATGTTTGGACAAACATATGAAGCACGTGAAAGTTCCACACCGATGAGATAAGTGTCCGGCTCAAGATAATGATACATGAAAATGCCGGGATCAAATATAGTGTCCTCACTCCCGAAGGAGTGAAGAAGAGAAGAAGTCACCGTATAGGTGAAGAAAAGGAAGAAAATCATGATAAAAAGCATGATTTGATCTTCTTCCTCGAGAGGAGGCTCCGTAGCCTGAGTTTGGATTTCAAAGGGTAAGCTCGTAAACAACCCGGGAGGGTGGGTGGGAATTTGAAAATTCTCATAATTGAGAGCATCTCCCCCCGGGATATCAAACTGATGAGCGAGTTCACCGGAGAACTCCTCATGAAGAGAATCATTCACAAGATGTGAATCTATGAACTCATGTTCCATTGTGGACTCATCACAATCCTCGTCAAAGATTGGATTATTAGAAATCATAGTGAATTCAGAATCGAATTCAAATAGAGGATTGGTGAGAGTCGTATTAAATGTTTCGGGAACAAAGAGATTATCATTCTCTTGTGGACTGTTGGGATAAGAAGTGAGTGACGGACTATGATATAGGAGACTTTCAATTTCTCCCAGATCGGCTTGGAAATCAAGGAGACCATCATCACTTTCCAAGGAAAGTGGATCGATGTGAGCAAGTTTATCAGCGAACTCCTCAAGAAGAGGATCAACATCAGAATGAGGCAGTGGTGCCTCGATATACTCAATGTCTCCATGAGATGTACAATCATCATTAAAATCTGAGAAGGTCTCAAAATGATCGTTTGAACACTCAAGAGGTGAAGGAATATCATACATATCATCCAAAGTTCCCTGTGACTCTCCTGGGATTGGGACAAGGATCTCAACACTAGACTTTATTAATTCGTCCGATTCCTTATTAGGAATAGTGCTAAGATGCTCATCCCCCATGTTTAGAGAGTGAGTGTGAACTTCGGGTGTGATAACAATAGACTGAGGGAGATGAGAGGAGCTAGCATTCATGGAATTTTCAAGTTCCATTTGTTCAACGGCTAGTAATTTCTCCGTCTCATTATTTTCTCCCTGATTCTCAATGGGAAGAATCACAAGTGATGAATCTGATGAACCCTTATAAAATTGAAGGATATCAAGGGTATCTTCAATATCACTATCATCATCACAGTCTAGAAGAGCAGCTTGACGAAATTTGGCACGTGTAATAGCTGCTTGTTCTAAGACAAGTAATTCTTCCACGCTCAATTCGTTTTTAGTCTCTCGTTCCTCAGCAAGTAATTCTGCCATAGATTTCTCACGAGAGTCTCGAAACGGTGTAGTAACCAACTCCTCCTTAAGTTCTTTTAAAATATCAAGAGCCTTAAGTAAAAGGTCTTGCTCGGTTTCTTGAGGAGTTGTGTGAATCATATCGTACTGTGGAGGTGGGTCTGAAAACGAAGAGTCGTAATTGTTACAAGGAAATTGATTCCCTGTTTGACAATCCGAGCTTGAGTGTGGACCTCCACAGTAATCACAACAGTAAAACTGATGTGGTTGTGGGTGGTGTGTGATAGAGTTATAATTGTTACCAAGAAACTGCTCATAGACAAGCGTGTTTCTCGATTGACAATCGGAACTGTAATGTAAACCACCACAGTACTCACAACAGTAAAACTGTTGAGTCTCATGGTGTGGTAACTGATGGAATGAATCAGGTGTGTCATGGTAGGAATAGGGATTCTGGTTATAGACAGACCCGTTTCCCGACTCTACCATGCCACAACTGGGGCAATTGCCACCATTATGAGGATTACCACACCACTGGCAAACCAGAAAGTGTGGATGGGACATAGAAAAGAATCAAAGGTTCATAGAGGGGTAGCGATGAAGAATCAAAGCTGTGAGAGGGTAAAGGTGAATATTTTTGGGTTTTTGGATAAACATTTTGTACAAATGATAAGGAAAATGTTTTTGTGTTTTTGTTTTTATGAAAATATGAACAAGGATGGATAAATGTACAATGGAACGAATTCCAAAGACGCTAATCAGAAAAACCGTTAAAAGTTGATTGATGCTAAACCACCTAACTTAATTTAACCAAAGAAGGGTCAACTAAGTCAAATAGCCTAGGTCAATGCTCCGCGGAATATAGTGTTTCCCCGGGTCGTTATGTCCCGACGAGGTGTGGATTGTATTCAAACGGTTTCGTGATCGGGTGAATTTGGATGAGAAAAAGGTTTCTGTGTGATTGAACTAAGGAATCTACAATGAAATAGCTTAAACAAGCTATGGTGATAAGACGGGAAGCTAAGAAAAACCAGAAACGATTTAAAACTAAACACCCGTACGTTACGTTTAAATAAAACGTAGACGTACAAAATAAAACGCGAGTTTTGGTAAAATAAAATACTTACAAAAGTGAAAATCACATTTTTACAATCCTAATAATAAAAGAAACTTTTTAGAAAATTAAAATTACTTTTTACACTATTTAATTATTTAATATTAAGTAAATACTAATTATTACTAATTATTAATATTTAAAATACTTAAATATAATTTAATACTAATTAAATACTAAAAAGGTGAAAATAAAATTTCTAAAATTATAAAATGACTAAAAATAAGTTTTAAAAATAAAAATAAGTGTTTTTGTCTTTTTGTGGTTTTTGTATTAATTAATTACTAGTTAAATACTAATTATCTAATTAACTATTTTAAATTAAGAAAATTACTAAATGAACAGTAAAAAATTCTAAGAAAATTTATAAAAATATTTTACAACATATAAAATCTATAAAAAATATAAAAACTAGATTTTACTTAATAAAAACTAATAATGCTATTTTAAACTTAATATTAATTAATAATTAATAAAACTAAAGTTAATTCTAATAAATACTAAATGATAAAACAAAAATCTGAAAAAAATATTATAAATACTTTAATATATGAGGAATTTAATAAAAATATAAAATAGCTAAGTACTTAATTAAAATTTAAAAATGAAAATTAAAATTAAATTACATTAAATAGAAACTATCATTTATAATTAAATTAACTTTTTTGGATTTTCCTTTTACAAAATTACTATACACCTAAAAACAACAAACTTTTATAAAAACAAACTTTTTAGAAATAAAAAATAAGCTGATTATGGAACCAAAAGCCAAACAGTTGACTTTGGTTGACCAAGGGGCAAAATAAGCTCAAATGAGATCTAGTGGGGCCCACAATGGTGAAAACTGATACAATTAGCTTATGTGAACATGTTTAAGCAGAAAGAAGCACAATGGGACCACTGAATAAGCTATAAGCTAATCAATAAGCACTTGCTTATTATTTCTGGACTGAAAAGTGGGACAGATTTCTGTGGTGATTTCAAGTGGGGCCCACAGGCCTTGAGGTCAAAGCTTGGGTCAAAACCACAAGTCTACCAGGAGGGGGGTTGAGGGAATCAATTTGTGAAGGTGGTGGACCACCATGGTGGCCAGAAAACCACCACCAATGGTGGTGTTTGGGACTGCTACTGCAGAGACAGAGCAGAGGTTGCCCTGCAAGTCACTTTGGGGACTTGTGGGGCCCACCATAAAATTCACAAAAATAAAACAGATATGGAAAAATGAAGTTGAGCTGACATACAACAATTCCTAAAAATTTCAAAGCTTGATTCCAAATACACAATTCTCTAAAAATCCTAGAATTTTTGGAAAAATCTGAATTGGTGCAATTTGACTTTTTAAGAAAACATAGGATTTTGACTTTAATGAAGTTATGATTGATCCTACTGAACGTATAAGTTGTATTAAGCTGAAATGAGTCTAAAATAAGCTAAATTACTAAGTTCTAAATCAAAGTGATGAATTTTGGAGGCAAAAACCTCAACAGTGGACAGTTACTAACTTAAGAATGAGATTTTGACTTTTTCTTGTTTAAGGCACCAATTATATGACTCCTAAGACCTAACTAGACATAACAAAGCAAGTATAAGCTAAAAACACAATAAGATAACAACAAGAGTACATCAGTCAAGCTATAGCCAAACACCCCTTATGGGACTGTGTTGGAACCATAGTTTTACTATTTTATCAAGTCTCGGTCATTTGTAATAATGCTAGGTTGCTTAGTTATTATTTATAATTTGTATTAAGTTTACTAGGCTTAAGAATGTGATCCATGGGCCTCAAAGCCCATACGAATTGTAAGAAGGGAAGGAGTAGGATGTTGCCCTAGCTCCTTTCCTATAAATACTAGTCTTAGGCCTCTTGTAAACTTGGTTGGTTATTTGAAAACATTAAGGAAACTCTTGCATTTCATTTTCTCAAATTTCTCATAATCATCCCACTCTCATTCTCATCTCATTTCTTACATAATCATACTTGTGTTTACATAATGGTGACCTAACAAGTGGTATCATTCGCTAGAGGAAGGTGTAGTTATTGTTTTTTTTTTCATTGATTTCTTTCTTAACAAATCGTTTTTTTTTTTTTTTCTTTCGAATTGTTTGTAAAACTTTTAAACTTTTTGTTAGTTTCTTGGTTTTTCTCACATCTTTGCTTACAAACTTGTGTTTAAAATCAAAACAAACCAAAAAGTTCCAAACTTTTTACTAAATTATTCGATTTTGGATAGTTGTACTTTTATCGAAATCTTCTCAAGTTTGAAAAATTTCTTAAAGTTTTATACTTTCTTTAAGATCTACTCATTTTATACACAAAAGTACAAGTATCTTGAAATAAAAACGAGTTTTAGGATTGCTTTCTTTGAAAAACAAAAATTACACATTATCGAGAACCTACAAGTTCCCTTCTTCGAGATCTTCTCAAAGTGCACTACCTCGACTTCGTTTGTGTGGACTCGGTATTTTCTTTCTTGTATAAGAAAGTTAAGTACTTCGACTTTTGGGAAAGTTTTTTGAAATTGTACAATTTCGAAAACTAAGTTTCGCAATTTTGTGTTTTTTCGAGAAAACCTACATTTTTTTTCGAAATCACAAAAGTTATCGAGAAACTAATTTAATAGTATCGAAATCTTATTTTTTCGATAAATCTGCCACATTTCGAAATCTTGTTTCTCGATAAAAGCTGTAAAGTTTCGAAAACCTTGTTTTTTCGATAAACCTGCCAATTTCGAAATCTTGTTTCTCGATAAAGATCCACAAAGTTTTCGAAAACTGTGTTTCTCGAAAATCTGCCAAGTTTCGCAAAACCTGTTATCGAAATCTCATATTTTGCAAACTGAAGCTGTGCTAAGTTTCTCGATAATTGGTTAATTCTACACTTTCTACAAGATCCATTTCAACACAAGTGTTCTAAGATGTCTCAGCCACCTAATCACTACTTTCCTCATGTTCAACAACAAACACCTCAGCAAGAACAACCTCAGCAGTATCAGCAACAACAATACCTTCCGCACATAATGAATCAACAACCTCCTAAATACAATCCACAACATTACCTAATGATGCAACAACAGCTCATTCCTCAACAACAACCATATCAAGTGCCACTACAAAACACTCAGTTTTCCTCCAAACAACCTCACTGGTTTGACAGAATGTGTGAAGTTATTACAACTCAACAATCCCGACATGAGGCAGGCTCACTTGAGACACCTCCAATGCTAACACCTGGTAACTATGTTCAATGGTCAAGTCGATTCTTAAGATTTCTTGAATTAAAGAAACCTCATGGGCAGTTCTTAAAGCAAGTGATACTTGAAGGACCATTTGAGTGGCCAACAAGATTTGAAGCTGGTGATCCAAATGCTGATCCTCCACGTCCTCCTGGTGATAGACCCCTTCCAGAAACTGCACTCACTGAAGAACATAAACTACATCGTGAAGCTGATCAGTATGCAATGGCTTATATACTTCAAGGTATACCTAATCCGATCTATCGAAGTGTCGATGCTCAGAAAACAGCCAAAGCTATGTGGGAACACGTTCATCTCCTTATGGAAGGTACTCAATTGAACAAAGATGACATGGAATCCAAGCTTTACATGGAATACACTGACATCACAATTGAACCTGGAGAGTCACTTGAATCCTACTATCATCGTTTCACTAATGTGGTCAATGATCTGGAACGTCACAAAATCACAGTACCAAGGATCGCTGTGAACTCCAAATTTGTTGGTAGTCTTGGTCCTGATTGGCATAAATATGTGACATTTGTTCGTCAAACGAAGAATCTTCATGATGCTCCATATGGTTTGTTGTATGATTTTCTGAAACACCATGAACCTGAAGTGGAAAAAGATCGAGCTCTACGAGGAGGATACACACCAACTTCAACACCAAATTCTTTGGCTCTCGTAGCTCAATCTCCCTATGCTCCACCACCAATGTCAAATCATGCATATGTTCAAGAGCAGAACTACTTCAGTTATCCACAATCTTCCACCTCGAACCAAATGATCCCTTATGATTCATCTCTACAAGATTCTTCTACTCAACTTGTTCCGTCAAACAACAATGATGTTGTGTACTACTCCAACTCCAATGATGATGACGATGATGACTTTAATACGTTGAATCAGGGACTTGCTCTTATTGCTCGTGCTTTCAGCAAATTCTCCAACAAAACTAACAACCGTCAACGTTCATCTTCAAACACAAGAAATCAAGCTGTTGTTAATGATGGAAGAGTGGAAATTCAGAATCGTAGCTATGGTCGATCTGGTTCAGGAAGCTCTTCAGGAAATTATGGGAATGGTCAGAGGTTTAGTAACAATACCGGGTTCAGAAACAACTCAGCATCTCCTCAACAAAGGTCTGACTCAGTTGCTACAAGGAACTCCAGCTCAGGGAATGCAGTTTGGTGCTACAATTGCAATGAACAAGGTCATATAGCTACAGCATGTCCCAAACCGAGAACTCGGGGTAGTAAGTTTCACAAGCAGGCATTACTCATGGCTCTTCAAGATGAAAAAGATGGACATTTCCCTGAACAGGACAACAACTTCATGGCAAATGTGAACAACGATGATGACATGGAAGATCTGGAAGCCAATGCTGCTGTGATGCTTATGGCCAACATGCAGGAACTTAAGCTCAATGATTCAGGTCCAGTATATGACACTGACGGCTTGTCTCAGGTACATGACCTCAATGCATGTTTTATTAATGAAATAGTCTCACCTTCTGCTTCTGAATCAGATATGGCGCAAGTTGTTCCATCGATATCATCTTCATCCTCTCAAAAAGATGAACAAATAAGCACAGTTGTCATATTTGATGATGACACAGTTGTTTCATTTGATGATCCAATTGAGAATGATAAACATGATAATTTAGAACAACATGAACCATCATTTGATCCAGACCCTGACCTCATATTGTTATCTAAACAACTGGATGCTCAACAATTGCAAATAATTAAATGCAACGAGAAAAACAAAGTTTTAAAAGAACAAAATGCGTCATTTGCAAGAGATATTGAGTGTTATAAAATTCAGCTTTCAAATCAAGAAGAAAAGATTAAACACGCAAAAAGTTTTGAAAAAGCTTTTCAAGATTCTTACAACAAAGAACAAGATCTTCAACGAAAAATGCAAGATTTAATTGAGTCAAACGGAAAGTTGATTTCGAAACTTGAAAGTGAGAAGTGTGAATTGAAAATGCAAGTTGAACGTCTTCAAAGAGACCTTTCAAAAACTGAAACAGAATTGTCAAATTGCAAAAAGGAGTTTTGTGAACATAAAACACGAAAAAGGAAGTATATAGATGATTTACTTGGTGATATTGTTGATCTTGAAAAACAACTCAAAGAATTTCGTCACATTGTTTACAAACACAGGAACTCTGTCACAACAATTCAAAAGTTTGCTTTAAAACCGAGACCCGATAAAGGATTTGCACTTTGCGATTTTAAATCAATGTTTCTTCACAAAGCTTTCAAAGAAAATCCTAAGGTTTACAGTATTGATCACATGTTTGATAATACAATTGTGCGTGCTGTTGTTTTTGATACTGAGGAAGAAGAAGAACTAGAAGACGAGAGTCGATAAAAAATGAGTTATGTTCAACACTGGACACCATATGACTATTCAAAAGCTCCACCTCTTTCTAAATCTTTTGTTACTCAAAAGGATTTACCTGAGAAATCATGGTTTATCGAAGAGTCATATGTTTCATCTCACAATGAGGCCCCTGTCCAAACTATAGCACAAATAAATGGTCCTTTACCATCATCCGGTGAACTTACACCTTTACCGAAAACGTGTCGTGTCTTAAATTATTTCAAAACTTTTATGGAAGACATCGAAATTTTGGAGGAAACAATTGAACGTAATTCTGAAATTAAAATTGAAACTTTTCAATCCGCTTACGAGCGAGAAAAGAGAGATATTTTTCAAAAACAAATGAAGCCAATTGTTCAACACCTCCGTCTCTGTGCTACACGTTGGGATCAGGAACTTCAAAAGGAGGTCAAAAATATGATACACGTTTTCAATGCTACTGAAAATGACATTTTGATTCAAAAGCAAAGAAACAGAGTTTTGAAAAATGATGCTGATCGACTCTTGGAACAAGTTCTCAATGCTGATATTTTGTCTGTTATCATGAATGATCTTTATAATTCTGGTACTTCTATTCTTAAGCATGATCATTGTGTTGATAATAATTTGTTGAATGAGGAAATTGAGACACTTAAACTGGAAAATGAAAAGTTGAGAATTAAAAATGATGATGTGACAAAACAATTTTCAAAAGAAATTTGTCAACTCAATCAAAGGCTTGAATGGTGTCAAGCTAAAAGTCTTGAAAGGGAATTGAAGTTTCAAAGTCAAAATGTTTCAAACTCTTGTCAGATTTGCAAAAACAACGAGTCTTTAAAAGGTCGATGTTTCCAATACGAGAAAGAAATTGCGGATTTAAAAATTGAAAACGCCGAATGGCAACAAAACCGCGACGACATCAAATATTGCAATGGTTTACTTGAGTCTGAAATTCAGGACAAAAATCACATCATCATTAATTTGAAAGAGAAAGTTAAGCTACTTCAAAAAGGAAAAATGGTTGACACCACGGTGATAGCACCAGGAATGTATCAAATAAACAAAACTGATAAAGGAAAGGTTGTTCAAAACACTAATGTTGATAACTCCACTTCTACAGGACTAGTCTCCACTTCTAGCGTTAGCAGACCCAAGCGAAAAAGTAAAAAGAAGAATAGGATCTTGCAACGTAAGAGAGGACACCTAGAAGCTCAAGAAGTAGAAGACCAACTTAGGAATTTGAATAAAACTCATGTTGCATCAGATTTAGATTCTAATCTGGCAAATTGTAATCAAAATCTAAATGTAACGAATGATGAACCTTTGAATGTTTTGAATATTAATGCATCTTGTGTGTTTTGTCGTAAAAGCGTATCATCTGGTGATCATACAAAATGTTTAGCTAATTCTCTTCTCAATCGTCATAAGAAACGTAGGACACGCATTCCTTTTAGGCCCACTAATAAATCTAAGTCTAACTTAGGAAAGCCGTCTTCTACGGTTTCTAATGATATCCCAGTTACCCCCATAGGTGCCGAGAACAAATCTAGGACTGAGCCAACTACTAGTGCATTTAACATTAAGAAAGCAAAAACTAGTTGGAACTGGCAACGTTGGTTACAATACAAACCAGATTTTAAATGGATTCCTAAATTATTGAATACATGTGTTACTAACCAACAGGAACCCGCATTGTCTTTGGGTTCCACCCTTACTTCTGTTCCACCCGTGTCATCTTCTGGTGATGCAGGTGGTACAGATTGTTCTCTGGATTGTTGATAGCGGATGCACCCGACATATGACAGGCAATCTCAAACTGTTACACAACTTTGTCTCAAAGTTCATTGGTACTGTCAGATTCGGGAATGATCATTACGCTCTAATCATGGGATATGGTGACTTTATCAGTGGGAACATTGAAATCAGTCGTGTTTACTATGTGGAAGGCCTTGGACACAACCTTTTCTCTGTTGGTCAATTCTGTGATGGGGATCTAGAAGTTGCATTTCGTGAGAAAACTTGCTTTGTTCGTGACTTACAAGGAAACGATCTAATGTCTGGCTCACGCGGCTCCAATCTTTATACAATCTCAATGTCAGATATGATTGCAACATCTCCGATATGTCTTCTCTCCAAAGCAGAGTCAACTAAATCTTGGTTATGGCACAAACGTCTTTCACACTTGAATTTCAGAACCATGACTGACCTTGCTCATTATAAACTTGTCGATGGATTTCCAAGATTCCGTTTCACCAAAGATCACTTATGTCCAGCCTGTGAACAAGGAAAAAGTACTCGTGCTCATTTTCCGTCTAAACCTGAGCAAAGTACGAATCATGTTTTACAACTGCTTCATATGGATTTATGTGGACCGATGCATGTTCAAAGTATCAACGGTAAACGTTACATACTCGTAATTGTAGATGACTTCTCCAGATGGACTTGGGTTTATTTCTTACGAAGTAAAGATCAGGCTCCTTCAATGATCATCACCTTTCTCACTAAAATTCAAGTTCAGTTACGCAACATGGTACGAATCGTCAGAACTGACAATGGCACTGAATTCAAAAATCAGACACTTGGGTCTTATTATGAGAAAGTGGGAATTGAACATCAAACATCTATTCCTAGAAGCCCAGAACAGAATGGTGTGGTTGAAAGACGCAACAGGACGTTAGTGGAAGCTGCTAGAACTATGTTGATTAATGCTCAATTACCAGATTACTTGTGGGCAGAAGCTGTTTCAACCGCATGTTATACTCAAAACCGTTGCATGATCACAAAACGCCATCGCAAAACACCATATCAAATTGTTCACAAAAGAAAACCGAACATTGACTACTTTCATGTATTTGGAGCACTTTGCTATCCGAAAAATGATCGTGATGATTTAGGTAAACTCAAAGCTAAGGCTGACATCGGAGTGTTCGTTGGATATTGTGAAAATTCCAAAGGTTTTCGGATATGGAATCGTCGTACAAGAGAAATTCAAGAAACCATTCACGCTAATTTCGATGAACTCACCCAAATGGCTTCTGAGCAACACAGCTTAGGACCCGAATTCAACCGTCTCAACTCTCCGGCATCTTCAGCTGAACCATTGCCACTTAACCACAAAGAATTAGAAACCTTGTTTGCTCCACTATTTGATGACACAATTGAATACCGTCCTACTGAGGTCTCACCTAATTCCGCTGCTCAACCTGATCACATTCCAGTACCAGACCCACCTCAACAAACTTCTACAAGTGTTGAGAGAGACGGTCCTCCAATTGTATCACCATCTACAGCAGAACAAACTGGTTCTACTTCCCTCCATCCAGCTGAAGACCCAACACCACAATCAGTTCCACAACCCGCAGAGCATGATCCTGATGCATTCATTAATCCGTTTGCACCAGCTACTACAGTTCCTGACATAGCTGAGTCGTCAACACGCAACTTGGATCCTGCTAACATGCGAGATACTTATCAACTACACCCTTCAACACATAAATGGACTCGTGATCATCCACTAGTTCATATTATTGGCCATCCAGATGCACCTGTTATGACAAGACAACGACTTCACACCGATGGAGAAACTTGCATCTACGCACTCACAGTTTGTCATGAAGAACCCAAGAACATTAAAGATGCAATGACTTATGACAACTGGATTGAATCTATGCAAGAGGAATTTCAGCAATTCATAAGATTAGAAGTCTGGGAATTAGTTGAAAGACCTGACGGAGTCTTTGTCATCGGGTTAAAATGGATCTGGAAGAATAAGCTTGATGCAGAAGGGACAGTCATCCGCAACAAATCACGTCTGGTAGCGAAAGGATACTCTCAACTTGAAGGTCTAGACTTTGCTGAATCCTTTGCTCCAGTGGCACGACATGAAGCTGTTCGGATCTTTTTGGCTTATGCTGCTCATAGGAATATGGTGGTTTACCAAATGGATGTGAAAACTGCATTTCTGAATGGAGAACTCCGTGAAGAAGTTTATGTCAGCCAACCTGAAGGCTTCGTTGATCCTGAGCGTCCTAATCACGTCTACCGACTCAAAAAGGCTCTCTACGGACTCAAGCAAGCCCCACGGGCGTGGTATGACAAACTGTCCACTTTCTTACTGGCCAATAAATTTTTTAAAGGATCGGTGGATCCCACACTATTTACAAAAACCTACGGGGAGGACTTACTTGTTGTTCAAATATATGTCGACGACATCATTTTTGCCTCAACAAAAAGAAGTTATTCTAATGATTTTGCAAAATTAATGAAAGATAATTTTGAAATGTCCATGATGGGTGAACTTTCGTTCTTTTTAGGACTACAAGTTCATCAATCACCCCGTGGAATTTTTATAAATCAGTCCAAATATGCTCTTGAAATCTTAAAGAAACATGGAATGATAACTTGTGATACTTATAATACGCCAATGGGCTATACCACAAAACTAGATGCTGATTTACATGGGACTCCCGTTGACCCTACCAAATACCGAAGTATGATTGGGTCCCTCATGTATCTCACATCTAGTAGACCTGATATAGTATTTGCTGTCTACATGTGCTCTCGCTATCAGTCCAGACCAACTGAAAAACACCTCAGTGAGGTCAAAAGAATCCTTCGATACATAAAGGGAACCATTAACTTGGGAATCTGGTATCTGAAGGATTCTGGTTTTGAACTAATTGCTTTTTCAGATGCTGATCATGCAGGATGTTTAGACACACGCAAAAGTGCATCTGGTGGATTACAGTTTCTCGGAGACAAACTTGTGTCATGGCAATCTAAGAAGCAGGACTGCACTTCACTGTCATCTACAGAATCTGAATACGTAGCCATGTCTGCTTGTTGTGCTCAAGTCATTTGGATGAGATCACAACTTAAGGATTATGGTTACCTATTCAACAAAATTCCTATCTACTGTGATTCAAAGAGTGCAATCGCTATCTCCTGCAACACTGTGCATCATTGCAAATCCAAACACATCGATCTCCGTTATCATTTCATCAAAGAGCATGTGGAAAGGGGTACAGTTGAACTTTATTTTGTTGGAACTGAGTACCAATTGGCAGACTTACTTACCAAATCTCTGGCACCATCCAGGTTTGCTAGTCTAGTCCACCAAATTGGTATGAGATGTTTGACACCAGAGGATCTGGAAAAGTTTTTAAAACACCACTGATCGTCAAACATCACAACTATCTTTGTATAATAGTTTGTTTTTTTTTCTTTCTTTTCTATAAACTAATATAAACACAAAAAGATTTTTCACATTTTATTTTTCAAAAAAAAAAAAAAAAAAAAAAAAAAACTAAAAAAAAAAAAAAGAAAAAAAAATGCAAGTATATCGCTTCCATTCAACACCTTGTTCATACTTTACAAGTGTTGAGGGGGAGTCACGCTTAAATCTTTTACCAATTTTAATTGGTATACTTGCATATTTCCCATATTTTACGGTTTTTCTCAGAATGTGTGGACGATTTCTTCTACATTTCTTTGTCTCATTTGTTTTAAATCTTCATAAGTTAGGATAACTTATGCATATCTCAACGGTACTTATGTTTGCAAGAAACCTTAGGACCTAAGTTTGTTTATCTAAAAGTCTAAGGACCTAAAAGTGTTAAATACTCAAACTTTCAATAAAATAAAACAACTAAACTACAAACCGTACAAACAAAATACTCACCAATTCAAAAACCTCTCTTAAACCCTTTCATCCAAACCCACGGTTCAAATTCATTCGAGTTAAGCATGACCTTGATCATTAAATTGTAAGTTCCTATGTATTCACTAGGGCATTACAAACATAGGTTCTTGGTTAATTGGTTTTTCAACAGTTCGATTTTGTGATTTCTTGATGTCGAGAACTAGGGTTAGGTTTTTTCGAAAAATGCTATTAACGTGTTGTGGTGTTTAATTCTTGATGGGGTTTAGTTACTTAGCTTGTTTCTAACACTTTCTCATCATTTATTTTCACATTCCATCATGTTTACGTTGTTTCTCGAAATCGGAATATTGGGTCGTATTGGGTTTATATGGTTCAGTGCTTATGTGTTTGATTTTATTGGTGGGATATGTTTCTTTGCTCTCTTATATGCATGTTTGATTTAGTTTTGTTGAATTACACCATGGATACTTAGTTCTCGATATACCTTGTATGCCTCGTTCGTGAAAATTATCGAGATAAACGTGTCTCAAGTGTTGTCTACTGTGCTATGTGCCTTGTTATGCATCATACTTGTTGTTGTGATATGCTAGAACCCCGTAATACTCACTTGTCTCATATTCGTGTAGTTATCGAAAAACATGTTCTTGAAAGTTATCGAAATCTTTGTGATTTTTAGCTAAGTAGTGTTTGTCTATCTTGGTGACAGGCCTATATCATTGGAAAAGTTTTTTTTTTTTTTTTTTTTTTTTATTTTATTTTATTTTATTTTTTTTTTTGTGAAGGAAATGTACGTGTACTTCATGAAAATTTGATTAGATTCTTGTATAAGAATGTTTTCGAGAAATCTGTGTAATATCGAAAACTTTCGAAAAATTATCGAGAAACTCATGTTCTCGATAAAAGTTGGTCAACTCTATCTTTTCGAAATTAGTTTTTTCGAAATTCATTATTTGAGCTAAAACTTTTCGAAATCATCTGATTTTCGAAAAATTTATCGAAAAATAATGTTTCTCGATAACTCAATTTTTCGAAGAAAAGTTCTCGATAAAGTATCTCGATAAATTGGAAAAATGTTTTTCTCGATAAACTGCAATTTTTTTCGAAATAGAATGAAATCTCGATAAAAGTCAATTATGAGGAATTTTTTCGAGAAGTGACTTTCTCGATAAAGTTTCACTATAACATTTTTCGAAATCTGTTCCTTTACTCAAGTTTCCGATAAATGGTCCATGTTATATTTTTCCGTAAACTTGTTTGGCAATGTCATGTTATATCTATGTATCACTGTTGTGATTCATTATTGTTGTGTAATGTGATGATTATTGTGCATTGTGATTGTCATGTTGTGCTTATTTGCAATATGCATTATTTGGCTCATAACAAAATGACGCATTTGTGCTTAACTGTCTCAAGTAGATATCTGTATCCAAACTCTAAACTGTGCTAACACATTACAAATTTTGGATGTTTGGTTTATGGTGATACTTTTCAGATAAACATGGCTGAACACAATGAGAACGTTGCTGAACAAACTCTTCCATTACTCACCTTGGATGACATCACTCCCGAGAACTACAATGTCACAATTGGCAACAACAATCCCAGAGTCGATTTCAACAAGTTGAACATCACAGAGAAATCATGCATGATTGTGAAAGATATCCTACTGGCACATCCTTGCAAACCACTGCTCACATGCTCTACTTCAGTTCCACTGTTCTACCTTCATCAGTTCTGGCTTACTGCTCGGGCCAACTTGGATGATGTGTCTTTCACTGTTACCTTAGATAGCCAAGATTACTCTGTAGATCATGACATTCTTCGTACAGCCCTTCTCATGCCACAAACTGACAACGAATTTGCTCCAATACTACCTGACCTGGAACTTCTTGACTTCTTTATTGAATTAGGATATGAGGTTGATGATGATGTACCTCTAGTCAAGCTTTCCCAATTTAATGCCAAGTATATCCCTCAGCCTTGGAGAACATTCTGTCTGTTGGTGGTGAGATCTATATCTGGAAGGAAAAGTGGTCATGAACATCCAAGGCTCGAACACCTGCAAACATTCTGGGGAATGGTGACTCTGACACCGATTGACTTTGCAGTTCCTATCATGAATGATATCGTCCACAGTATTCAGACCGACCGTGTGAAGACTATGATACCATTTACAAGATTCACCAAGCTTATCATTGAACATCTCTGCAAAAGTTCTCCAGAATTCATCAAAAGGATGGCTGATCCTAATGAGCCGAAGCACCTCTTCGAGGACGACTTCACCACCTCATTCATCAAATCGACCACTTCCTCAACCAAGATCAAAGGAATGAGGATTCCCGAATACCTTCTGAATGACAATATCAAGAAAAGGACGAACTTCAAGTTGTATGATCTGGCTTACAAAGGGGAACAGGAAGAAACCACAATTAAGACTCGTAGCAAAGGAGGTGTAAAGTCTGGGAGTACTACAAGCACCACTGCTTCACCACATACTAGATCTAAGGATGCTCCTAAGTCAAAACCCAAGACTTCCACCAAGCCTAAACCTACACCCAAACCTAAACCTGTCACCAAGCCAAAGAAGAAGGCAACTCCTGAGTACTTTATTCGGGATGAACCTTCTCCTCCACCTTCTGACACCGAGTCTGAGTTTGATACAGAATCTGAAGAAGAAGAACCAGACTATGAACTGAGATACAGAGCACCTGATGAAGCATTTCCTGCAACAGAGATTGCCGTTCAACAAAGTCTTGTAACTTATGAAGAAGAGACAAGGAAAAGAAAAGGAGTCACTATCAATGAGCCGAATGATGATAAAGACGAACCAATCGTTGAACCATTAGTCGATAAACGCAAACTGAAGAGTATAGTTGTCGACACTAGAGCTGAAGAAAAGCGGCTTAGGAAAGAACAGAGGAAAGCAAGTCTTGAAAGCCGACTTCTATCACACCCTCCAACACCACCACCTATCGATCAGTCAGAACATGTAGGGGCTACAAGCAGTATGGTTCCTCCAACAATGTCTGAATCAGCTCCACAACCTGATGACAACGTTAAGGATACAGACAAGACTGAAGATGTCCACATGACTGAGACTGCTACTTTAGAGGAGAATGTTGGCGGTCAAGAGAACTTAGCTACGGATCAGGAACATGAATATCTTATTACTCCAGAGTTTCTTGCTCGAGAAGCAGAGGAAGCAGAGGAACGTCGCAGAAAGGAAAACGAAGAGAAGAATGCGTTCAACACCAACATATTTCTTAAGTCATCTTCTCAGCAGACTTCCTCAGCACAACCTCCACCTCCTCAAGACTCTCCACCAAAGGATCCGACTCCTCCTGCTTCTTCTTCAGACTCTCACAACGAGTCATCGTCCGAATAATCACCCGAGCACTCATCTCCCACACCTTCTGAAACCGCATCTAAACAACATTCGATCAATGAACCAAAACTACCAGTTGATCTTCAGGAGCAAGTGAACAAACTCACCAACATGGTTACCAATCTTACCAAACAAGTTGAGGAATTCCAGGAGTCAACGCAGCTGATCGACAAGTTCTTGAAATCTGATTACGAAGGTTTTATCAGAACTGCAACACATGATTTTCTCACTGAAAATCTGGTTGAGATGATCACTCCTGAGGTAGCAAACCTTCTCAAACCAATCAATGACAACTTGGATCACAGAATTAGAAGTGTTACGAGGAAAATGTTGTCTACTACACCATTCACGCTTCACACCGCAAAATCTTCTACTGTGGCTCCAACCGTCCAAGAATTGTCCTTCAATGACATGCTTGTCAAACTCTTCGACAACCTTGCCACCAAAACCACACAGACAGCTGAAGAAAAAGCCTTGTATGATGCTATGGTAGCTTACATGTCAAAAGAGTCATGCAAAGATGCTGCTGGATCCCGAAAACGGACAAGAAAAGATGACGATCCTGACCCAAACTCCAAGGGCAAGAAACCTAAGTCTGGAACAGGTCCCTCATCCTCTCTACAACCACAAAAGGACTCCACTCCTCCTGGAACTCAACAACAACCCTCAGCTACTGGTAAAGGTCAAACCGAAGATGTAGAAATTTTCATGGAACAAACTGATGACTTCCAAGATCAACATGACACCGATTACCGTGCTCCACCTACTCATGATTCTCATGCTGGTCCATCATCACCGTCCAAAGCCAAAGACAAAGATGCTACATCCAAGTCTAAGAAATCCAAGAAGAAAACACGTCATTCATGGCTCGACAATGATGACAATCCTCAGAATGATTGGCTGACAGAAATGGTCCAAGCTCAACTTCCTCTGGAAGAAGAAGAACCTCTTCCTGGTAACACTCTTCAGTTCAGCCAGGTCATTATGAAGGATCTTCAAATCAACAAACTCACAAAGGCGGAGCTTAGGAGAATCAATAGGGATGCACAAGAATTCCTCAAGAAAAGATCTGGAAACAAAGTCGAATACGAATATCACATGCAGAATATAGCTAGTGCAATGTCTGCCGACTTTGACTGGTTAAATCCTGAAGTGAATATCGATCTCAGTTCCAAGAATCATGAAAAACCTTACTTCACCGACTGGACCAAACCATTACCATTGAAAGGATTTCCAGACAAACCCAAGATACCTTACAGCTTCTTCTTCAACAAAGATCTTCGTAACATCCAGCTCACTCAAGAGATATCCAAGAAGAAATATGCTTCCTCACTCACAATCTCAGTACCAGCCGCTAGATACGAAATTCCAGCCATTGAAGAAACCACCCGTATTTTTAGCAACTCCATCGTAGCTTATGACAGAGATGCTCTACACGGAATTCAACATTGGCCTGATCGTCGTCGTCTCGGTTATACAAGCAGATTAGGAGAGACATCATTGGAAAATGTGAAGCAGAAATCAAAGATCATCGCTATCTTGGAGATTCAACAGTCGAAACGGTTTAACTACTTATTCATGCGTGAAATTGTTGTTAAACGACAAGATGAAAAGAAGTACAAGTTCTCCGAAGCAGACTTTCCCAACCTTTATCTCAATGACATAGAAGATATGTATCTTGAAAAGGTTCAGAGTAGAATGCGCGGATTCGATAGAGACGTTCAGTACAACTTCATGGCATCGCTACTCCTTTACATCCGACGACTGATTGTTCAAGAAAGAGTGGAAGATCTTCAGCTTGGAGTGGAAAGTTACCAACAAAAGATCAATTTGACAAAGCCACAATTCTACTTTGATGGTCTCTATGAAACACCACAGTTTACTCTCATCCAAGAACCGTTTGGTTTCACCTACATCAACAGCAAAAAGCTACAAAGCTTCATGAGGTTCGATGAGGTACATAAATTCTGTGATGTTACACTCAAGTTTGTTCGTGATGGGCTTGTCAAAAGGTTGAATGATGATCGACGTAAGATAGCTAAGGGGGAACAACCTAGATGGAAATCCAGCATTAGAAGACAAGTTCGTAACTTTGTCTTAAAGATTGAAGAAAGGTTATTTCGACGGGAACAGATCAGACGACTGGAAAGCTACATCGGTGCCAGACCATCGTTTCCTGTCAGAAACTTCGAAAGACCAGAACCTAAGTTCACTAACTTCGATGCTCCACTTCCGGACGAAGAATAACTTGGTACATTTTGTCATATTTTTTCATTATCAATTGTTTCATTGATTGAATCATTTTTCCATTATGGTTTGTGCACACATTACAGTGTACAACCCGTACTTGTAATTAAAGGACCCTGAGGTACGCTTCAGTGCCTCAATCCTTACATAAGGAGCGAAGGCTTCATACTTTTGAGTAGAATTAATCAAACATTTATGATTTTTCATAATTGTGCTCAAAAGGACAAGTATTTCACCTCAATAAGACCTAATCACTTGTTGAGGGGGAGCACTTGTCAAAACAAAATACTTTGCTCTAAATCAAAAGTTCTTGGTGAATCTCCCCGTAAGACTCAAAAGGCATATTTTAATCTAAAAAAAAAAAAAATTGTCAAAAACATCATTTTATATGCTATTTTTGAGGGGGAGAAAATGAAAAAGTGATTAAAATATACAAAGTCAAAGCTTTAAGTTGTATCATGTGCGAGCTAGACTCAGTATTTACCCAGGAATTGACGAGATAATACAAGTTAGTAACATCGAAAGGACTTATCCTCGACGGGTAATAACATCAAGTTAGTTACTAGAGCTAGTAGTCACCTAAAAGTTGACTATGTATCTCTTTAACTAGCCACGTAAGCGTGTCTCGAAAAGGATATGTCTTAGTAGAAATGTACCGTCTCGAGAAACTTTCTGTGGACTTGACCAGGCCGGGTAATAACTTCAAGCTAGTTTAACTAGTGATGTAAGCGTGTCTCGAATCGGTCTAGTTCACGGAAAGTGGATCAATTCAAAAGAGCTTGCTCCTCCCGCATGTGCAAATTTATTAAACACATATGAGCACATGTGCAGGGGGAGCCCTTCAAAAGTGTACACAAAACTCTCAAAGTGTTAAACAAAATATTTGATTAACACAAACACTTTGAGAAATTTTCAATCAAAGGTTTCTTGGCTACTGTCGGAGTTATAAGGTGATTAAGATAGTAATATCAGTCCTATGATCTGCCAGAGCCGGAAGGATCTACCCAAGGGCATCTCCCATAGTTAGAATTAGAAGTCCTTAGGTATGATGCGAAAAAAGGAGAAAAGAATGAAAGGGAAAGAAGGAGTTGAAGAATTAAAAAGAAAAGCAAAATAAAGGGTGAAAAGAAATAGCCCTCCATATGTTCAACCTTAGGGCAGACACCGGGTTCAATACGTATGCTACTGGCTGTTGCAAAAGACAACACCGGTATTGAAGACAAAGTCGTCATGGACCCAGTGACGCAATGCACTAAACCTTCTTAACCACTCAAGTTCTCTTAAAAGGACTTGTTTCATTCTCACGGGGAACCCGCGTAACCTATCGACCTATCTCTTAGAGACGGTTGATATTGAAGCAGGAGACACCTCCCCAGTCTCCGCATAGGAAACCTAGGTGTGCACTTATAGAGTCTAGAGCCATGAGATACATCAAAAAATCTCTTAGGAACACTTAGTATTTCTGCAACTGCTGTTCTACATCAATGGGCATCAGTTGTAAATTATCGAGTCCTTCGCAGATCTTAAGCAATCTGCCGAGAACGTTTATGAGAGGATTACTTAAGTATTTCTCAATGATTGAACGGAAATCCTGCCAGGGTCAACATCAAACAGCCCTGACAGCAGGTCACTTCGGTAACCCCACAAGGGTTACGCTTAGTGTTTGCGGTGGTTCCATTACGGTCTACAGTCGTGGAGTGATCCCCAGCGACTCACCCAGTCATTGAGCTACCTAGTAGGTCTCGTAAGCTCCTTCGGGAGTATCTGATATGGGAACGGCCTGGATAAGGATTAGAAGGAGTCTTCACAATATGCTGTTGATGAGCTCTAATTCCTTATCCGTAAGTACCGGTGATTTATTGCTAACTGTCTACTCGCAGGTACTTCACTTCCATGATGACGGATTCCACATGCTCATACATGCATCTTGCAATCATCAAAAGCTCCCTCAAAGATCAAAGCAACACAAAGTTCAAAGTAAGATTCTACGCCAAAAAGAAGAATCTACAAAGTATAAAGACCAAAGATCTTAAGTGAAGAAAAGGGACTACGTGCATGTATAAGTCAGAATTCAAAAGATGTATGAGCATGTTGGAATGGCGGACAACCACCACAGACGCAGGAGTGACGAACGGCAGATTACTTCATAACATAATCACTACAACATCATCAAAGAACAAAGACAAAGAGCAGAGTATATCCATCATTATACTAATCATTTCTGAAGACGTCTGAAGCTATGAAAGTCAAAGATTAAGACGAAGACGTCAAGCAACCATGATGACCGACCCTTAGGGGGGGATTGTTGGAACCATAGTTTTACTATTTTATCAAGTCTCGGTCATTTGTAATAATGCTAGGTTGCTTAGTTATTATTTATAATTTGTATTAAGTTTACTAGGCTTAAGAATGTGATCCATGGGCCTCAAAGCCCATACGAATTGTAAGAAGGGAAGGAGTAGGATGTTGCCCTAGCTCCTTTCCTATAAATACTAGTCTTAGGCCTCTTGTAAACTTGGTTGGTTATTTGAAAACATTAAGGAAACTCTTGCATTTCATTTTCTCAAATTTCTCATAATCATCCCACTCTCATTCTCATCTCATTTCTTACATAATCATACTTGTGTTTACATAATGGTGACCTAACTGACTGTTTTCAAGGTTTATTAAAATTCCAACTGATTCATGCCATGATCTGTGATCCTAAGCTCATATACTAGTGTAATAAACTTAAATGAGCACATAAACATCAAAAGTAACAACAACAACCTAAGAATCTATAATGAGCTATTTGAGACAGTCAATCATGGAAATCTTAGGCAACTGAGCTTTTAACTAGGAAACCTACTTGTACTAATTGAAACTGAGTTTAGAAACATGAAACAAGCATAGACACACTGAGTTGCATGGATTGAAACCTATTCACAGTAAGATGCAAGGAGTAAAGGAAAAATGCTTACAAATTTACCCCAACTTGAGAAAATGATACACAGCTTGTTTGAGCTTATGAGCAAACTGCCTCAACCACAAAACCCTTCTCAAATACCCTTCTGAATCACCTTCTAACCCATTTGATGCTCATGATATTCTTAAGTTGACTTTATTTGACTTTTTGCATTCTTGAGATTTTATTGAACTATGTAAAGTTTTAATGCTACTGAACTCATAGAAGCTTATAAATATCTCAACCTAAGCTAAATTCAACAGTTTATATAATTCTTAACATTATTAAGAAAATTGGTGAATTCATTTGAAAATGCAAATTGAGATTTTATAAGGATAACTTGGAATTAAGATTACATAAAGTTGATATTACACTAAATTAACTGAATACAAACTTCTTTTACTGAATTTAACAACTGAGAATTATAAATACATTGATTCGACCTAATTTAGCTAAACTAAAACCTACACTACACTACTTGGTTTCTTTCTCTTTTTTCTTTTCTTTTATAGTTCCTGGAGCTTGTTCTCTGACTTTCCCACTCGTTTCTTGGCCCTTGGATATCTTGAATTAATCTCAACCGTTCAAATGCTCTTTTGGCGGGAAAATAGGACAAAGGCAGTTGGGTTGCTTGTTAGGTTTTGTGAGGTAATAAATGTATCTTGGAGGGTTGTGGTAAGTTGGGGAACATGGAGTGGGTTTGGCAGAGAAGAGGAGGGGGAAGGTAACTTGTTGGTTTGGGATTGCAGTCAAGTGGTGATGAAGGGGATGAGGTGGAAGGTTGGTCAACATGGGGGTTGACTGAAGGGGGATTATAAAACGGGGGAGTTATTTGTGGTGTGTGGGCCGGGTATTGGAGATGGGCTGGAAAGGGTGTGGGCCTGGGGGGCTGCTTTTGTGGATCAGATTTGGGTGGTGATTGGGTTTGGTATTGGAATTAAATAAACAATGGTCCGTTTTGTATTATAGCTAAAAATCACAAGGACCAAATTTGTATTTTATGAAAAGTTTAGGGACCTGTGTAGACAAGTTTCAAAAGATATCAAAAGGATTAAACTTGCCATGTTAAAACAACCAAAGGACCAAAAATGTGATTTTCCCATTTTAAATCACCCGGGGACTATTTATGTCGATTTTCAAAATCCGGGGACTAAAGTTGTCATTTTGTAAAATCTTTTATCCAAGGACCATATTGAATATTTTTAAACTTCCAACGATTAAAAATGATTTTTAATCCAAAATATCCCACCAGGGACTGAATCTGCCAAAATCTGAAACTCCAGGGACTAATCTTGTAAATTTCCAAAACTTTTCAATTTTTCACCAAAGGACTAAATATGACATTTTATGATTTCAAAATGACCTTTGGTGATAATTTTCTATATTTTGAATATCCAGGGACTAGTTTTGTAATTTTATGAAAGTTGGGGGACTGAAACTGCCAATTTTGTAAACTTTGTGCGTTTTTCATTTGTTTTTGCTCATTTTGCATCTAAAACATATAAAACACAATTTTGAAATATTTTCAGTATTTTGATGCATTACTGAGTGTTTTTGTATGTTTTGCAGTTCAGATTAGACCAAAAAGGATGAGTGTTTGAGCACTCATCAATACCTTATCATTCATGAAAAGAATAGGATTAAGTCTCACACTTCTCTTATGGAAAGAAGACTATGATTATTCTTTTAGTAAAGTTGACTCTAACCAAAAACCCATACGGGTGAAGATCAATTCACTTGTTAAAAGAATAACTTACGTTTACGGTTTAATGTTACATTAATACATTTAAAAGAATTTACAAAATTCAATTTTAGTATTTTCGATAATTCATATTTTCAAGCTACTAGTAATGAAAGTGTGGAAAACTAGAAGGGGGGTTGAATAGTTTACCATTTAAAAACTTTAAACTTGTTGTATCAAATGTCTATTTTTAGCTTGTTCTAATATAAAAGATGTTACTTGTAGTTTGTGACTAATATAACTTAAAACATGTTATCACACAAGTACAATTAACAAGTCATAACACAAACAATCACACAATGCAAACATTAAAGTAAGACAATAAGTAAAAGGAAAGTGCAAACCGAACACGAGGATTTATAGTGGTTCGGTCACGGATCTCCTGTTCGCCCTACTCCACTCCTCGAGTACCCAACTCGAGAGTTACTTCACTAGATCAACAACCTCCCTTTTCGGCGGAGAAAACCTTACAATCATCGCTTACACTTTTACCGACACTAAGCTAGATGTCGAGTTCTTTTACAAGGGTACAACCACTCCCGTTCGTCGCTTACACTTTACCGACACTAAGCTAGATTTCGAGTTCTTTTACATGGGTACAACCACTCCCGTTCGCCGCTTACACTTTTACCGACACTAAGCTAGATGTCGAGTTCTTTACCAAGGGTACAACCACTCTCACTATGTTTTGTGGCCCAACATAAAAACCTTGTGTTTTATGGCACAAACACATAAACCATCTAATCTATATTGTTATGATACAATGATGATCCAAGACATAAAAGTCTAATGGATATGCATGCCTAATCTACATGAACTTCTTGAATAAGAAGTCTTCAACCATTGAGGATGTCAAGTGCCCTTGAATCTTCATATGTTGGAATTCTTTAATGAATGATGACTTCAAGATCTTGTAACCTTCTTGGTGGATCATGAAGTATGATATGCTTACAACAAACATGAATGTTAGAAGCATTATGATCATTATGGAAAGGGTGATCTACATGGTTTCCTACTTATCTATGTGTGTATGTTTATTTCATCTTTTCATCACACGTCTAAATAAAACATGAACTTCTTTTTATAGGCAAAACAAGTAAAGAAGTTTTCCAAAACCATGTTCTATAAACCATGTTCCAAAACCATAGATTACTATTTACAATAACTTTCCATATCTAACAATGTCACATCAAGTTACTTCTAGTCAAACACACAATAGATAAATCCAAAATGTGTAAGAGTTCTTATGGAAAGTCAAACACTCAACCTTTCCATAAATGCACATGATGTGATGTATATATATTTCTATTTAAAGATTAAGATATATATGAAAGTAAACTTGTATATATTATCTAAGTAATGTTGTTATAGTAAGTTAATGAGTTGCTAAAAATGTTTGATTCCTAATGTCATTACATTTTTATCATTTTCAAAACTTACTAATATTACTTAAACACCTAAAGTGGCACTTATTCTATTTGACACCTAAAGTGCACTTTGACACCTAAAATACTTAAAGACCCTAAAAGTATTTTAGTCATTCTAAATGGTTGGTCAAGGGGTTTGATCATAATGCTACATAACAAACATGTACGAACCTGTGTTGTAGCATACGATGACTCGAGACATTGAGAGGTGTTGAATGTTTGTTGAGACAAAGTATGATTACAAGTAACTTGTACATTCTACGTTATGTATCAAGTTATACGTTTGTCATCAATCAAAACAAACGAGACTGTATAGATTAAATATCGTAATATTTGCACTAACAATCCCCCCCTTTTTGATGATGACAAAATATGTAAACGTGATGGAACGCAAAATGTAAAAAGTTACTTGTGTCCGTATAACTTACTTCTATCCGCAACACCTTCTACATTTCCTTCTCCGTTTACACTCTTATCCCCCTTTTGTCGAAACAAAAAGGGGTGTGTCCTTGGAGTTAACTTAGGTTCTCCCCGAAATGGCGAGCTTGTATCATCCCTAGTGAAGTTAATTCTTCAACTCCAATTTCCTAAGGTTGTTGCGTCCCTTAGGTTGTTAGGGGATCCATGGATCAAATTAAGTTCCTTGACCTACATCAAGGTTAGTGTTGTGCAACATAAAAATTATAAGAAAAATGCATGATGAATAAAAAGCATTTTGGACTATGTTGACTTATCTCCTTCTTTTTGTCGAAACACAAAAGTGCGTCGAAGAATGAGAATAAAGAAAAATGCGTGCATGCTTCCCCTAGATTGTAGCTCCCCCTTGATCAATACTCCCCTTTGTTAGGGTCCCAACGTATATGACACAAGAAATAAGAAAGCTACAAAAACAAAGGTTTAGTGCATGATTAGCTCCCCCTTGATCAATACTCCCCTTTGCTAGGGTCCCAACGTATATGATACAAGGATAAGAAAGCTACAAAAGACACAAAGGTTAGTGTATGATTGACTCCCCCTTGATCAATACTCCCCGTTGCTAGGGTACCAACGTATATGATACAAGGATAAGAAAGCTACAAAAGACACAAAGGTTAGTGTATGATTGACTCCCCCTAGATCAATACTCCCCGTTGCTAGGGTACCAACGTATGTGATGCAAGGATGAAGAACATAAAGGTTAGTATAAGACAATAATTTTCCTATGCTTGACGGAAGCTCCCTTTGTTAAAGGGCGTCAATATGAACCTACAAAACAAAAGTTAGTATAGTGAAAGTTTTGTCTTTAGAAAAGCATGTCTTCTACAACAACGTGTATAGACGATGCAATAAGAGTGCTTGATGGATATTCCTCCTACGTCGAGAAGCACCTAAAATGAAAGAAGGAAAAAAAATTCGATGCAAAAATCATGCTTAGATGATAATGCTATATACGATCTAGCGTATATAATGGTGAACCTACAACGAAAGAGTTAGTGCAATATATTTCATCTCAAAGAAAAGTAAGATGAAAATATATAAATGATATAAGCGACTCAAAGTAGAGAACCATGAAACCAAAAAAATCTCATGAGGTGTATGCTTCTAAAAAGAAATGCAATCATAAGAAAAACGTGAATATAATATGATAGAAACCTACTAAGCAAAGCCTAGAAGGAAGACATGAGGTTGAAATGCTTAAAGAGGATGGTGCTAATGGTGTTAGAGAGAATGCGAATATGAGAAAAATATAGAAATTTCTGCAGGTCTGGCGGCACCAAAGAAATACACAGGCGGAACCCTGGTTTTGGTTCCGCCTGGTCCGCTGGGCCAAAACTGGGAATACCCAGAAATTACACGGGGTGAACCCAAAATTTGGTTCTGGCATATCTGCCAGACTGCAAAATCTTAACAGACCAGGTTTTCGACGGTCGACATGATTTTCTAATTTCAAAATTTTTCCTAAAACATAAGCACACTATTAAATCTGATTGGGAAATGACAAAGAGGCAAGTAAAAAAACGCGTATCGATAGAGTTTGAACGATGGCTAACGATTTTCATTATACTTTAGTAAAAGTATAGAAAATTTGACAACATCACAAGATTAATCGGAATAGGTTTTACACTAATCCATGGTGGTGATGATTAGTGAAAGAGTTGATGAAGGTGGTGGTTATAATGCATGAATTTAGAAACTCGTATGTATAGCAAATGCTATGACGAATGAGCATATGGACTTATGCAGTCTAAGATTCACAACTTAAAGAGATAAAGGAAAATGTGAATGGGAATTGATATTCAATAACGGCTATGGGTTATGATTTGATCGATTAGGATTGATGCTAATGAAAATGAAATACGTTTAGAAATAGTGACCTAAATCGAACGACAATCGATGAAAGACTACTAACATGGTTTAGTCCTACATGACCTTTAATGACATTATCATCTACCAAAGATGATGTATCATGCCACAATGTATGCTTGAATGGGTTAAAAAAAAGAAGTGGAGACAATAGGCACCTAGGAACAAGAATACCATATGAAAAGAGTAATAAAAAAAATGCTAAATACCTATATGAGGATGAGAACAACATCATATGATGCGAGAGTGTTGGTTAGACCAACGTGTTGACAAAGTGTTGGGAATGATGGCTTTGATTAACATATCGTTTGCGCTGACAATGACGTGCATGATATGTGACGCGGAAGAAGAGGATGAGATCCTAAGATGGTGTTCTTGAAAATGAGGTTTTGAAGTCCTAGTTTTGAGAGAAGAATCCTATACTGCATTTGGTTTAGTTTTTGGGTGTGGAAGTGAAGAGCTTTGTCAAACACATGATGTGTTTTTCACTTGATGAGATATTGGGGGTAAAAGAGGCTTGAACTATTAAAAAGAGAAAAGGTCAAAGGCTTGAAGCACTTGTGGTCTTGTGAACCGATTTTAACTAAATGGAGTGTATCTATCTGTTGGTATTTAATGGTGTAAGATACATGAGTAGATGTTCTTTAAATACAATTTGACACAATACAAATATGTGAATGAATTTCTCTCCTCCTCAATAGGTGGACATCCAACATATTGTCTAGTGCATTGTATAAGGAATGATGATGAAGTGTTTAGGAGGTTGTAGGTTAATGAAAACGATGAGCTTGGTAATGTTTTTGCGGATGTTGGTTAGCATACAAAGAACTTTATCCTTAAAGTCATGTAGCTCTTCTCTATCAATGCGAGATGATCGTATGACGAGGCATGTGGTTTTCTCAAAAGAGGTGAAAAGGTTTAGAATATTGGTATGGAGGTGACTATGAGTGATCTTGAGGATTGAGGTTAGGAGACTCTTTGTGAATGTGGGCAATCATTAATGGATGATTGGGAATCATGGAATTTTGAGGTGTTTTGTTGATTGACGACTGAAGGTGAATGTGTGAAATGAGGTGATGATGACTTGACAACACTTGAAGCTTGGATATCTTCTTGTGAAGATGACTAGGTGTATGATATTGACTCTTGGTTTCTTTGAGGGGATGGAAATGGTGGACGACTCGATATTGGTAGAACAAAGGATAACTCAGTTTTTCAGGTCACATTGGTGGTTTAAGGTTTGAGTGATGAAGGGTCATGAGAGTGATTTGATCATCAAAGACCAAGAGATGTTTTAGTGTATGAAAATGGAATATGTTAAGAACGTTCTTAAGAAAGCTCTTTGGAACAAGAATCTAAGTGAAATTACCAACTTCAATAGATCTTATGTATATTCTTTAAGAGTCATTGTTGCTCAGGTTGTATGAGGTTGGCTTTGAGATTGCTTTTGAACATATGTTGTTAAAATGATGATTTGAAGTTTAATGAAACATGTGCAGAAGTTAAAAGTATTACCAGTACTTTGATAACTTGTGAAGGCGGAACTACTTAAACCTAGTGTAATTAAATGTGCGTTTCATGCTCATTTGATGGTGAAGGTTCTAATCCTATAGGTGGTTGTCACACCCCCAAAATACCTGAATGGCAGCGGAATGGAATACCTGGGGGTGACTGTCATAGCACCATAGTTACAGTTATTTTGAACGACCTAAAGTGTCGTTTAGAAAATACAATGTTTGATCATTAAAACATTCAGAGTTTACAAAGCTTAGGTCCCAAAAGAGTTTGCCAATATAGTTAAAATAAGTTCAACAAGATCAAACGTTTCATAAGTGCAGAAAATATGGTGAGACGCGTCGACTCCGCGACTCCATGAAGGTCCAAATGTATGCAACATGAGCTACCTTAATAACCTGAGAAATACATTGCGAAAAACGGTCAACACGAATGTTGGTGAATAATCATAGGTTTGTAATATAAATCGTAAGTACATAAGCCACAAGTAATAAGTAAACCGACACGAATGTCAAAAATGCTACATTGGCTCTTAAGCTCATGACCCCGAAGCTAGACTTTGTAATGCCCCACCAGAGTGTTTACCAGACACTCAATTTGTTAAGACATGAAATGCATTCGTCCGTTTGGAGCAACCCAAACACGAATGGAGGCGTCACCCTCGATAGATCTATCCACTCACTCTCGCTTAGCTAAAATTAACGGTCCATGATATATATAAGGGGACTTAACTTGGTAGTAGGCAACTTAAGCAATGTATGGAATTTGATATACTTGGGCATGTACAAAAATAATTGTGCAATGTAATCTCCCCCGTGGGATTTAAAATCAAATAAGTAATTAAAACGGGGCTATGAGAACTCACCTGGAGTGATAATACAAAGATGGTACAACGATGGTAAAGTGGTCGGGACAATGAGGCGCGAACACTAGCCGCAACCTAAATGAATAATCGTGATCTAATTTAGATCAAGCCGTAATGAAATGAATGCACATGCACATGATACTCATACCACTCGTAATTTGGAAATACTAGTTATCGTCATGGTAAAATAGTTTCCATACTTAGGAAAATAAGTCCATATATAGGAGTAAATAACTTGTCATATTAACTCGTACGAAAAAGTTAGCGTTATGAACCTCGTATCAAAATCTTAGAATGACGTCGTCATGTAGTATAAACATTCCCTCGAGTCGTACGTATTCGTTTGTTAATAAAATCGTCATTAGTAACGTTGCTAGAAAATATACCATTTAGTACGTACGTTATTATTTTTATTTGTGACCCAAAAATATATATATAGTTTTTCTAATGTTAAAACGGGTATAACTCGGTCGTTTTAGGCTCGTTTTCCTTGTTCTTTATGTCCACGGATTCGTCTTTGTGTATACTAGTATATTTTAGATAACTCGGCTCCTCTAGGTTACGTTTAATGCCTCTTTTTACCCATCGTATTCTGCCAAACAGCAAGCAGTTTTCTAAGAAATAGTTTTCGTCGTTAAATTTGCAAAAATCATATCTCCTTCGTTATAAACTCGTTTTAATCCGTTCTTTCGCCTAAAGTTTCGTTTTTGAATGTATTTTCTAAATCTTTGGTCAAAACTTGGCCACCATCTACTGATTTTCCCACGAAATTAAAATAGGGACAGTAGGTAATCTTATTGTTTCGAAAACCATTTTCAAGTCTCCAAACTAGTTCCATCCTCCATCAAACCACTTTCAAACACCACAAAGCTAATCTAATCCTACCATACACCTTCTTAGGGTGTCATGGATCCTTAAACATCATCAATCCACTAGGTCTAACAAGGGTTTCATATGTTTCCATTTCTAGGACTTCAAAGTTTATATATACAAAAATAGAGTGGTACAAGTTGATGCATGTATAAGATCTTGTAATAAAATTATATAAACATAATAATAACTTGTAAAAATCATAAAAATGAGTTTGTATACTTACTTGATGGTTTAGAGAGTTTAGATGATGAAAAACCTACTAATCCTTGAGTTTTTATTTCAAAACTCTAACAAGGACTACTAAATGAACAAGTTTATAGTATGATCTTGGAAAATTTAAGGTTTTTGCTTCCTTGTCTTGCCTTGGCCGGTTCTACACCAAGAGAAAAGAGAGGAAAAAGTTTTCTTACAACTAATAAAAATGAAATGTGAGAAAATGAGTGAAAAAGGTTTATTTTATACTTAGGGGACAAAAGTTTGGTGGTAATAAATTTTATTGGTGAGATTAGATATTATTAGGACAATGGGGGGGGGGTTGGCCGGTTTTAAAAGGAGGAAAGGGGGGAAATATGTTTTGTGATTTAATTTAGAAAGTTAGTGGTTTAGTGTAGTTTTATTAGTTTTAAGTTTAGTCGGGTACCGGGTTAACTAAAAATAAATTTTATCGAAGTTATTCGGGTCATAATAAAGTTATAAAAATTGCAAAAATATGTCGGGTACAAGTACGGAGAGTTAGGGTGATTATCGTTTAATTTTGGTGAAAACCGTCGTTATTAAGTTAAACGTACGATACGTAATAAATAAATTTCCAAAATACCGGGTAAATTAATATTATAGTTTTTATATTATGGAAATGAGTATAAAAATGTATAGTGATCATAGTCGGGAGTGTCGGATATGTTAGACACATTTATAGTTCGCGTATTAGCGTTTATTTAAAATAAACGTACGTAAATCGTTAATCGTACCAAAAGTATTAATTTAATTATCCTACGAGTGGAATAGTATGCAAGTGCCCTAATGATGATATGCAGACTATTTCTAGTCCGTATGAAGTGTCCCTGACAATAATGCATGAATTCGCTCCTGAACCAATACGGTTACGCGAATTTGAACACTCGTAAACTAAATTTACGATGACATGAGTAATGCACGGGAATAGTGGTTTTCTCTCGGAAATGAATAGTGTCAAGTGAATAGTAAAATTTCTGAATATCTCTCGAAATGTCAAATTGACCTCAAAAACGATGAATAGTGATCGATGAATAGTAAATGATGAATAGTAACTTGTGAATAGTAAATTGTCGAGGTTTGGAAAATGACCGGAAATTACGAGTTGTGACAGTCTTCCCCTCTAACAGGAACTTCGTCCCGAAGTTCAGTTTTGGTTGGTCTCTGAAGTATATTTAGTAAAAAGACGTGGATACTTAAGTTGCGTTTGGTCCTCCCGTTCTCAAGTAAATTCGGGTCCTTTTCAAGAATTCCAGCGAACTTTCACGATAGGAATTCGACTTTGCTTCAACCGTTCGACCTCACGGTCCATGCTTTCCACTGGTTCTCTTACCAAGTTTACGTTTATCTTTGGGTTGGATTCCTTTCCAAATGGGATTATGAGTGACTAATCTGAAAGTCATTTCCTGGATTTGAATAGGTGAAACATAGTTGTGTAATCCGGTTGTTCTCTAACAAGGCTCAAGTCTGACGGCCACCAGGCCTTCTTTGTCTGAAATATTACGTGGTCCAGTGTATATCGGGTTTAACTTTCCCAGCTTTCTGAATGATATCATGCCTTTCCTAGGCAGAACTTTCGACATGATCTGGCTACCAATCTTGAAGTTTTAATGGTTGAAAACTTATAGAATTTGTAATTGATTCTTGACTTGTAGGAAATTTCTGGTTATTTCATGAATGCCTACTGGAATAGTGAGTTTGGCTTTTTCCGAGTTCGGTTCGTCAATAGATGATCAGTGCTTCTTCAGGTTTATAATGTAATATGGGTAATATATGTTGCTGAACTATGTCAGAACTCCAATTTTATATGTCAGTTGGTCGATTCTATCATGAATCTGAAATGATCCAATATACTAGAGGTTAAATTCCCCGTGTTACTAAAATCGTATCATGCCTCTCCAAGGCAAAGCTTTCAATTTAGTTCGTTCTTTCACGGATACCCAATCCGTATGATGTGCGTCATGTACCAACCTGACTTCTACCAGTTTCTCGTTGCTTGTAATCTGATTCTTCCACAAAGTTAAGCTTGTCATCAAGTTGTATTTCTTCTAATGGTATAATGGCAGACTCGTCCGAAAGACATTTCTTGAGGTTCGAAACATGAAACGTGTTGTGTACATTGCTAAGTTCTGATGGAAGTTCAAGCTTGTAAGCAACCGGACCAATCCTCTCCAGGATCTTGAATGGCCCAATGTATCTCGGGTTCAATTTCCCGCGTTTTCTAAATCGTATCACGCCTTTCCAAGACGAGACTTTCAACATAACTTTGTCCCCGACCTGAAATTCCAATGGTTTGCGTCGAACATCTGCGCAGCTCTTCTGTCGACTTTTAGCAGTTTCGAGTCTCTCTCGAATCTGAATTATCTTTTCTGTTGTTTCTTGTACCATCTCCGGGCCAGTACATTGTACTTCACCGACTTCGGCCCAACAAATTGGAGATCTACACTTACGACCATAAAGTGCCTCGAATGGTAACTGTTGTTATAGGAAAATTCGATTAACGGCAAATGGTTAGCCCAACCATTTCCGAAGTCAACCACACATGCTCTAAGCATGTCTTCAAGTGTCTGAATAGTCCTCTCACTCTGACCATCGGTCTGTGGATGATAGGCGGTGCTCACCTCTTAATGAGGTTCCGAAGGAAATCTTAGAATGATTGTTAGAAGTCTGAGGTGATTCGATCACCTTTAGCGGGAATAGTTGAGACGGTTACAATGAATCTGGTGATTAATTCTACAACGTTACGTCTTCCGTATTCGGCGTTACATAAAGGGGGTAGGCTATGGGTAACAAACTTTGATTTCTTGTGTTTTGGTCTAATGGCTTGCTAAGACATGTGTCATTCTTTGCCTACTATGCTTGGTTTCCATTAATGACGTTTGTAATCGTTCTATGGTGTTCCTCCTAGTTTCCTTCATCACATATTCCAATATTCCTTAATGTCAAGTCACAAAGCCCTAAATGCATAAGCGACGTAGCATGGTGATTGGTTTTCAAAATTTATCTCGCGATTTTTTTTTTTTTTTTTTTTTTTTTTTTGAGTTTTTGGTCAAAATCTTTTTCTGAATAAACAAATTTAGAAAATGGAACAAATGGTATACTCAACATTAGCTTTATTGACGATTTAAAATTTAATAGTTATGAATTGTGACGCGGTTTTCAAACATGTTGTGAACAGAACTGTTTACCAAAGTTTGATGTTTAAACATTTCTCATTGTATAATGGTTCAAGTAAATATTGGCTAAAAAGGGTCGTATTTATTCAAAATAGGCAATTCAAAATTATTTTCCACGATATATGTGATTCGTATGGACACAATTTTTGAAATCAACTTCATTTAAAAGTAAAAATACTAACAAGGATAAAATAGTGGGATAGGAAATATTCGCATAAATGCATAGGTGTCTAACATTCGGTTCCTGACATTAGAAAATGCCTATTGGCGATTATCCGACAAAACTACAAGTCTAGGTATTCAACCAACCTAAGTCCTGAGATGGTTTATCGTTGTAATTGTCATCATGTTGGCAATATGAGGGTTTCAATTGATACTTTGTCGATGAATTTCCGCACTGTCTTCACATGTAGCTGGGGAGATATGCTTGGGCCTGATGCCTCTCTTGATGTATAGGTGAGGTTATTTAGAATTTCTTGAGAACACAATTCCTTGAGGGAATCTATATCGATATCCATGATTCGAATCAATCATTCTTGTCGTAAACTCACTGCAGGGAAGTTTGCGTATGGATGAGACCATGTTAACTCAAAACACTTTACAGTATCGGTTAGGAGGCTTGGTTTATTCCCATGGTGTTGCTTAGCGTACCTTCACAATGTGTTCGATCCTGTAGCTCAGTTTAGCTAGTACCTTTGAATAAATAAAATCGGACAACTAGGTCAGAGATGGTTAGTCGGATGTTCGCTTGGTATCTTAAGATTGCTGTTGAGTTGTACATTTCCTTAGTCTAGGTATAATAGTTTCGTAATCCTTTTATTGTTTTTCTTGTATCGAGGAATCCTCCTAGTACTTAATATGAGAAGTCTCTCCTAAAGAAGTCAATGGAAAGTCTAACTTAATGACTAAGTGTGTGACAGGTGGGGTAAGTATCCAGAGAAAATTTGTCAGAGAGAAATATTCATAAAAGAGTTTATTTGTTTAAAACGCTTTTGGATGAAGATTGTTATTAACAATACTTTATAAAGTAACTATTTCCTTCATGGCATAATCTTTCCTGAAGTATACATAGGTGATCAGGCTATGTATAGTTGAGGACTAATGATGCGATGCTTGATTTAATCAAAAAAAATAATATTATTTTTCTCAAAAGCTTTAGATGGTGTTCAACGTTTTGTTTCGAAGAATGGTATTCTAGTCATTTCTTTTCAAAGTAATATAAAAATTGTTTCGCGTAATAATAGTAAATATTTGGCGTAATATCGGAAAATCAGTTTATAGCACGGTAACAAAACGGTTTATTTTAGATATTCGGTAAAAACAATTTCCCCATAAGGTAGTAAAATAGTTTGAAATAAAACTCGTTGAATGGTTTGTTGGATACATGGGTAAATACTATGGATTGTTAATAATCTACTATTCCGTCAATTACGAAATCGGTCAAATCCTTAATAAGACAATGGTAATATGTTGCTAAACGATTGAAAATTGCGCCATTGCAATAGGAGATGGAATAAACGAAGGTTACGATTATCACATAGATAACAAAAGATAGTCATTACATTAGATAGGAAAGTGCTTAATACAACTAGGTTACATCAACGTACTTATGGAAAGTACCAAAAGAAAGTACAACCCTAGAGGGCTCAAACTATGGTTCACATAACTTAAAACATAAACTTCTTCCTCCAATTCTGGTTTCCCAACTCCGGGCATTCACTCCTGAAGTGTCCCACTACTCCACACTCGCGGCAGATTACCGAGAGTTTCTGATGCTTTGCGAGGGTGGGAGCCTTGCAATCCTTGGTTTCATGTCCAAGCTTTTGGCAGTTCTTACATTGAGAGGGGCAAGATCCTTTGTGATGAAACTGACACTTGTTGCACTCGGGTAAATTACCAACATACCTTTTCTTTTGTCTTGACCCCACAGCACAGGTCTCCACCACTTGTTGTATCTTAAACGGTTGTTGAGAAGCATTAGCATCCAGATTACCGTCCCACTTTCTCTTGTTACAATTATTGTCTCCCGATGTCTTGTCGCGAACTATGAGTTCCTTTGTTTCGATTGCCATCTGGATAGCTTCAGACATGGTATTGGGTTCACATGCGATGACCATCCTACGAATTTCAGGAGAAAGTCCTCCGACGTACCTTTCAAGTCTCTTGTTTTCCGGTTCATCCATTGCAGAGCCTAGTCGAGTAAAATCATAAAAATGAGCAGTATACTTGACAACATCATCTCCTTCCATGGTAAGGTTTAGTGTTTCTTGTTCAATTGCTTGTAATTCGCTTTTAACACAGAACTTCAAACTCATCATCCTTTTTAGTTTCTCCCAAGAGTGTGAGTAAGCAGCATCAACTCCTACTACCTGGACATACTTAGTCCACCATTTCTGGGCATGCTTCTGAAAAGTGCAAGTGGCGAACTTAACTTTGTCTTCCTTACGGCAGTCACCACTTTGAAAGATTGTTTCTAATTCTTCGCACCATTTGAGAAATTCTTTTGTGTCAATACTTCCGCTAAAGGAGGAGGGATTACAACCCATAAATTCCACGTGAGTAAGTTCCTTGGTGAGGGCGGTAGTTACGTTCCTGGCAATGAATTGTCCAACAGCGGCTTGCGTCATGCTTGGAGTGGTTTGCTTAAATCTATCTCCATCAAATCATAAGAGTCCATGAGAATCTATAGGTAATAAAAATCATTATATTCATAACTCATGAATATAATACATGAAGGTTTTGGTCTATATGGGCCAATATCATAGATGGCACAACCATTCCCCTATAGTAGAGTCAATACTTGGTGATCCCGTTTGTACATAAATCAAAATACTACAAGTTTCTTCGAACTATGCCACACCTCTCGTGGCTAGGGTAATAGTAAAAGCTAGTAAGGATATAAGTCTAGTCTAAAGACTTCCTGTAGTCCTTCTAGGTGAAATCAGGTTTTACGGCATCATAAGGTCGAGATAGTCCTGAAGTAGTGTCTGAAGTTGTACATCGATCAAGTCCTAGATAGTGTAGATTCTAAGCCATTCTTGAGGAACCTGTAGATGTTCCTGTTGAGTCCGTAATCTTGGTATTATCCACAAGGTGTTACCTAATTCAAGGCAAGTGAAAATGGAAAAGGAAACTGACAATGGTTGTATTCTAAAGGATGAGAATAACATTGATGACAATGCGATCCTAGTGATGAGTTAGGAGATAATGGTGATAACAGTGAATGGGATACTACCCTCTTTCGCGCTATCTCGCGACATCCAAGAGGTAAAGTTGAAATACGCACTATGGGACGACCAATAGTGAAATAAGTAACTGACGGTGGTGGTAGTACCTGAGTAGTAAGCGTCCTACTAGTGAAGGAAAGAAAACATGTTATCTCTCTTGTAATAAGCATCCTAATAAGTCCATTAAAATTAAGTCTGAATACTCTACCAAACGGCATTCTATGTATAGGTTGAATGATAGGAAAACCTTATTCCTATAACAAATCAATAGTGCTAACGGTGGTATACGTGTAACTGGTGGTATAATGGTAGTGGAAGATGACAAGGCATCTTCAATGTCGGAATCCGACGAAAGGATAACGGCGTGGGTATCTGAAGACATGTCACTTGTGAACCAGGTCAATATAATCATATATATAAAGGAGTATGGGTATAAGTAACTCGTACAGTGTGTGCGTAAAGCAACATGTATAGTGAATATGCACCTATGATGAAAAGATGAGATGCTATGATGATGTGGTTATAGTCTAGGGTCCAAGATACATCCTAGTTCGCTATAACCTTAGCTCTGATGCCAATCTGTCACACCCCCAAAATACCTGAATGGCAGCGGAATGGAATACCTGGGGGTGACGGTCATAGCACCATAGTTACAGTTATTTTGAACGACCTAAAGTGTCGTTTAGAAAATACAATGTTTGATCATTAAAACATTCAGAGTTTACAAAGCTTAGGTCCCAAAAGAGTTTGCCAATATAGTTAAAATAAGTTCAACAAGATCAAACGTTTCATAAGTGCAGAAAATATGGTGAGACGCGTCGACTCCGCGACTCCATGAAGGTCCAAATGTATGCAACATGAGCTACCTTAATAACCTGAGAAATACATTGCGAAAAACGGTCAACACGAATGTTGGTGAATAATCATAGGTTTGTAATATAAATCGTAAGTACATAAGCCACAAGTAATAAGTAAACCGACACGAATGTCAAAAATGCTACATTGGCTCTTAAGCTCATGACCCCGAAGCTAGACTTTGTAATGCCCCACCAGAGTGTTTACCAGACACTCAATTTGTTAAGACATGAAATGCATTCGTCCGTTTGGAGCAACCCAAACACGAATGGAGGCGTCACCCTCGATAGATCTATCCACTCACTCTCGCTTAGCTAAAATTAACGGTCCATGATATATATAAGGGGACTTAACTTGGTAGTAGGCAACTTAAGCAATGTATGGAATTTGATATACTTGGGCATGTACAAAAATAATTGTGCAATGTAATCTCCCCCGTGGGATTTAAAATCAAATAAATAATTAAAACGGGGCTATGAGAACTCACCTGGAGTGATAATACAAAGATGGTACAACGATGGTAAAGTGGTCGGGACAATGAGGCGCGAACACTAGCCGCAACCTAAATGAATAATCGTGATCTAATTTAGATCAAGCCGTAATGAAATGAATGCACATGCACATGATACTCATACCACTCGTAATTTGGAAATACTAGTTATCGTCATGGTAAAATAGTTTCCATACTTAGGAAAATAAGTCCATATATAGGAGTAAATAACTTGTCATATTAACTCGTACGAAAAAGTTAGCGTTATGAACCTCGTATCAAAATCTTAGAATGACGTCGTCATGTAGTATAAACATTCCCTCGAGTCGTACGTATTCGTTTGTTAATAAAATCGTCATTAGTAACGTTGCTAGAAAATATACCATTTAGTACGTACGTTATTATTTTTATTTGTGACCCAAAAATATATATATAGTTTTTATAATGTTAAAACGGGTATAACTCGGTCGTTTTAGGCTCGTTTTCCTTGTTCTTTATGTCCACGGATTCGTCTTTGTGTATACTAGTATATTTTAGATAACTCGGCTCCTCTAGGTTACGTTTAATGCCTCTTTTTACCCATCGTATTCTGCCAAACAGCAAGCAGTTTTCTAAGAAATAGTTTTCGTCGTTAAATTTGCAAAAATCATATCTCCTTCGTTATAAACTCGTTTTAATCCGTTCTTTCGCCTAAAGTTTCGTTTTTGAATGTATTTTCTAAATCTTTGGTCAAAACTTGGCCACCATCTACTGATTTTCCCACGAAATTAAAATAGGGACAGTAGGTAATCTTATTGTTTCGAAAACCATTTTCAAGTCTCCAAACTAGTTCCATCCTCCATCAAACCACTTTCAAACACCACAAAGCTAATCTAATCCTACCATACACCTTCTTAGGGTGTCATGGATCCTTAAACATCATCAATCCACTAGGTCTAACAAGGGTTTCATATGTTTCCATTTCTAGGACTTCAAAGTTTATATATACAAAAATAGAGTGGTACAAGTTGATGCATGTATAAGATCTTGTAATAAAATTATATAAACATAATAATAACTTGTAAAAATCATAAAAATGAGTTTGTATACTTACTTGATGGTTTAGAGAGTTTAGATGATGAAAAACCTACTAATCCTTGAGTTTTTATTTCAAAACTCTAACAAGGACTACTAAATGAACAAGTTTATAGTATGATCTTGGAAAATTTAAGGTTTTTGCTTCCTTGTCTTGCCTTGGCCGGTTCTACACCAAGAGAAAAGAGAGGAAAAAGTTTTCTTACAACTAATAAAAATGAAATGTGAGAAAATGAGTGAAAAAGGTTTATTTTATACTTAGGGGACAAAAGTTTGGTGGTAATAAATTTTATTGGTGAGATTAGATATTATTAGGACAATGGGGGGGGGGTTGGCCGGTTTTAAAAGGAGGAAAGGGGGGAAATATGTTTTGTGATTTAATTTAGAAAGTTAGTGGTTTAGTGTAGTTTTATTAGTTTTAAGTTTAGTCGGGTACCGGGTTAACTAAAAATAAATTTTATCGAAGTTATTCGGGTCATAATAAAGTTATAAAAATTGCAAAAATATGTCGGGTACAAGTACGGAGAGTTAGGGTGATTATCGTTTAATTTTGGTGAAAACCGTCGTTATTAAGTTAAACGTACGATACGTAATAAATAAATTTCCAAAATACCGGGTAAATTAATATTATAGTTTTTATATTATGGAAATGAGTATAAAAATGTATAGTGATCATAGTCGGGAGTGTCGGATATGTTAGACACATTTATAGTTCGCGTATTAGCGTTTATTTAAAATAAACGTACGTAAATCGTTAATCGTACCAAAAGTATTAATTTAATTATCCTACGAGTGGAATAGTATGCAAGTGCCCTAATGATGATATGCAGACTATTTCTAGTCCGTATGAAGTGTCCCTGACAATAATGCATGAATTCGCTCCTGAACCAATACGGTTACGCGAATTTGAACACTCGTAAACTAAATTTACGATGACATGAGTAATGCACGGGAATAGTGGTTTTCTCTCGGAAATGAATAGTGTCAAGTGAATAGTAAAATTTCTGAATATCTCTCGAAATGTCAAATTGACCTCAAAAACGATGAATAGTGATCGATGAATAGTAAATGATGAATAGTAACTTGTGAATAGTAAATTGTCGAGGTTTGGAAAATGACCGGAAATTACGAGTTGTGACAGTGGTAAGGTATGGTTTAGTTTGTTAAATGAGTGTTTAGACAAAGGGCTTTTTGAGCAATGCACTCAATGGATTCAAATGAAGGTAAGGATGGTGGATTGGTTTATCTAGGTGGTAGCTCTTCTAGTGTGTCCAAAGAAAGATGTGGTGATGTAGAGGCTCTAGATCCTAGAACTTGCAGATGTTGATTTAAGATCATTAACCCAATGGGGTATAATGAAATATCATGTAACACAACCGTTCATGTTCAATGAGAGAATGACGCATATGATATACAATATCCTTTTAATGATGAAAACTTGACGCATGATTTCTTAGGCATAATGTCTTTCAAGACATCATGTTTTACTAAATGAAGATATGAAGCCAAAGTGTTTGTGAAGCTTATGGGCTAAGATATATCACAAGGTGAATGTGATGAGATGATGGTGAAAGAACAAGTGAACTTAAGAGCTAAATGTTTAAGGATGAAAACCTATTGACACTTATTTTTGTTCCTATTGATTGGGAGAGTACTATGATGAGTGTTCAAGTTGTGATGAGTGTTTTAACAAACATTGTTAAAATACTTGGGTGTTGATTTTCGGATATGACATTTAATGACTACGGTAGTAAGTCAAGTTTACTTGAATATTTCGAACGAAATACTTAAGTTGTCAATCCTACTTAGTTGAGATTGAATAGCATAAAAGGATAGCAAGACTCGATAATACATCTATAACTTAAGAGTAAGTTATGACTCGATGAAAATCCTTATCGTCTTGAAGGATGACACATTATTTTCATGTTAACCAAGTGAGGTAACATATGTAGATACAAGACAATATCTATAGTCATAAGTTGGACTTGTGATTTCGATATTGTATGTAATCTTTGCTAATAACGAGTCCGGATTAGTTAGGAAGTTGTCAATTTACAAATCAAGCTAATGAATGAGTAAAGGACAAAAGAATGCAGTGAGTGTGTGTAGTGATCACAAATACTCAATGGTTCAAGAATTGCAAGGAACAAGTTTCCGGATTCCTTCCTCTAAGGAGAAAGGTATCTTGGATTATTCTTGTGAAGTTTGAAAGTATTATTATGGATGAATATCTTATAGGTGCAGGTGAGATGTCCTAATCCTAATATGAGTGAACATTAGTGAGAAGAATCCTAGTGATGAAAGTGAGTGATCTTGAGTGAGGGATTTAAATGAAAATTTAAAAAGAAATCCGCAGGACTGGCGGAACCCTACGAATACACGAGCGGAACCCTTTTGAGGGTTCCGTGTGTTCCGTTGGGCTATTTCTGGGTTTCCCAGAAAATGCACTGGCGGAACCCATTTGAAGGTTCCGCCTGATCCGCCAGACACCAGAAATGAGGCAGTCCACTATTTCGAGCCTCGAGACGAATTTCAAATTTTTCGAAAACTCCTAAAAACAAAACTTAAATATAGTACTGATTAGGAAATGCAAAAGTTGGATATAGAAAAACTCTAACCGTTAGACTTTGACCGGGGGCTAGCGAATTTCACTATACTTAGTGAAATATCCATAAACTTGAAAATTTGACAACCTCACAAATGTTGTCTACCTGCATATCCGTTAGTACAAGAAAATATCCAAAGATAACAAAAGATCCTAGAAGAACATATTCCATGAAACACATTGTTTGACTACCAAATTGTTCAAATTTCAAGTTGTGCCAAACATTCCTTAACAAAGGACATTTATCGACTCCCGAAACCCGTTCAAGTATCCTAATTACATGAAACATATGCACCCAATTAGGTGTGATAGATTAAAACTAAAAACACATATTCTAACACATGTTAGCATATAGATCGAGCCGAGGATTATGAGCTTCCTATAAATGGAAATTAAGCTAAGCATTGAAAATTTATAACAACACAGTGTTATCGTCCAAACATGGTATGGTTAGTTTATATGATCAATCAAAGATGAGTTTCTATCTTATAGCACGACACATTCATTAAACATCATTGTAGAAGCATATATACCAAACACCATTTTACAAGAATACTACATGTTTAAAACTGTAGTGACTTATTTAGACGCTTGACCATATTCCAAGTTATTTAATTAGTATTACTTAATTCTCATTCCTAAGTGAATTATGCAAAATAATCACATAACATATGCAAGGAAGAGTAACTAAAACAATAAGCAATACAAACACAAATTTTCAACTTAGTACACACAATCTAGCAAATATCCTATTGTGTATAAACATGAAATCGAAAAACAAACAAATGAATATCATGACAAGATTGACACTCATGAATCACAAATAAACAATATGAAATCACAACTTTCAATAAGCAAATATCATATATGCATATAACTAAAACAAGTAGTCATTTAGCATAACATAAAAAGAAATATACTTTTCGTCACTTTGCGTTTAAATATGACAATGTATGCCAAGCATGATTAGTTTCTTTTGTATATATGAGTATCACAAAATTCTTTAGTTTCAAAGAAAATAATGTCAATGTTCAAAGGATACTAACTTATATTGCCTAACTCAAAAGTTTAAATTTCTACATCAAAGTGAAACTTGATATTTTGTACACATTGAAGTATTTGGTTTGTTCTACTTACTTCAGATTAGATTTAGGTCATGAGGGTATTTTTAAATGAAAGTAGACTCAATCCCTTCAAAATGATAGGTGGCGCGACTCCTACGGACTTACGGTTAATTAGTTATGAATTTTTGAAGTTGGACAAAAACTGTGTACTGAACTGACGGATTTCAAGGAACCTTTTTGAGGGTTCCGCCCATAGAGGATGAGGGTTCCGCGGGGTCTGATGACAGATTCACTAAAACTCATATTTTGACATAAAGAAAACATGTAGGACTTACTTGATTTGATAGTAAACATATAAACCATATATTTAACAACATTTCTAATTATGTGACTTATCTTAACATTTACGGAGGTGATTTTTCAACTAAATTTGTAGTTATCCAAAACGCTCATTTTAAAACCGTAGTTTTCGTAAATTAGCTTTAAGCATATAATTTGACACTTACAAATTTTAAGAAATGTTTTCTTTTATTTTTCAAGGACACCTTCAAGCTTGTATACAAAGTAACATTTAACAACAAAATTTCTAAGTATACTTAGCGAAACATTTTTTATATTATATTCCGCTTCAATGGTAATTTGATACATGGATCGTGCTCCATTTTAAAAACCATTTGTTTGAAAATAAGAGCTACGAAGCTCTGATGCCAATTGTGGAAAACTAGAAGGGGGTTGAATAGTTTACCGTTTAAAAACTTTAAACTTGTTGTATCAAATGTCCATTTTTAGCTTGTTCTAATATAAAAGATGTTACTTGTAGTTTATGACTAATATAACTTAAAACATGTTATCATACAAGTACAATTAACAAGTCACAACACAAACAATCACACAATGCAAACATTAAAGTAAGACAATAAGTAAAAGGAAAGTGCAAACCGAAAACGAGGATTTATAGTGGTTCGGTCACGGATCTCCTCTCCGCCCTACTCCACTCCTCGAGTACCCAACTCGAGAGTTACATCACTAGATCAACAACCTCCCTTTTCGGCGGAGAAAACCTTACAATCGTCGCTTACACTTTTACCGACACTAAGCTAGATGTCGAGTTCTTTTACAAGGGTACAACCACTCCCGTTCGTCGCTTACACTTTATCGACACTAAGCTAGATGTCGAGTTCTTTTACATGGGTACAACCACTCCCGTTCGTCGCTTACACTTTTATCGACACTAAGCTAGATGTCGAGTTCTTTACCAAGGGTACAACCACTCCCGCTATGTTTTGTGGCCCAACATAAAAACCTTGTGTTTTATGGCACAAACACATAAACCATCTAATCTATATTGTTATGATACAATGCTGATCCAAGACATAAAAGTCTAATGGATATGCATGCCTAATCTACATGAAATTTTTGAATAAGAAGTCTTCAACCATTGAGGATGTCAAGTGCCCTTGAATCTTCATATGTTGGAATTCTTTAATGAATGATGACTTCAAGATCTTGTAACCTTCTTGGTGGATCATGAAGTATGATATGCTTACAACAAAGATGAATGTTAGAAGCATTATGATCATTATGGAAAGGGTGATCTACATGGTTTCCTACTTATCTATGTGTGTATGTTTGTTTCATCTTTTCATCACACTTCTAAGTAAAACATGAACTTCTTTTTATAGGCAAAACAAGTAAAGAAGTTTTCCAAAACCATGTTCTATAAACCATGTTCCAAAACCATGGATTACTATTTACAATAACTTTCCATATCTAACAATGTCACATCAAGTTACTTCTAGTCAGACACACAATAGATAAATCCAAAATGTGTAAGAATTCTTATGGAAAGTCAAACACTCAACCTTTCCATAAATGCACATGATGTGATGTATATATATTTTTATTTAAAGATTAAGATATATATGAAAGTAAACTTGTATATATTACCTAAGTAATGTTGTTATAGTAAGTTAATGAGTTACTAAAAATGTTTGATTCCTAATGTCATCACATTTTTATCATTTTCAAAACTTACTAATATTCCTTAAACACCTAAAGTGGCACTTATTCTATTTGACACCTAAAGTGAACTTTGACACCTTAAATACTTAAAGACCCTAAAATTATTTTAGTCATTCTAAATGGTTGGTCAAGGGGTTTGATCATAATGCTACATAACAAACATGTACGAACCTGTGTTGTAGCATTCGATGACTCGAGACATTGAGAGGTGTTGAATGTTTGTTGAGACAAAGTATGATTACAAGTAACTTGTACATTTTACGTTATGTATCAAGTTATACGTTTTTCATCAATCAAAACAAACGAGACTGTATAGATTAAATATCGTAATATTTGCACTAACAGAAAGTATAAAAGATGGTAATCTGTTGTACAATAATTGGCAAACCATATCCAATTCCTAGATCATTATGGGAGTTACATCAAATTGATTCATCAATTTGCAATGTAAGCATGTTTCATACCATATCATGCCTTAATTTCTAGGTCTAACGCACAACTTAATTAAGTCGTCTAACTTAGAAAAGTAAAATCTCCATATATGGTCTCACGCATTAACAAAATTTTTCCTTGTCATTAAAGTTTAGCCTAGGTCTCACGTTTACCAAATAATAACTTCAATTGTTTCTTATAGTTAGATGGCATGTAACTTAAATTTTATAGGGTATTTAGTTTGATGTTAGAATCAAAACAGGTATGAAGATGCATGCAGTCATCTTCATAACATTAGTTTTCAAAACCATTTTAGTTAACCATTTTTAAGCTAAGATTAAATCAAAAAACTGTTTACTTGAGGTATTGGGTTCACTAATTAAAGAATAACCTACAATTATCGACCACTATATCCTACTGCTGCATGAGTAATAAAGACCCAACTAATTCGGATAATTACCACAAAAGTGGCGCGTGGAATTGAGGTACCCTTAAGATGATATTGTATGTGTAAAGGTTTTTTGGTAAGTCTAATTTGACGCACAAGAAAGCATGGAAACCTTGTAGGAGCGAATCTCTTAGAGAACCTGTTTCCACTTATACCCACCTTATAGTTGGTCAAACTTCGGTCGAGCCTAGTTAACCATTACGTAAAAAACATCAATCAAGAAAAAGTTTACGACTTTAGTCTTAAAAACATGTAATAAATTATAAAACTTGCTAGTCTCACCTAGGAGCCAATTACCATGCGAAGCGAACCACTGTCGCCACATAAGACCTTGCAAGAATCATAATTTATCACAACAAGTTTCACCATTATTAGTCCAATTAATTTTCTTTTTATAAAAATTACCCTGTTGGATCGATGTACTCTGACCAAACTAACTATGTAGCTTGTAAGTGTTTAACAATCTTGAACAAATCCAAAACTATTAATATTGAAACACTGATATAACTTTATTAAGTATGCGGAATCTACTTAAACAAAGCTAAGAAGAACTTCAATGATTATATTAAAACCAAACTTTGAACCTGCTTTCTATACAGATTCACTAACAACCCTAATAACTCTTTTATCGTATTCTAAAGTATTCGTATGTCTAATACCACCCTAAGGCTCCTTTTATAGGCACAAGGAAAACCTTAAGTCGGTTTACAATACTTGAACGACAAGTAAACTAATTCTAACTTTAACTAATTCTAGAATATTCTAATAACTTTACATAGCAGCCCCTTAACTAATTTGCATAACAGTCCTTTATCAATAAAAGTACTTTGACTTTCTTCATGCACGAGCAGTACTTTGACCATAATACACAAGCAGTACTTTGAGCTTTAGAAGTACTTTGATCTTCATATCCCAACAATCCTCCCCTAACTTGAATTCTACTTGCTTGATTTCAAGTTTCTTTGTGATTCTTTAACATCAACATCTTTATCTTCAAGGAAAGATTGAATCTTTATCTTCTTTCTGACTTGTGTATCAAATTACTTTTTATCAGCAACAGATGATATCTTCACAGTAACTAATCTTTTCAGCAACTCAGCAACATATGGCAAATGTACATCAAATCATAGAGTTTCATACTATTCTCATCACTTCCAGGTGTGTAAACTCCTGTGAGAGGTAAATCATTGAAAATTTTAATGGATTTAGATGTCTCTTTACCAAAGCCATTGACTCTGGAGTAGCCAATGTTTAGGTTTAGATTAAAAACCATGGTACATTGATAACCATATGATTTTTAGCAAATCATCAGCTATCAACGGATTTGTTTAGTCTTTACCAAGAGCCGTTTACTTTTGGACTAGCTAGTTTTTTTAGTACAATCACAACCATGGTGAACTAATTCCCATATAAATGGTTCTTCCACAGCCTTTACCACAAGCCATTTTCTTGTAGGCTAGCCAACTCTTCACTATTACAGATATGGTGAGTTGAAAACCATACAATTTTTAGTAAATTGTCAACTAAAAATAGATTTGATAATCACATCAGAGTCGTACCCTCATGATGAGTCAAACTCTTTCTTGTTTGTTAAACATGGTAATTTGATTACCATTTGTTGTATAATACAAGTACTAACACCATGTGTTCCTCTCAAAACATTTTGTTACTATCATCTTGTACTTCAAAAAGTTTTAACCAAAAGACTTTACTAGTTTTATGCAGCAAGCAGTACTTTGATAAAGTACTGTCTGTCTGGCAGTACTTTGAATAAAGTACTTATTATTCAAAAGATTTATACAATAAAAACCATACCAGTAATCATGCATCATCATCTAAAGTAGTCCATTTGATAAACAACTCAATCACTATAAGTGCTACTTCATTCTCAGCTTCAACTTCCATACCATGATCTAGCATTCTGATCATGAGATCTCTTCTAAGAGGATATCTCCTTTCTGCTAGCATGTGAATCATGGTCCCATATTTTAGCTCCAATGAATGCACTCCAGATGATTCAAAAAATCTTCATCTTGTAATCTCTCAATTCTCTTGATTATTCCAGAGAGCATCATTACTTGTTTCATTTGTTTCCCAGATGGTTGTAAGATCACCCAGCAAGATCAATCCCACTCCTTTTGGCATTGTGTTCTCAAAATAAACTTGCACATGTTGATATAAATGATATAGATCTTCTCTGTCTATCATATGCAATATATCCCACAACAGGTTGAATACTCTGAAACTTTCATCTTCTCTATGAAATATGAGATAATCTCCTTCAGATGATTCTACAACAGAAATGTCTTCAACTAGTTCTTCTTTGTCTATCATATGCAATATGTTGTTGATGACTTTGTCTTTCAGCAGTACCTTGATGAGCAATGTCTTCAACTAGTTCTGTATCTTCATAATGCATCATCTGATCTTTTTCTTTATGAGATTTAGCCTCTTCATTCAGATTCTCATCCAAATTCCTCCCCAATGTGAATGAAGAGTGCTGTCTATGCTTCTTTCTCATAGACTTAGATGCCTTCTTATATGTCTGGCCACTCCTTCTTTGTTGCTTTACCCACAATCTGTGATGCTTAACCAGTGGCCAAACAAACCTCTTCAATCTTCTGAACTTATCTTGCAACCTTTTTAACTAATCAGCTTGAGTAGTAACCACCTTCTTCAGCCTTCTAAACTCTCTAGTCAGAGCATAAGTATCCATCTCTCCCTCATCTCCTTTAGATGTTTGAGACCCATCTGTAGAAGTATAATCATTGGGAGATTGTGGTGGATTCACATCTTGCTCTAAATCAGGATGACCAGTACCTTGCAGGGAAGCAGTATGTTGAGAAGTACTTTCTCTTGAAACAGAACCTTGCAAAGAAACATGTCTTTCCTTTGAAGCAGAAACTGACAAAGAAGTAGTCCTTTCACTTGAAGCAATAGGTTGAGGTGATGCATGAGATGGTGTTGGAGTATGTGCTGAATCAGAATGCTCAGAATGATCAGATTCACTAGATGCATCAGCTTGATCTCTAATAGCTTGAGCTACTTCCAATATATGATCAGTCAAAGGTGTATTGCACCCCGAAAACTTAACACTCTTGTTAGCCATAAAAGTAAACACCTTTGTAGAAAGTGCAACAGAGGGTAAAAAATTTTGAGGTTTAGGTAGACCCTCAAGTTGTTTGTTCAAGAATACTTGAATAAATCTAGGGTACATCAAGAATGGTGAACCATTATTGATATGAGTAAGCATACCATCCAGAATCATATTTGAAAAATTAAAAGGTTGATTGGTAGCTAAGCCCACTAATGCTGAAGCAATGTATTGACCAAACTGATCCCAAGCAGTACTTTTTGGACTCAAGCAATGAAGTAAAACATGAACAAGGTACTTCCAATGAGGGCTAAACAAAGTTTTCTGAAAAGTAAGTTTAGTAAGAGCACCTTCATACCCTATGACTCTGAGTGTGTCCCAAAGTACTTGTCTATCAAAAAGAATAGTACCTTCTTCATCATTAGACAGTAAGTCCTCTCTGATTGTAGCCTCAGTTATACGAATTTGCCTTCCAGCAACCATAGCTTGAATAAAAGCTTCATCTTCTTCCAATCCAGATGTAGCAGTAGCCCAGAATTCTTTGAATCCACGGTCCAATGATGTCAGGATTGACCAAAAGAGCATAGTTAATTGAAGACCCCGTGAGGAAATCAATGATGCCATGAAAATCAACATTCAATTGTGTCTTGTCCAAATTAGCGATCATGTTGTGCTTGTTGACAGTTGGACGATTAGCCATTGATTGGTTTTGGAAGAAATATGTGCGTTGGTGATTAATTTGTTTGAAGTTTGAATATTTGGAAATGAATAACGATGATAGTAAAAATATATGGAAGAGATAATCACAAAAATTGATAATATTCAAAAAATCGCGGCCCAATAAATGCTTTTACCGTTATTCTTGGCATTTATCTCTTCCGTAAATTAGTTATCCCATATTTTTTATCGTTGGAACAGTACCCTGACAAAACAGTACTTTCCACTAAGTACTAGGCAGTACTTTCAAACCAATACTAAGTAGTACTTTTCCCAAAAGTACTTTCCACCCTTTGTGGACTAAAATATGTTGCCTCCCCTCAAACAAAGAATAGGTACTAATGCCTCCCCTCAAATATAGCTTAATAATTAATCATACCAATACTCACCACTAAATGGTTGAATCTTGAAACATCAAATCCCTTTGTGAGTAAATTAGCTATATTATCATCTGTGTAGACTTTAACCACATTAATATGCCTGTGCTCATAGCAATCTCGAATAAAATGATGCCTAATATGAATGTGCTTGGTCTTGGAATGATAAACAGGATTCTTCACAATACAAATTGTACTCTCATTGTCAATGTTGATAGGAGTATTCTTGAAATTGAATCCATAATCCAAGAGTTGATTCTACAACCAAAGTACTTGTCCACAACAACTTGTAGCTGCAACATATTCTGCTTTAGTGGATGATGTTGCTGCAATTGTTTGTTTCTTACATTGCCATGAGACTAATCTCTTTCCAAGATATTGACATCCTCCAGTTGTTAATCTTTTATCATAATTGTCCCCTGCATAATCACTGTCTGAAAAAGCTTCCAAGTGAAAAGGTGACTCCCTAGGATACCACAACCCTAATTTAGGTTGATGCCTGAGATACCTAAAAATCCTCTTGACTGCATTCATATGAGAAACTTTAGGTGAGACCTGATATCTTACACATAAGCATACAGCAAAAGTGATGTCAGGTCTAGATGCAGTTAAGTACATAAGACAACCAATCATAGATCCGTAAAGCTTAACATCCACATCATCTCCATCTTCACCCTTTCCTAATGGTTTATTAGCATCAATAGGTGTGGATGTTGGCTTGACAGTGGTGAAGTTAAACCGTTTAAGAATGTTTGTGACATACTTATCTTGACTTATGAAGATTCCACTACTGGATTGTTTAACTTGAAGCCCTAAGAAGAAAGTTAATTCACCCATGGAAGTCATTTGAAACTCTTGTTTCATGAGCTCTTCAAATTCTTTCACCATTGACTGTTTTGTGGCTCCAAACATGATGTCATCCGCATAAACTTGAACAAGCATAATATCCTTTTTGTCTCTTTTGATAAACAAAGTCTTATCAATTGCACCTCTCCTGTAACCATGTTGCAATAGAAAAGTGGAGAGTCTCACATACCAAGCTCTAGGAGCTTGATGAAGACCATATAGATCCTTAATAACTTTGTAGACTTTGTTTGGATGTGCAGGATCTTCAAAACCAGGAGGTTGTTTAACATAGACTTCCACTGTAATTGTGCCATAAAGAAAGGCACTCTTGACATCCATTTGATAAACAGGAAAGCCCATATATGATACAAAAGCCAGAAACAACCTTATAGCTTCTATCTTTGCCACAGGAGCAAATACTTCATCATAGTCCACTCCTTCTTCTTGTCTGTATCCTTGTGCAACCAATCTTGCTTTGTTCTTGATGACATTCCCTCTTTCATCTCTCTTGATTCTGAAAACCCATTTTGTACCAATTAATCTTTTTCCATCTGGAAAATCACATAACACCCAAACCTCTTGAAATTTAAATTGTAAAAGTTCTTCTTACATGGCTTCAACCCAACTCTCTTCAGCCAATGCTTAAGATACCTTCTTAGGTTCTACTTGAGATAGAAAGCAAGCAAATAGGCACAATTGTTGATCCTTATGATTTACCTTGTTTTGTTTATAGATAAAGCTAAGTAAATCATTATGTTGCTTAGAGAGATTTTTAGCTTTTGTCCTTGTGAGCACTCCTGAAGTGGAAGGTCCAATGATTTTACTAGTAGGATGATCTTTATGAATTCTTAATGTAGGAGTTGGTGGAACTTCAAGATCATCCTCTAAATTTGTGAGATCAGGATCTTCATTGGAATTTGAGAAAATGCCTTCCTTAGGAAGCTCATCATCAATGTCTTGTAAATCAGGCATGTTTAGATCATTTAAATCATCAGTGTTGATCCAGTTTAATGTGTCTAAGAAATTTGAAGCACTTTCAACTTGTTTAGCAGTACTTTGATGCAAAGTACTGTCATAGTTATATGTGACTTTAGCCTTTTTCTTTTCTGCCTCATAAGCTCTCCTTTGATCATCTTCATAGGATCTTGCAATGGTTTCTTGAAAAAGTTTCCTATTAAGTTCATCTTGAATAGCTTGATCTTCATTAGAAACTATGGTAGTTGGTTGAACAATACTTTGAGGTTCAACAGTACTTTGTGGTTCAACTGTACTTTTCTTCTTTGGTTCTCCATCAGGAACATCATCAGCTCTAATATTGACTCCATGAACAATGTACTGTAACTCTTCTTCATTATGAACAACTTGATTTTCTTCTCTGACAGGCACATAGTTCATAGAAGAAGCCAGAATATCAAGATCAAACATCCAATCAAGACCTTTGCCTTTTTGACTTTCTTGATCTTCAAGAAACTCAACATGAAGACATTCTTGAACCTGTTGTACACTCTAAATCCTTTGCTATTGGTACAGTAACCTAATAGATATCCTTTATCTGACTTGCCATCAAATTTTCCCAGAGAATCAATAGTATTCAGAATAGTCAGAGGACAGCTAAAAGGTTTCATAAATTTAATGTTTGGTTTCTTTCCCATAAGCAACTCATAAGGTGTCTTCATCTGATGTTTAGTGACAGATACTCTATTTAACACATAGCAAGCAGCACTTACAGCTTCAGCCCAAAACTGAATAGGTAATAAAGAATCTGCAAGCATTGTTCTAGCTGCTTCCTTTCTGCAACTCCATTCTACTGTGGAGTTCTAGCAATGCTAAACTCCCTCTTTATTACTTTCTTAGCATCCATAAGCTGATTCTTGAATTCAGTCCCATTATCACATCTAATGGATCTTACTTTGAGTCTCAACTGATTTTCAAGGGCTATTATAAGATCATGAATAGCATCAAAGGTTTCAGCTTTAAATCCCAAGAAAAAGACCCAACTAAATCTGCTACAATCATCTGTTATAACTAAGCAGTATTTCTTCTTACTTAAGCTAGACACTGAAACAGGTCCAAACAAATCCATGTGCAACAACTCCAAAGGTTCTCTAATGGTTCTGTTGATACAAAAGTTGGGCGTTCCTTGTTTGGGTTCCTGCTCTCGTACCAATTAGCTCTTAATGCTTGAAACCTGCGCACTAAGAAAGTAAACAAACACCGTTAGGCTTATCGTGGGATTGTCTCCCACGATTATCCTCCGGCGTGAGAGTAAGTAATCGGTTTAGGGTATATTGAAGAGTTAGGGTTTGTAAATCGTACCTTTAAGGGGAATTATGTCATTCTTTATATAGGCACGAAATCCTTGTAGATTTCGTGTTCCTCACTCTTCGCACGCGTAGTGCTTATCCGGCCTATGGATCTTTATCCATAAATAGAAGATCCTTATCTAGGTCATAAATAGTTTGGTTGGGTTTGGGCTTTCGTGAGTCCAAACCATTAGTAGTATGGCCCAAATCATTGTCACGATAGCCCACTTATAGTGGATTTGAGCATTAGTAGTGTTTATCATTTGGGATTAGTAGGCCCAAATATAAACTATACGTCATCATGTCCCCCCAGTTTAGTGTGCGCGGGTCGTAGCCACGGATGCTAGACTAGTGAGGGGAGTGGTAAGTGTGGCGGGAAGAACTTTAAATAATTACCGCCCAATATTTGGAACCATGTATCTAGTCCCAAAATATCTCAAAGATACCTTGGGAAACGGGGAGTGTGTCCACGTATTTATTGGGAAGTGGGAAAAAGCGCTTGTACTTCCGTGCATTCTAGCCACACGATTAACGTTAGTGGGATCCACGTGTCGTGCATCCGAGACAAGGGGAAACCCTATATAAGGGGCACCTCATTTCACTGTTTTAACCACAGTGAAAAAACGCATTTCTCCCTTAAAAAATCTTTCCTCCTCAAACTAATATCTTATAGAGGTAATTACACGTGCGCTCTTCTTAGTAAAAATGGTCAAACAGTTAGAAGAGTTCCACTCGGAAATGGACGAGGATGAACTACGTCAGTTCACCTCTGACTACTTTATCCCGCTTGCGGTGCATCCGGAAGTACCGGATGCGAACGCATGTATAGCGGATTTCCCTGAGGGAAAGATTGGGGTGTACATGGGCTTCTTTGAATTTGCAAACCAACGCGTACCCATATCCTGTTTTCTGAGTGACGTGCTCAATTTTTATCAGCTTCATATGTTCACATAAATAATGCCTAAAAACATTATTAACATGTTATCAATATCTCTATGTTTTAATTATCACAAAATATAAACTCATAGAACTAAAACTTGTGACATAAACAAGTATTTAGTGATTAATATTTCTCTTTACATCCAAATCACTTAAGGTATGAATAAACAAAGTGTTTAGTGCAATTTATGATCAAATGGGTATTTAATTAACTAATACAAAGTTTATTTAATTATATAAACATATTATATATTTTTGAAAAACACTTTTGGTAATAAAGAAAAATGTTTTACTCATACTAAATATATGAATTCAAATTTTTAACAAAAATCAGTTAGTTTTTCACCAAATAAACTTTCCCCACTAAAAGACAAAGAATCTGGCCGTTTCAGCTGGGCGGTCCCCTTAATTATAAAGGGCGGTCCCCTTAATTTTAAGGGGGTCGGCCATGATTTAAGGGGACCGGCCACGCTCCTCTGTCAGAATCTGTTGCCTATAAATACCACCTTAAACCTGGATTATTTGCTCACCTTTTGCACTACAGAACTTTCTGTTCTAGATCTCCATTTCCAATCTATAAATCCTTTGATCATACATTCTTAAATCTTTGTTTCAAAGTGATCCAAACATCATCCCATCAAGTGCAAGAGAAGAATACTTCTATCCCTCAAGACAAGAAGTATTACAACTTGTTGTGATCTCCACATCTAAGTTGTTAGTGTATCATCATTGTTATTATTTCATTGTGTGAATAGTTGTGAATATTTGTTAGAAGATAGTGTAGTTTGATATATAGTGTGATTGGTTAGAAGAATAGTTGTGAAGAAGATAAGTTAGGAAGAAGATTGGTGTGTAGAAGAATAGGTGTGAAGAAGATTGGTGTGTAGAAGATTGGTGTGAAGAAGTGGAGTGATTTAGTAGTGAATAGGTGTGAACTAGTTGTGTAGAAGTCGTGATCAAGTTGTGAAGTTATTGTGGTGTGTAAATTGGTGTGTAAGGTTTTCTCCGCCACAAGGGAGCTTGTTGATATAGTGAAGAAAACTCTCGAGTTAGGTGCTCGGGGAGTGGAGTAGGGCAAGGAAGGTGACCTTGTAGCCGAACCACTATAAATCTCTTGTCTCTCGGTTCGATCTTTCCAACCCTTATCTATTTCTTTACTTACGTTATTATTGCTTTATCGTACATACTTAGTGTTGTTCATATTGTGCATGAATCACAAGTTTAAAAGCACTTGATGAGACATTTTCTAGTAAAAATTGTGTTAGGAAATTTCTTAGGGCATTGCATCCAAAATGGCGAGCTAAAGTCAAGGCAATCGAAGAATCAAAGAACTTGATGCCGTTATCACTAGATGAACTAATTGGCAACTTGAAGGTTCATGAAGAAATCATAAGAAGAGATTCGGAAATGGTCAAAGTCAAGAAAGAACAAACCAAATCCATTGCTCTAAAAGCCAAAAAGGAATCTAGTGATGATGATGATTCAAGTGACGAAAGTGAAGACGAAGAATATGCAATGGCCGTAAGAGAATTCAAGAAGTTCTTCAAGAGACGAGGAAGATTCACTAGATCATCACGAGACGAAAGAAGAGCATTCCAAAGGAATAGAAGTGACAACTACGGGAAAAGAAAGTGCTTTAGATGTGGAAGTCCAAATCATCTCATTGGCGAATGTCTAAAGCCATCGGGTTATGAAAGTCAAGGTGCTTTTGTTAGTGGAACATGGAGTGATAATGACAAAGAAGAAGTTGAAAAGCCAAGAGACGAAAAGTGTTTTATGGCAAAAGAAACCGACGAAATATGTTTAGGAATTGACTTGGAACCTGACGAATGGATTAAAGATAGCGGATGTTCGAGGCACATGACTGGGAATCGCAATCTATTCTCTACATACAAGGCATACAATGGAGGTAACGTTATTTTCGGTAGTGACTTACGTGGAAAAATCATTGGCAAAGGTACGATCTCTCAAGACTCACTTACTATTGAAAATGTAGAGCATGTAGATAAATTAACATATAACTTGCTTAGTGTAGGACAAATATGTGATAATAAATGTAGAGTCACATTTACCGAAGATGATAGCGAAATAGTTAAGAATGGAAAAATTATAGGAAGAGGAATTAGAAAAGGTGGCATATATGTTATGAAACTAGGAAACAAACCTGAGGATAGGATATGCCTAACGACCCTAGATGAAAACTCTACACTATGGCATAGGAGATTAGGACATGCTAACATGCAACAAATACAATCTTTGGCCTCTAAGGAATTAGTTAGAAATTTGCCTAATCTAAAATATGACAAGCATTTTTGCGATGCATGTAAAATTGGAAAACAAGCTCATGCTAGTCACAAAGCCAAGAATATAGTATCCACTACTAGGTGCCTAGAATTATTACATATGGATCTTTTTGGTCCATCCGCTGTGCGGAGCTATGGAGGAAACAAATATACCTTAGTAATAGTAGATGACTACTCACGATACACGTGGACTAGATTTTTAAGTGACAAAACCCAAGCCTTTGAAAAATTCGAAATATTTAGTAAAATGATTCAAAATAAATTAGGATGCTCAATAGTTTCCATTAGGACGGACCATGGTAGAGAATTTGATAATGAAGTACAATTCGGAAAATATTGCGAGTTAAATGGAATATCTCACAATTTCTCCGCTCCTCGTACTCCTCAATCAAATGGCGTAGTAGAAAGAAAAAATAGGTCACTACAAGAAATGAGTAGAACTATGTTAAATGAACAATCCATCCCACAAAAATTTTGGTGTCACGCCGTAGATACATCAACTTATATTTTAAATAGGGTATCAATTAGAAGAATTCTAGGAAAAACTCCTTATGAGTTATTAAGAGGTAGAAAACCAAACTTAAGCTATTTTAGGGTATTTGGAAGTAAATGCTATATTTTAAACACTAAGGACTATCTCACTAAGTTTGATCCAAAATCATATGAAGGAATATTTTTAGGATACTCACAAAATAGCAAAGCATATATAATACTTAACAAACACTCCATGAAAGTAGAGGAATCACTAAATGTAACATTTGATGAAACACCACCACCTCCTAAAACATTACCCTTAGAAGATGATGATTTAGTCGAAGATGAAGCTATTGAGGTTAGTAAAACAAAACCCATAGGAAATGATAATGAAAACATTCACTTAGAAAATAACAAAATTGTTAATATTAAAGAATCTAGATCACATCCATTAGATAATATAATAGGACATCTTAACCAAAGAACCCTTAGATCACAAGCCCAAGATAAAAACAATTTCTTTTGTTTCCTCTCAGCAATAGAACCTAAAAATATTAGCGAGGCTTTAAAGGATGAAAGTTGGGTTATAGCTATGCAAGAAGAATTAAATCAATTTAAGGCAAATGATGTTTGAGAACTAGTCCCAAATCCAAAGGATATGACCATCATAGGAACCAAATGGGTATATAGGAATAAGTTAGACGAGAATGGAATAGTTACTAGGAATAAAGCTAGGTTAGTTGCCCAAGGTTATAATCAAAAAGAAGGAATTGATTATGACGAAACTTATGCCCCCGTAGCTAGACTAGAATCGATTAGGATATTACTTGCCTATGCTTGCGCCCTAGATTTTAAGTTATTCCAAATGGATGTGAAAAGTGCATTCCTTAACGGTTTTATCAATGAGGAGGTATATGTGGCACAACCTCCAGGATTCATTGACTTCGCAAAACCTGATTATGTTTATAAGTTAAAGAAAGCTTTGTATGGACTCAAACAAGCTCCCAAAGCTTGGTATGATTGATTAAAAGCTTTTCTTATTAAACATGATTATTCCATGGGAATGGTAGATAACACTCTTTTCACTAAAAGGAAAGACCCAAATCTCATCATTGTCCAAATATATGTTGACGACATTATATTTGGATCGACTTGTCAAGACATGTGTGATGAATTTGCCAAAATCATGCATGATGAGTTTGAGATGAGTATGATGGGTGAACTTAACTTCTTCCTAGGATTACAAATAAAACAATTAGAAGATGGAATATTCTTTAACCAATCTAAGTACATTAAGGAAATGCTTAAGAAATTTGGCCTAGAAGACTCAAAACCCATGAAAACACCCATGTCTACGGAGGTAAAGCTCACAAAGGACGATGAAGGTGAGTCCGTAGATAACACCAAGTATAGAGGAATGATAGGTAGTTTACTATACTTGACAGCAAGTAGACCCGATATCATGTTTAGTGTCTGCCTTTGTGCCCGTTTTCAAGAGGATCCCAAAACCTCTCACCTAGAAGCGGTTAAGCGTATCTTCCGATACGTTAAAGGCACTATACACTTAGGATTATGGTATCCTAAGGAATCCGGCATAGAAACCATTGTCTATGCGGATTCGGATCATACGGGAGACTACGTAGATAGAAAGAGTACTAGCGGAATTTGCACGTTTATGGGATGTTGTCTAACGTCTTGGTTTTCGAAGAAGCAAACCGCTCTTGCTATTTCTACCACCGAAGCCGAATATGTAAGCGTCGGAAAGGCATGTCAACAAGCATTATGGATGAAACAAGCTCTCGTAGACTATGGCATTAGGTTAGAAAATGTTCCCATTATGTGCGATAACAAAGGTGCGATAGATTTAAGTAAAAATCCGGTGCAACACTCTAGGACTAAACACATAGAAATACGTCACCATTTTCTTAGGGATAATGTACAAAAAGGAAATATATCTATAGAAAACTTGCATTGGAAGACAACATTGCGGATATATTCACAAAACCCCTTAAGCGTGAATTATTCAACCACTTGCGTTTAGGATTAGGAATGATGGAACAAGTTGACTAAATTACATTGAATTAATTCAAATCTATACTTGCATGAAATTTATTTTTCTTCCATTCCACCTTTTCTGAGTCTAGGAATCTATTTCGCACAAAACTAACGATTGAGAAGATTTATTTTCTTTGCATAAATATTTTCTTTTAAAACTCAATCAATTTTCTCTGAAAATTATTCTCACAATCTAGGAATCACATGAAGATCATTTTCCTTGCATTGTTGACTAATTCTAAAAACATTGTATTTCAAAATCATGCATAAACTCTCACATAAATTGTCAAGGTATATAATCTAATATATATCTTTGACATTCATGATCGAGCAAAAATTGAATCAAGGAGATCATTTGGATTGTTTCTTAGGATCGTTATTTCTTTTTGCTTCTAGGAGTCGAAACAATCACAACTCCACATTTGTTGCATATAGACACTCACTAGGACAAATTCACAAATAATGGTGTCATCTTGATCCATCACTAGTTTTTCACTCACTAATTGCCTTTGCCTTTAATCTAAGATAGGTGCCTTAGGAAGCTTAAGTGTGTTTGCCTTTACTTACCTCCTATTGCTTATTATGTGTTGATTATTTGCTCCTTTTCCTATGTGTTTTTGCATGCATGATATTTAATGATTAGATTAGATGCTATATTGCCTAAAGGAATTGAACTTGCTTAAATCCACGTCCAAAAACACAACCTTTCTGCAAATTTTCTGCCAAAAACCCAATTCTGGCAATCTGAAAATCACCAGATTGGCGGCCCCCTTAATTATGTAACGCGGCCCCCTTAATTTTAAGGGGACCGCCCCCTAATTAAGGGGACCGGCCATCTGATGGACGGGTTTACAAAATCTTTTCTGCTTTTTAGCCCATTTCAACCTACATTTCCTATTTTTCACCAACACATTTTGTCCTAATCCCCCAAACAAACCTTATCCATCCTTAAACACACAAATCTTACACTATAAATATCCCTAATCCTCAAAACTCTCCATCCATCCCATCATGAACTCTCCAAACAAACCAAAATCAAAATCCTCAAGGCTAGCAAGGATGACGGAAAAACCCGTTTGGCGAAGAAAAAACCCTCGAAACAAATCCATCATCATAAATGAAGTTGGAAGTCATTCCACACCCCCAACTTCTTACTTCCCAAACTTTACATCAAACCAACAAGGTCATTCATTTGATCCTCTTTACAAACCATACAACATTGGCCAAACATCTTCCTTCAAGCCAAACTACACATCTCAACCTCCAACCACTTATAATGATCCATACAAGTTTGATCAACCATCAAACTACAATTCCAACTACACAAACCCAACTCTTCCATACCAAACCTATGATCCCCTCCACATTGCCACGGAAAAACAAAAGTTCTGTGATGAAATAAACCAAATCCATGATCTTAGTGATCTCCTTGCTATGCATCTTGCACAACGCAAGAAAGGGCAACCTCCATCATCACCCTATGCAAATTGCCTTCCCCACTCTCTCAACTTGGATCAAGTTACAAACCACACTCACTTTTGCCCTTGTTGCATATTCCTTCAAAAACAAATCCTCTACTTGAGTGAAGATATTTCTTGGATTGAATATCTTCTCACTCATAATCATCCAATACCACCCTTAACACGATACAACATCGTGAGATCCACTTCTTCCGCTCCATACTCCACTCCATATCCCTCTCAATCAAACATCTAAGCTTTATGCTTATGTTTCCTTTCAAGCTAATAAAACAATCAACCATGGGTTGCAAGCAAGTCCAAGTGCTCTCTTAGGCAATATAGGACTATGTCTTTTCTTTTGTGTTATTTTTATCAATATGCTTCAAGCATATTGAATGTTGTAATGCTTATCATTTCTATAATGCTTGAATGAATCTATGTTTAGTTGCATAATTGTTGCCTTGCATATTTGTGTATCTTGCTCTCTTCAAATATTTTTGTAGCAAAGATCTACATAGCTCGTTCCCTTGGTGCTCTCAAATGAGGGGGAGCATACATCAAGGGGGAGCATTCTACCCGTTTAATCTTCCCTCGCGAAGCTTACTCGGCTTAACCTTTTTAATTTTACAAAAAGGGGGAGAAGAGAAATGTAAACTCTATAATACTTGTCTAAAAACAAGTTTTAGATATATTGAGTTTAAGGTTTTGTAATAATCAAAAAGGGGGAGATTGTTGACATAAATAATGCCTAAAAACATTATTAACATGTTATAATAATCTCTATGTTTTAATTATCACAAAATATAAACTCATAGAACTAAAACTTGTGACATAAACAAGTATTTAGTGATTAATATTTCTCTTTACATCCAAATCACTTAAGGTATGAATAAACAAAGTGTTTAGTGCAATTTATGATCAAAGGGGTATTTAATTAACTAATACAAAGTTTATTTAATTATATAAACATATTATATATTTTTGAAAAACACTTTTGGTAATAAAGAAAAATGTGTTATTCATACTAAATATATGAATTCAAATTTTTAACCAAAATCAGTTAGTTTTTCACCAAATAAACTTTCCCCACTAAAAGACAAAGAATCTGGCCGTTTCAGCTGGGCGGCCCCCTTAATTATAAAGGGCGGTCCCCTTAATTTTAAGGGGGCCGGCCATGATTTAAGGGGACCGGCCACGCTTCTCTGTCAGAATTTGTTGCCTATAAATACCACCTTAAACCTGGATTTTTTCCTCACCTTTTGCACTACAGAACTTTCTGTTCTAGATCTCCATTTCCAATCTATAAATCCTTTGATCATACATTCTTAAATCTTTGTTTCAAAGTGATCCAAACATCATCCCATCAAGTGCAAGAGAAGAATACTTCTATCCCTCAAGACAAGAAGTATTACAACTTGTTGTGATCTCCACATCTAAGTTGTTAGTGTATCATCATTGTTATTATTTCATTGTGTGAATAGTTGTGAATATTTGTTAGAAGATAGTGTAGTTTGATATATAGTGTGATTGGTTAGAAGAATAGTTGTGACGAAGATAAGTTAGGAAGAAGATTGGTGTGTAGAAGAATAGGTGTGAAGAAGATTGGTGTGTAGAAGATTGGTGTGAAGAAGTGGAGTGATTTAGTAGTGAATAGGTATGAACTAGTTGTGTAGAAGTCGTGATTAAGTTGTGAAGTTATTGTGGTGTGTAAATTGGTGTGTAAGGTTTTCTCCGCCATAAGGGAGCTTGTTGATATAGTGAAGAAAACTCTCGAGTTAGGTGCTCGGGGAGTGGAGTAGGGCAAGGAAGGTGACCTTGTAGCCGAACCACTATAAATCTCTTGTCTCTCGGTTCGATCTTTCCAACCCTTATCTATTTCTTTACTTACGTTATTATTGCTTTATCGTACATACTTAGTGTTGTTCATATTGTGCATGACTTGATTTCATATAACATCGAATCTATATTTTATAAAACAAAGAAAAATTTTAAACAAATTTTTATAACAATTTAAAAATGACGTAAAACTATTCAACCCCCCTTCTAGTTTTCCACATCATATTTCTCAGCTGCACTGCATAGGTGCAGCGAAAATAATAAATTTTGAAATAAATTGTCGCTTACTTGCGATAAATCCCACTATCAACCTCTTCCGCGTGTTTTACCACACGTCGTGGTCGAACGGGTGGGTGACGTTTTCCAAACGTCCAGGGGGTTATCAACGTTCTACTAAAAAGGTAGATGCCCTGAGGGGTTGGAGAGAGAGGTTCTTTTGGGTTGATAGCTGTGTATTTCCCACGCCCTCTGAGTTTTTTGCTCAAGGGGAGCTTCCAAGGGATGAGCGCCCGGACCCCGGTACGTACAGTGTGGAGGATGCAGAGGTTATTAATGATAACCGCATCCCAATAAATTCCTATCCTGAGGAGTTCTTGGTGCATATGGGGATGAGCCGCAACTACTTCGGTGGAAGTGGTGAAGTGCCCACGTTTTTGGATGCAAGCGGCCGAGGTGGGTGCTCGTCCTTTCTTGTCCTTGCGATTATAATGTAAGCCTCTTTTTATACGATGATTGTATTCACTAACTTGTTCCTTTTTTTGTGTGTTTATATGTTGCGCAGAGATGGATCTGTTCGCTGTAGTGAAGCTGACGAAGCCGACGCAGGTAACTGTGGGCGTGCGCCCCTTGAGGGAGGGTGAGGTACCTATTCTGGAGGCCACTGCTGGGCGTCTGCTGGAGCTTGCGCGGGAGGAGTCTTCTGGCGTGTCGCAGCCTTTGGTGAATGCGACCCCAGTCCAGACGGTGCCTGCGCAGGTGCTGGTGACACCTAAAATTGCGCGCGCTGAGTCGTCCACGAGTGCTGGGATTCTCAAAGTGGACACGGACTCTGAAGAGGAGCGTCAAGGTGTGAAGCGCAAGGCTGTGGTTGATGATGGTGAAGGGACCTCCAAGCGTAGGCTTCATATCATCAGTGTGGATGAGTCCACAGACGAGGAGACATCATTGTCTGTTGCTGCGCATCAGAATGCTCAGACTTCTCCCTTTATGTAAGTAAGCTGAGTATTTATGGTTATACGTGTTTTTGCGCAGCACCATTCTCTAACTTTGATTATCTTTGTTTGTAGTGACGATGCTGCAAGGGGTGATGCAGCGTCCGTGGAGGGGTCAGTGCCACCTCAGGCGGCTCATACTCATGTGGAGGAGCCGGTGAGAGCTGATGAGGGGATGTCTGCACAACAGCTGATGGAGGAGCTGGGGGCTGTTGCTGCGCGTCAGTCTGAGTTAGTTACTCAGCTGAAGGCACGGTATGTTGGAGAAGGTAGCAGTCTCGCTTAGACGGATGAGGAGATTAATTTGCTCAGGGCACAGTTAGCTGATGCGCGGGTAGAGGTAGAGTCTACCACTGCGCATGCTATGAAGGTTGCTGATGAGAAGCTGTCCTTGATGGTGGAGCTGAAGCACGAGCGCAGGAAGATGGAACAGTTCAGGTCTAACTTATCTTGGGGTTTAAAGTACCTCGAAGAGAACAAGGCCAAGCACTTTGGCCATATTAATGAACTTCGCGCGCAAGTGGAGAAGGCTCTGAAGGTGCAGGAGGGCAAGCTGCGCAAGCTAAGTATAGAATACGATGAGGAGTTATATCCTCATCTCATGTCTATGATTGCTTAGCGCAGGTATGTGTTGTCTATTCCACAATTTTGACTTACTATATGTATTAATGCTCCTTTTACTTTCTAATGCATCCGTTGTTGCTTGTGTAGGTGGTTGGTCAGCCATGGTTTGCGCCTAGCTGCCATGGGTACGTTGGAGTCCCCCAAGGTCGTAGAGGCCTTTGGGAAGGTCATGGAGTGCGCTGTGGCACGCGGTAAGGCCCAGGCTATAGAGGAGCTCCATGAAAGCAAGATGCTGAGTGTGCCACTTGCAGAAGTCCCTGGATACAACGCAGATGCGTTTGAATAGTTGGTGGAGGCGATGGAAAAGATGAAAGTCTTTGACTTTCCTCAGATTGCCCGCTTGGAGCATGACCAGGACTATCCTATCAGCGTGATCATGCAGGGCCTAACGCTGGCTAAGCACATAGCTGAGGATGCAGAGGCGCACCCTAATTACTTTTTGAAGCCAGACGAATCATAGCTGATGGTGCCTGTTTTTGCCCGCCCTCGTCATATGCTGAATCCCTTCGCTCTTGAGAAGGAGATTTCGTTGAAGAAATGCCTAGAGGCACATGAGACAAGAGCTGCTCGGAAGAAGGGCGTGAAGGGAAAGGCCATCCTTTGTGGTGTTGGCGCAGCCCATCTTCCTCGGTCTGTTGGGATTCCCGTTAGCGTACCAACGGTGTCTCAGGACAATAGCAGCCTACTGAGGAGGCTAAGTGAGGCTGGGGAGTTGGCATCCACAGCTAGTAGCTCAAGTAGCAAGCGTGCTCATAGCATTTAGATGTGAATTTTATAACTTGTATAAACTAGTAGTTCGCATTAATAATAATGTTTATTTTGTTTCGTACGTCTTGTTATCTGTACTTAGATTGTTTTCTTTGTAAAAGATCATCTAAGAGCCAAATTGATAATGCGACGTACTTAAAATGATTTAGATTAAGTACATAACTTAAAAAATCATAAAGTTGAATACAAACTTGTTGTTGTTTTGCAAAGAGTATATCAAAATGACCAAGAGTCTTGGCTCGTGAATTGCTAAGCATGTACGGTGTACGTGATATTGCGCAGTCTTCGTGGAATGCGCATGTAAACTTACTTCAACGTCTTGAAGGTAAGGCGCTTAGCAAGGATGCGTGATCCAGTGTTGATGGGTTTGCAACCCTCTTACTCAACGAGTTAGTTAGTAGGTTTACTCATCCTTTCTGCCATCGTAGGTCTTAATAAGTGCATGCACGCCATGTAGGCAAAATATAAAATAACAATATTGAAACATAATAAAAATGTGCGCAATAAAGTTAAGTGTGTTATGGAGTTAGCTAGAAACCACAACGTTTTATTAATACTTGCAAGTTTTTGGAAGATAAAAGACAATTCCTAAAAAAAAAAGAAAATTCAAAGACAGACATTTATTGGGTATGTACTAAAGTGCAAGGTTGTCTGTTTATGGGCTGTAGCCTTTCCTAAAGATAGCATCTTTTGAGATTGCAGATATTCCAAGTACGTGCCAGCTCGTGGCCTTCCATATCGCGCAGTTTGTATGCACCATTACCTAGTACATCTGTGACCTCATAGGGTCCTTCCCATTTAGATCCAAGCTTGCCCATGTCTTTTGCGTGGCTTGCATCATTAGCGAGGTATACAAAGTCTCCCAGCCTAAAGGAAGTATGTTTGACCTTTGCATCATAATACTTCTTCATCTTTGCTTTGGCTTTTGCTTCGCTGATAGCTGCGCGTTCACGCCTTTCTTCCAGCAAGTCCAAGTCTATGCGCCGCTCCTCGTCATTTGTCATGACGTTTATTTCCGCTGTACGTATAGTTGGCATTCCAATTTCGGCTGGTATGACGGCTTCTGTCCCATAGACAAGAGAGAATGGTGTGTCTTCGGTACTGGTTTTGATTGTTGTGCGGTGCGCCCATAAAACATGTGACAATTCATCCACCCATTTTCCTTTATGTCTATCTAGGCGCGCTTTTATTCCTTCGCCTAGACTATGATTCGCGCGTTCAACCAAGCCAGTGGTTTGTGGGTGTTTCACTAAAGCAAAGTGTTGTGTAATGTTTAATTGCATGCACCAATCTTTAAATGGGTTATCACAGAATTGTTTTCCGTTGTCTGAAATAATCTCCCCAGGTAGTCCGAAGCGACACACAATGTTGTCCCACACGAAGCGTTTGACCTGATTGCCAGTGATGCTCACCACTGCTTTTGCCTCAATCCACTTGGTAAAATAGTCTATGGCTACGATGAGGTGCAACTGGGAAAGGGCTTGCGATGTCAATGCCCCATTTGTAGAATGGCCATGGTGAGGTGATGGGGGTTAACTCTTATTGTGGTCGGCGTGGAATTGGCCTGTAGACTTGGCTATCGCTGCATTTCTTTATCATGTCCCGTGTTTCACGGTGCATAGTAGGCATAGTATCCTGACCGTAGAGCGCGCACCACTACGGACCGTGGTCCTGAGTGCATGCTACATGAACCAGCGTGAATTTCTCGGAGTACATAATCTGGTTGAAGAGGTCCAACACATCGGAGCCAAGGTTGTAGGAATGAACACCGGTATAGGACGCCATCTCGAAGTTCAAATCTCTGCGCTGTGCGCCGCACCCTTCGAGCGTCCTTCTGATCTTGTGGTAAGATTCCTTTGCTTATAAATTCAATGATAGGTGTCATCCATGTAGGATCTTGTTCCTCTATCACCGTGGATACTTCCATCTCCAAGATTGATTTGTTTTTTAGAGTTTCCACCAATACCTGTTTTGATAGATGCGCAAGCTTGTAGATGCGATCTTGCTAAGCGCGTCAGCTTTCCTGTTTTCTCCTCTAGGTACTTGTTTGATTGTAAACCTATCAAAGCTCTGAATTAAAGACTTGGTTTTCTCAAGGTATTGGATCATGTGTTCATCTTTGGCTTCATATTCGCCTAGCACATGGTTAGCTACTAGCCTGGAATCCACGTTTGCCTCTAGGTTGTGTACACCCATTTGGATTGCAATACGCAGTCCAATGAGTAGGGCTTCATATTCTGCCTCATTGTTTGTGGCTGTAAATTCGAAGCGCAGTGCGTAGGTGAATTCTACCCCCTCTGGGTTAGTAAGGATAAGGCCTGCGCCTGATGCATCCACGCATGAGGACCCGTCTGTGAATAGAACCCATGGTTCTTGTAACTCTATCTTGCCTGTTGAAGGTGGAGTATTAGTATCTGGCTTTTCAACAATAAAGTCGGCTAATATCTGCCCCTTGATTGCAGTGCGTGGTCTATATGAGATGTTATACTCACTCAACAACACACTCCACTTTTGTAGCCGTCCTGATGCGTCAGGTTTAGAGATAACTTGTTTGATGGGCTGGTCCATGATTACAGCTATCGGGTGCGCCTGAAAGTATCTGCGCAGTCTTTTAGATGCGAATACTAGAGCTAGGACTCGCTTTTCCATAGAGCTGTAGTTAGTCTCTGTCTTTTTCAGTGCTTTGCTTACAAAGTATATGGGTGTTTGGACGGAGTTCCTATCTGTCAATAGTACTGCGCTAACTGCTCCATGGGTTGCAGTTCCTATCTGTCAATAGTACTGCGCTAACTGCTCCATGGGTTGCAGATAAGTACATGATCAACTCTTCCCCTAGTCGCGGTGCGACAAGTTTGGGAAGTGATGCAAGGTGCTGTTTTAGTTGTTGGAAGGCTTCTTCTGCCTCCTCTGTCCAACGAAAGTCTCCCTTTTTTGTGCACTTCATAAGTGTTTTAAAAAGAGTGAGTGATTTGTCTACTGACTTGGATAAAAAATGGTTTAGCCCAGCTAGCTTTCCGTTTAATGATTGGACTTCTTTCAGTGTGCGCGGTGAGGGGAGATCGATGACAGCTCTTGTCTTTTCTGGGCACGGCTTGATGCCATCAGGTTCTATTAAATATCCAAGGAACATTCCTTCTGTTGCGCCAAAGGTGCACTTCTTGGGGTTTAACTTCATATTTATCCTTCCCAGTGTTTTGAATGTCTCCTCGATATCGCGCGCTAATTCTTCCTCAGTATGACTCTTTATAACAAGGTCATCGACATAAACTTCCAAGTTGCGACCTACTTGTTTTTCAAAGGCCATATCCACCAATCGCTGGTATGTTGCGCCTGCGTTCTTTAGACCAAAGTGCATTTTTGTGTAGCAATATACCCTTTGACTTGTGTTGAAGGTTGTTTTTTCTTCATCCTCCTCTGCCATCTGAATTTGATGGTACCCTTTGTATGCGTCTAGGAAGCATTTAAAGGGATATCCGCATAGGGATTCTATCTTCCAGTCAATTTCTGGTAGCGGGTAGCAGTCTTGTGGACATGCTTTATTAAGATCAGTGAAGTCTACACACATTCTCCAACTGCCATCACTCTATTTTACCATTACTGGGTTAGAAATCCAATCATGTTAGTAGACTTCCCGCATGATGCCTGCGTCTACCAGTTTGTGCACTTCTTCCAAGATGGATTTTGTGCGATCCGGAACTTGGACGCGCTTTTTCTGTCGTATTGGAGGAAATCCTTGTCGTGGTACGCCAGTCATGTGCTTTGGTTCCCACGCAAAGACACCTAGGTTCTTTTGCAAGAGTGCGCACACAGCTGCTTTACCTTTGTCAGATAGAGATCCTCCAATCGATATTTGTTGCTCTGGGTAATCAGGGTGAATGACAACCTTTAGGTTTGGTATTTTAGCTGCGTGCTGTTATGGACCACTTTCCGCCTCACTGGTTACCACGTTGCATTCTTTAGGCGGCACCATGGTATTGTAGAGGGTGACAATCCCTCCTTCTACTGGAAATTTGAGCGTCCCATGTGCTGTAGATGGTACAGCGTGCATGGATGATATTCCAAGTCTCCCAATGATGTCGTTGTACGGTGAAGGAGACTTGATTATCATGAAGTTTATCCACGTTGCTGTAGAGTGTTGTTCATCGCCCACAACTACAAGTAAGCGTAATTGCCCCATAGGCCATATCTTTTCTCCTGTGAAGCCAGTCAGCGACGTCGTGGCCGGTATTAACTGACTTTGTATCTCAGGTCGCAGCCTTTTGAAGCAGTGTTCATACAGAATGTCTGTGGATGCTCCTCCATCGATATACATGCGGCGAATATCGTGTCCCCCAGTATGTATCTCAATAGTAAGTGGCTCTATTACTGCGTTGTCCGCAGCTAGAGTGGGGAAGGATGTCTCATTCTCTGAAGAGTATTTTTGACTGACCTTTTGCTTTGTTTTGCGCTGCCATGACTGTATCATGTAGATAATGTCCGCTTTATCTTTGGAAGGTTCTTTTTTACCTCCATTCTTTTGTTTGTCCTTCCCTTCTTTAATATTCTTAACGAGGTGGTCCATTCTAACCTCCTTTACTAAGTTGTCAATTAGTTGTCGTAGCTGGACACACTCGTTGGTGGTATGGCCCTTTTGTCCATGGTATTCGCAGTATCCGTTCCCTATACGCTTGTCCTATGGGGTGCGCATTGGTGGGGCTTTTGGGAAGTTTGCGCCTTTTGTTACAAATATTTCCCTCGGGGTCTTTGTGAGGGGGGTATACTTGTCATTATCTCGTCCACTTCCCTGACTGCGATAATTCTTGCTGCGATTGCTGCTCTGGTCATTGGATTGTCTCCTAGGCTGTTCTTGCTTCCTATAATTTGAATAGCCTTTTTTGCTGTCCGCAGCGGCTGCTTCTCCTTGGATGAAGGATCTTGTGCGCTTCATTAGTTCGTCGAAGGTTTGGGGAACCTTGTCATTTAATTTCCTAATGAGTTCTGGGTTATTAATCCCATTCATGAACCCTGAAATTTTTAGGACTTCAGGACATACCTTGACATGTATACATTCATCTTTGAAGCGCTCCATGTAAACACTGGTTGATTCTCCTTGGCGCTGTTTTACTCTGGCTAATTCAACAGGGTTTTTAGCGCACTTCATTCTTTGGGTGAAGTTTAAGCGGAATGCTTTTCGTAACTCTTCAAACCCGTCTATGCTCCTACGTAGAAGCTTGCTAAACCAAGTGCACGCGTTCCCCACTAATGTGGAGTTAAACATATGACACCACACAGGTTGTGGCCAATTTTCGATAGTAGCAGCGGATTCGAAAATTTTTAGGTGGTCATCAAGATCACCCGTTCCATCATATGTTTTAACATTAGTGGGCATGCCCCTTTTCTTATGATCGGAGTAATCGCTGATGCGTCGTGTAAATGCATCAATTTTTTGACGACGCCAAGAAAGAGATATGTCTTCGTCCTCCTCCTCGCGGCGTCTTCCTCTGGACTTCCAATGTCCTGTCTCTTTGTCCTCGTTGTCCGAGGAGTCACTCGAGGAATAGTTGTCTCTTTTATGACGTTTGCATCATTTCTCCTCAGAATCTGAACTTGGAGACCTTTCACTTGGGGGTGCCCGCCTTCCCAATCTATCCTGGATTCTTCTGCTACCAGATCTTGAAGAGCTGTCGCTCGGTGAGCGTTGTCGCCCAATTCGGTCTTGTATTCTGTGGTTACCAAGTCTAGAGTGGACATTGGTGCGCATTCCATCATCTTCATATTCTTCTGAGTACTGCGAGTCAGATGTTGTACCAAGTCTATCATGGACATTGGTACGTCTTTCATTATTTTCATGTCCTCCCCTCTGGTAGCGCGGTGGGGATGTTTCGCGTTCAGGACCAAAGTTGAGCCGGGCTTGCAGGCTCATACTTGACCTTCTCCGTGCTTCTTCTTGCATGAGGGCAGTTAGGGTTTCATAATTTTGGGATACAAAATTACTTAACGTTAGCTCAGGTGCATCCTCTTCCACTGCAAGAATTTTTGCCTCAACATTAGGCGCCCTATCTCGGTTAGGTGGCACAGTGTTGTCCATTATAGGTGCCGTTTGGTGGGGAGTACTGAAGAGGGTGCGCTGAAGTTCTTCAACGCTTGGAACCACCGTAGTGGTTTGAGTAGTCCTCGTAGGCAATTCCACCGCTGGGAGAGGTAGGGTTGGTCCCGCTTCTTGGTAACCAGGCGTACTGGTTGTTCCAGAGGCCTGCCTAGAGGTCGAGTCTTGAGGGTTCTTCCTCTAGGGGTCACCACGTATTTTTTCCAACTGCGGAGTCCGCTGGCTTGAGTTTTTGTTCTTCGTCATTCTAGTTCTTAGTGTATGGTCCCACTGATGGCGCCACTTGTTGATACAAAAGTTGGGCGTTCCTTGTTTGGGTTCCTGCTCTCATACTAATTAGCTCTTAATGCTTGAAACCTGCGCACTAAGAAAGTAAACAAACACCGTTAGGCTTATCGTGGGATTGTCTCCCACGATTATCCTCCGGCGTGAGAGTAAGTAATCGGTTTAGGGTATATTGAAGAGTTAGGGTTTGTAAATCGTACCTTTAAGGGGAATTATGTCATTCTTTATATAGGCATGAAATCCTTGTAGATTTCGTGTTCCTCACTCTTCGCACGCGTAGTGCTTATCCGGCCTATGGATCTTTATCCATAAATAGAAGATCCTTATCTAGGCCATAAATAGTTTGGTTGGGTTTGGGCTTTCGTGAGTCCAAACCATTAGTAGTATGGCCCAAATCATTGTCATGATAGCCCACTTATAGTGGACTTGGGCATTAGTAGTGTTTATCATTTGATTAGTAGGCCCAAATATAGACTATACGTCATCAGGTTCTTTCTTCAATATTTTTGCATGAAGCTTTGTGTTGTTTACCCTTCTTGCAGGCCAAGCATGAATGATCAGTCTTGTATGTTTTAGAAGGTAAACCTCTAACTAAATTGCCTTTGACCAACTTGTTGATAATCTTGAAATTCACATGTCCTAATCTTCTGTGCCAAAGATGTGTTTCTTCCATTGTTGCCCTTGCTACCAAACATGTTGCTCTTTCAGTAGGATTAATATTCTTTAAATCTAAGCTATATACATCATTGGTTCTTGGTACTCTCAGCATTACCAAGTTTTCATCAACTAACTTGAACTCAGGGGAGAGAATAAGACATTCTCTGTCAAGGAATAACACAGGATATTTCTTGTCACAGATCTGAGATACTGACAGAAGATTGAATTTAAGCTCCTTCACATAGCGAACATTCTCAAAATCAATACATCCAGTCTTGATGGTTCCTTTGCCAGTAATTCTCCCTCCATTAGGATCATTCCCAAAAGCAACTCTTCCACTAAAATATGCCTTAAAATCTGACAAAAGCTCGTTATCTCCTTTCATGCTGCCAGAGCAACTACTATCAATGATAATATGATCCTTAAGCATCTCTTCTGGGTTGCCCTGCATAAAGATGAAAAGGGTTAGTTTCTATTAGGAACCCAAGTCATTACTGACTTGTGTTCCCCTTGTGGAGTGACTCAAATTCTTTGAGTATGTAATCACCACTGTTTTTGAAAACATTATCAAGAATTAGTGTCTTTGATCCCATAACCTGTGTTGGATTTTCATCAACACTCCCTTTTTCTCCCTTACTTGCTGAAAGTACTATTTGTCCCCCATCAGTACTTTCTTTCTTAACCCATTTAGTTTTAACAATATGTGGTGGGTTCTTTGATCTAGGTACTCTTCTTGAGGTGTAAGGCCTTCTAGGTTGATAAGAATTGAATCTCATTTGTCTTACATTAGAACCAGTGCTAGCAGTACCTTGATTGGGAGAATACTTAGCAGTACTTTGAGAAGGTACTGATGGTTTGGAAAAAGGTCTTCTCTGGTGAGGGTACCTATAGTCTTTTGAGAAATTACTATGGTTAACCCCATGTGAATGATTCCAAACTGGTTTATTCTCCCTTGGCTTGTGGTTAGTGGACTTTGGGAATTTACTTAAATATTAAGAGTGAAAGTCACAGTCCTTAATCAAATGATTAGGAATTTAGGACTATAGCAAACAAAACATAACTTTTGATCCCCAAATCCTCTTCCATTAGTTCTATGACCAAAACTAGCTTGACTTTTTGGTGAACTATGAAAAGGTTTTCTAAAGGTAGCAGTGTTTTGAAAAGTTTTTCTTGAAGATACTATTGGTTGTCCAACAGTACTTTGAGAAGTTTTTGGAAGTACTGCTTGTTTGGAAAACACTTTATCACTCCCTGAACCCTTGTTATCATCCCTAGGTTTCTCAACTGTCTCTCTTAAGGATTCAGAACCAGATGGACTTGAATTAGATTGACATGTAAGCTTCTTCCTAAACTCCAAATTGTCTAGTCCAAAACAAGAAACATCTATCCTAGGTGGTTGAAAACTACCAGTGGGTGGAGGAACTTCATTGTATCCTTTTTCTTTCTTAAATTCAGGAGGTTTTTGACTAATTGATTCCTCATCACTAGATGTGTTTTCTTCTAAGCTAATGAATTCTTCATCACTAGTTGAAATCTCCTCTGAATTTATTTGTTCCTTATCACTAGATGGGTTCTCTTCTGAACTACTATACTCAACATCATAACCTAGGCCAGTTTTAATGTTTGCTATTCTTTGTTTCTCTACAAAGCTAACATGTGACAGACCTGATTTTTTCCAACTAGCAAGTTTTGCTAACAACTTATCCCTTTCTTTAGTGATCTTTTCAAGTTCAGAAACCTTACATCCTAACTTCCATTCACTCAGCTTTAATTGATAGTCTTGTTGCTCATATTTTTCTGCCCAAGCCATTTCATTAATTTCATGAGTGATTATTTTGGCTTCCATTGACTCTAAAGTCAATTGATAACCAACTACTTCAGACCTAGTCCTTCTATAATTATCTCTATCAGTCTCATATTCTTTTTGCAACTTTTGATAAAGATTACTACATTTAGAGCATACCTCAGAGATAGTGGATGAACTTGGTGAAGTAGCTACCATAGCAATCTGAACAGGTTCTTCTTCACTTTCCATGCTCCAATCAAAGCTTCCTAGACCATCTCTTGATTCCAAAGCAGCAAATCCTGGTTCCTCATCAAAAGTTGTGCTCCAATCAAACTCTTCCAATGCAACCATAGAGTAGGTTACTGGTTCATCATCAAATTCATTACTCCAGTCAACCTCTGATAGATTTTCTTGAGCCACCAAAGCTTGTGATTTTGGTTCAGCAATAGGAACTTCCTTTCTTTCAACCTTGGGTTTTTCAATCATTCTATTTGCCTGATACTTTGCAAACTTGCATTCCCTTGCAAAGTGACCAGTCTTTTGACAATTGAAGCATTCAATCTTAGATTTATCAAATGCTATACCCTGCTTGCCTTTAAAATCAATACCACTTCCTGTTTTGTTCATGAACTTCTTGATCCTTGCAGTGATCATGGCAACCTGCCATCTTATGTCAATTTCTTCTAGAGCATCATCATCAATTTGCAACACATCTTCTTGATATGCAATAGGTAAAGTGGCTTGTTGAGCAAAGAAAGAACATATAGCATCATCTGAGTTGGTGTTGTGTTGATGGTGATGAAGTGGTAGTAGTCATGGTTGTGCAAGTGTGCTGTTTATCTTCAACAGTACTTTGGACAGGTAAGCAGTACTTTTAGTGGAAGTACTACCTCTGTTTTTAGAAGACACAAAAGCAATGTTGTGAGATTTTTGATGAGAACTTGAACCTATGTTACCCTTCATCTCATGCTCATACACCTTTAAATTGTTGTAGAGATCATCAAAGTCCATAGAATCCAAACCAAGTTGTCCTCTAATCATAGTAGCAACCACATGCCATGCAGATGGCAAACTTCTTAAGAACTTCAAGTTTGCATCTTCAACTGATGCCTCTGCTCCATATAACTCTAGCATACTGAGCAAATTTTGGTATCTGTCATAGGCAGAGTCAAGACCTTCTCTTTCACCAACAGTGAATGTTTCAAACTGTTGCTTCAATAGGTTTCTATGCATCTTTTTGGAAGCATCATTACCTCCAAATCTTGTCTTAATAGCAGCCCATAGTTGTTTTACATTCTTAGCATCATGAAACTTTAGTAGGTGACCATCAGGAATAGCAGACAGCAGTATGTTGAGAGCCTTATCTTGATTTCTTTTTGTAACTGCTGGCAGGGTTGGCTTAGGTGGTGTAGGTTGTCCTTCAACTGCTACAGGTTCTTCAATAACAACATTACCATTGACAATCACATCCCATAGAGCATGGTCTGTGATAGCAATGTACTGCCACATCTTCATGCTCCATAGATCATACTCTCCTTTCTTGACAATAGGAATTCTGATTGAGGTGATGGATGGAACTGGTGAAACTTCAGTCGACATCTTTTAGGGTTTGTAGTAAAATCGGTTTTCAAGGGTTTCTTCTTAATCAGAGTTTCCATACAAGCTCTGATACCACTTGTTGGATCGATGTACTCTAACCAAACTAACTATGTAGCTTGTAAGTGTTTAACAATCTTGAACAAATCCAAAACTATTAATATTGAAACACTGATATAACTTTATTAAGTATGCGGAATCTACTTAAACAAAGCTAAGAAGAACTTCAATGATTATATTAACCAAACTTTGAACCTGCTTTCTATACAGATTCACTAACAACCCTAATAAATCTTTTATCATATTCTAAAGTATCCGTATGTCTAATACCACCCTAAGGCTCCTTTTATAGGCACAAGGAAAACCTTAAGTCGGTTTACAATACTTGAACGACAAGTAAACTAATTCTAACTTTAACTAATTCTAGAATATTCTAATAACTTTACATAGCAGCCCCTTAACTAATTTGCATTACATTCCTTTATCAATAAAAGTCATTTGACTTTCTTCATGCACGAGCAATACTTTGACCATAATACACAAGCAGTACTTTGAGCTTCAGAAGTACTTTGATCTTCATATCCCAATATACCCTTTTATTGCTTACAATCATGTCAAACAAAAACAATAAAACAAGTAATAATAAAGAAAAATTAAACAACTAATAAACATAACAATTATAAAGTGAAACAATTGGCCACATGCATACTTGATTAGATAAACCCTAATCAAATCAATTCTAGGTTTTCCAATATGCATGTAATTAACTAAGGCCTTCCCTTCAAAGGAAGTGGAGCCACATACATTGACGAATTAATTGCGTAGGCCATAGTCAATTACACACCACATAGCACATAAATTGATTTATTAACAATTGAGGTCTTCCCCAATTTTAGATCTATCTAAAAAATTACATGTGATAAAAACAATTCAAATAATCAAATAATCCATGACTAACATGCATGTTTCATCATGGATTCATACGTAACAATTAGCAATTAGGTCACAAGATACGTTCATGAACACATAAACATGTTGACAACCTAGGGTTACTAATCCAATAAATATTTAAATCACAAACCCTAATTTGGATTAAGGAGATAATCGACCCCCTCCCCCCAATTTTAAGGGTATCGAGAATTTAAAGAACCCTAGTTCTATAATAACCAATCAACATATAATAAAAAACAATAAAGATTCATTTTTTTATGTGTTTTTAGTAATCAATTACATGTTATAGATAGCTCATGATGCCACTGTTAGAATTAATATACCATGACATTCATATAATTAAATAAATCAAGTAGTCACATTATGCGGAAGCATAAGATCATGTATAACATATAAAAGATTAACATAAACATAAAAAAGAACGTACATTTGGATTCTAGCTAAATAAGAATCAAACTTCAATAAACCTTGTACAATAGATGAACCCTAATTAGGGTTTATAAGGATCAATGAATAACCCCTTACCGTTTTGTTATTCGATCCAAAATATTAACTATAGTGAGTTAATACCACGTTCTTGTACACACGAACTATAACCGAAAATTAATGTTAATGCTAGTTAATGAAAACGCAAGAGTTTGTTTTATAAAAAACAAACCAATCGACCCTTTAGAGGGGGTACACGATCGGCCAAAACAAAGCGGAAAAGAAAACAAGTTTTAGGGTTATAGCTTGTGCACAAAAGGTACCAAGAATGAACCCCTAAACCTTGTATTTATATTAAGTGAAACTTGGAGGACAAGTTGGCTTGGGATTGGGTTTCCCCTCCCTACCACGACCGGCCACAAGGCCCAAGGGTCCTTCAGAATCCTTCTCGTGTCCAAATTTCACTTTAGTTCTTTATCTTTGATATTTAATGATCATTAGTCAATACTTGTTAATTATTAATGTCATTTAAACATTTACTTGTGTTTTAAATAATTAAATATATAACATTTTATACATTAATTACTATTCATTAATTCCTTCATTCGTAACGTATGTAATCTTGTGGTCTCAGGTTCGATACTAGACATATACTTATTAATATTTATCCACAAACTCTAACAGTTTTTAGATACAACAATTAAAGAATCGAACACTTTTAGAGTTGTTAATAGAAAGGAGAAGAAAACACCTGCAATAATTGTTTTGTTATGTGTGTCGGGTTATTTTAGGATCTATTGTTGTATCATGTAAACCTTGTGGCCCACTGGTATTGAAATGCATCCAAGTTTTTATTTTTTATTATTTATTTATTTATTTACTTATTTTTTAAGTGTTACGTGATATTTAAAAAGAAAATGATTGACACACTCTAAAAAGTTATTAGGACACTCATTGTATAAACAGTTAAAGCTGATTATATTTAAAGTACAACTGTGTATACTGTATACAGTAAAGTGTCCCAATAAATTTTTGAAATTTGTCAATTACTTTAAGATATTTAAGATACAAAACCAACCAAAATTATCAATTTTTGGTGAACCAAATGCCCCCTAAACTAATTGTTCAAACTATGGAAGGATAAATTAGAATAGACGGTAAAGTGGCGCCATAAAAGGTGCACTAAGCCTAGTCCACCTCACTGATCCATGTGTCAAAGAGGTTGCGCCGCAATGATGATGTATGTGATAACGCCTTTATTATTATTATTATTATTATTATTATTATTTAAATATTAAATCTATGGTTGTGCAATTTTAACAAGTAATACGTGTTTAGTTCTAGATGTAATAGACTTATTTGTAAATCAATTTAGTACACTATTCAACATTGTTCTTTCAAATCATCTCAATAAATTAGGTGACATTTGGTTTTAGGGTCCTAGAATAAGAAAATGCCTAGGGGGTGTTTGTTAAAAGTTGTTGTTAGTAGTAGCCGTGAGCTGTAACTATTTTTTTAAATAAAAACGCTTGATTTCATAAGTAATTGTAACTATATATATTCAAATAGAACCGAATATAGAACATGGTTATATGTGTAAAATGGTCGGGTGTTACTTATGTACAACACAACAACAATGTTATATTCAGCCTTCATTTCTAGCCAAATAACTACGGTATATGCATCTACTAACGCAACCATAGCAAGATAACACAGAAACATAAACTAAACTATTACAACTTACCGCTCCTTTGCCACAACTTTTTAAACAAACATTGAAAAATTAGTGTTCCTAAAAAATAGCAACAGTTCATTGCTCATTTGCCAACGACAAGTAAAAATCAAAATGCTCGCTACTTCTTTACCAAAATGACCACTAAAATTTAAAATGCTCATTTTTCATCGCTCATCATCCAAAAAGCTCCACGCCACTCCGCGTAAAAATTGGACATTTTATAAACCTTTATAGTACTCCCTTTGCGCAAACCAAACACCCCTTAACGGTCAAACTCAAAAGTCAAAATCTTCAACATTTCAAATCATAAAGAAAAAAAAAATAAAAATAAAGCCAAATTACTACACAAAGATGACATCATCATCATCTTCCCAAGATGGATCCCAACAAATGACAGAAACCCTAACCCAAATCCTAAAAAAAACCCGAAACTTCAATTCAATAAAACCAATAATCAAAAATTACCTCCCACAGTTAACCCCAAAAACAATCCAAACAATCATTTCATCAAAACCCTTAAAATCAAATCCAAACACCCTCTTAAACTTCTTCAAATTCACCCAAACAAACACCTCCACTTTCAAAATAGCCTCATTAACCACTCTCCCTTCTTTCTTTATCGTATTACAAACCCTTTTCGCCCATAACAAATTCCCAGATGCCAAATATCTACTCCTCGACTTCATTCGCGCTGACATGCGCCGCCTTTTGCTTAAAAAGTTTGTTAAACCGACGCTCGATTTGCCGAAACATTCCAAGGCGGGTTTAGATACCGCGATTGGCGCGTACGTGCAATGTGGGTATCCCGGGTATGGTATGATTGTGTTTAGGAGAATGAAAAAGTTGAAACTTTGTCCTAATTTGTTAACTGTTAATACATTGCTTAATTCGTTAGTGAAAACGGGTTCTACGAGCTCCATTTTGTATTGTAGAGAAGTTGTGAATGGTGCGGTTAAGTTGGGTGTTGTGCCGAATGTGAACATGTTTAATATATTGATTAATGGTTATTGTTTAGAGAATAAATTTAGTGATGCGAAAGATTTAATTATTGAAATTAGGGAGTATGGTTGTGTCCCGGATAATGTGACGTATAATACTTTGCTAAATGCGTTGTGTAAGAAAGGTATGTTAAATGACGCTAGGGAATTATTGTTGGATATGAAGAAACATGGGTTGTCTCCGGATCGGCATACTTATAATACTCTAGTTCATGTGTATTGTGAGAGACGAGGGTGTTTGAGTGAAGCAATGAATGTTTTGGATTTGATGAGACTAATTGGTTTTTCGCCGGATGTTTGGACTTATAATACATTGATTAGTGGTCTTTGTGACGAGGGGAAGGTTGATGAGGCGATTAGTGTTAGGAGTGAGATGGAGAAGTTGAAGTTGTTGCCGGATGTGATTACGTATAATACATTGATTGACGGGTGTTTTAAGTGGAAGAAGAGTTGTGAGGCGATTGAGCTGCTTAATGTGATGAGTGAAAGAGGGATAAAGAGGAATGAGGTTACCTATAATATATTGATCAAGTGGTATTGTAAAGAATGTGATTTGGATAAAGCTAGTGAGACCGTGAAGGGTATGGAAGCTAGTGGATTTTTTCCTGATAGTGTAACATATAACACTTTGATTAATGGTTATTGCAAAACGGGCGATTTAAGAGAAGCGTTAAAGACTATGAATGAAATGAGTGGAAGAGGTTTTAAGATCAATAATTATACTGTTAATACTATTCTTCGCGCCTTGTGTTTTGAGAAGAAGTTTGATGAGGCATATGAATTACTTCAAGATACAAAAGAACGAGGGTATGTTATTGATGAAGAATGCTATGAAACTTTAATAGTTGGGTACTTAGATAATGAAATAGACGATAAGGCTAAAAAGCTTTTGGATGAATTGAAAGAGAAAGATAAAGATAAAGAGAGAGAGATTGTTCCCGGTATTATTTCTATGTATAACTCCATTGTTAGTGGGTTCTTCAAGTCGGGAAAGACATAGCAAGCAATAATCAAGTTGAATAAACTTCTTGATAATGGACTTTCACCTAGTGAATACACATACAGTAGAGATCTTGGTCCGTGAAAGATTTACTTTAATTTCTTTTGATACTAGATGGTCTGCAGATCATGGTCCGTGAAAGATTGGATCACCGGAACTACAAGATTGGATCATGCTCTTTTCTAGAAATAATAATCGTGACTGGATATTTTAGGGTGTTGAATTCCAGTATCACAAGTTGTTTGTGTGAGGGAAAAATAGTTGACCCTCTTGAATTTTACACGATTATGTGGGACAGGACAACATTTGAACCCACAACTTCGTTGGAGATATCTCATGAATTCTGCTAGACTGCAAGCTCGTTGGTGTTTGATTTATTTTCTATTTGCTGAAGGTAAATGGGTTTCCTCAATTGGTTCAGATGTGCAGCCATATTTTTGGTGAATGTATATTGTCGAGTCTCATAAACTGGTATGGCGAGATTTAATTTCAACCTGAAAACTTTCCAGAAATAGAAATGCTACAGTGTAATGGAAACTGTCACATTTTACATGTAGCGATACAGGTATTATCTTTTACTGTCACCCACTGATGTCATGCTTTCGTTTAACGGTCCATCAGCGTTTTTCAAAACTAAGATGAGATGTTTTAACTAATATTTCTTGTTGTGTTCCTTGCCAAGAGAACGACATGTTTATTTGAACCCAAAATGATATTAGGAGTATGCAAACACACACAATAATTTGTTGGTTGACTGAATTTTGTGCGAATACTTTGTGAAGTACTAATGTGGTTCCTTTATGAAGTTTTGGATGGTACTAGTCGCATTAACAATATATCTAATATATGTGGGCACATACAAGTTCTATATTTTCAACCAACATAAATCATAAAGGGGTTTTGGGCTGATGTTAGGGTAGGTCAAATATTGAAGGTTATTTGGTTTCCTAATTGCTATAGGGTTTTGTAAATAAGAATAACTCCCAATGCCAAGGGAGAACAAAATGTTAATATCTATCCACTACAAGGCTCTTCTTGACAGTTATATACCTCCACGTTCCTGCAAGTGGCGGATCTAGGATTTGGAAATAGGGTGTGCACTATTTCAATAGAGCAACTAATAGTTCGGTTCTCAGGTCGGGGTTTTTCCCCTTGGTACTGGTCGGACCTCTTTTTGCGTAGATTCGAGTTATACTTTTTTTTTTTTTTTTTTTTTTTTTTTTGGGGGGGGGGGGGGGGGGGGGGGGGCTTATGTATTCGGGTTATTTGACTAAAATGTGCTTTGGTGTGAATTTAATTTTTTTTTTTTTTTTTTTTTTTTTTGATAAAATGATCAAACCTTTTAAACAAACACACATAATGTTAACTTCTTTAGGCTGGGCACAGTGGTGACCTGGGTCATCACCTGCTACATCAGCTTTTTCTCTCCGGTGACCAGACATGACTAAGTTGCCACAGTCGATGACCAACTTTTTTTTTTTTAGTTCAAACATTTTAAACAACAAATTTAAAATTCACTAAAATAAAAACATTACAATACTAAATTCAATAAACATTAAAGACATTACGTAAATTATTCAAATAACATTAAAAACATTATAAAAATTCTTCATCGTCTTCATCATCGTCATTGTCACTACCGTCTTCGTCTTCATTCTCTTGATTGACTTGATTTCTACGATTTCTCTAGTGTTCAGGGGCGGTACTGAGAACGTCAAAAAAAAAAATAAAAAAAAAAAAAAAAATAGGCCCGGCACGAAAAATAAAAAAAGTGCCCCTATATTATAATATCCATAGACCATAATCAAGTACGAAAAGACAAAAATACGAACAAAAATCATTCTTGCAACAAAAGTATTACTTCTACAAAATAAAATATATTTAAGTAAACTGTGCGGTTCTTCTCGCGTTTTTTGAGGCAAAGTCTTCGATCAACGATTCATAATTCATGTTCTCCAATATATCGCTCTCTATAAAAATCATTGCTAATCCATTCAGTCTATCTTGGGACATTGTAGATCTTAAGTATGATGGGCCTAGTGCATATAATGAGTATAAAAATTTTAGTGCCCCTTAGTGGGTTGGGCCCGGCTCGGTTGCTGATGGGGCGTCGGCCCAAAACCGCCCATGCCAGTGTTCGATCAAATCAGATTTTAAGTGTAGATGAGTTGATGCGTCCGAGAGCTCCTGAGTAACTACTAAAGAATCTTCATGCGTTCTTAAGGGATCGTGACCACGGTGGCCCTCATCTTCGAACCATGTAGGACATATCGCCCGCTGCTTGTGTCGAATGATCATATTATGTAATATGATACACGTATATATAATATCTTGGAGATCCTGTTTATACAGCCCTCAAGCCGGAACTTTAAGCATTTTCCACGTCTTCTTCAACATACCAAAAGCCCGTTCCACATCTTTCCTTGCTGTTTCGTGCTTCCTTTTGTACAATATTCTTTTTTCATCACCCGTGGGAGGATTTTAAATGGACTTAATAAGAACGGACCATTGTGGATATATCCCGTCAGTAAGATAATATCCCCTTTTATATTGTACATTGTTAGCCTCGAATTTAAGGTCTGGTGCTCTCCCAGATTTGATATCATTGAAAACGGGGGGAACAATGTAAAACGTTTACGTTGTTATTCATCCCGGAGATACCAAAGAACGCATGCCAAATCCATAAATCTTGTGAGGCGACCGCTTCCAATAAAATGTATTGATGTGGCCCGTGATCACCCTTAGCATATTGACCTCTCAAACTATTTGGGCAATTCTCCCACGACCAGCTTGTGTAATCAATGATTCCCATCATCCCAGAAAACCCATGCTTACGCTCGTGATGAGCGTATAATCTTTCAAGGTCAGAATACATGGGCTTTCGCAAAAACTCGGCACCATATAACTCCATGATAATATTGCAAAACTTACAGAGACATTCACGGGATGTTGGATCAGCCACTGCCAGATTCTCGTTAAGAGAATCAAGAATGGTCGTGTATCCCAAGTGAGGAATGGCCGCAGTACACTTGACCAATGGGCTAATACCAGGTATGCTCCTACAATCAGGAGTTTGTTGAAAATAAGGAGAATAATCGGTTACCTCTCAAATAATTTGTGTAAATATTTCTCGGCTCATTCGGAACCGCCGACAGAATGTTCTTTCATCGAACTGCGGGTTTTCGGAGAAGTATGCCGCCAATAAACGATTATGAGCACCCGAATGATCCCTACGTATGTACATTCGTGGAACTTTCGGAAGACGAAGAACCAAAAAAGAGCTGGTAAGACATAATTAAAAGAATGCGTTTGAAGGTATTGATAGAAATGTTGTTTGAAATTGTGTGTTTAGAAGTGTGTTTGCGGTAGTATTTATAAGGTTGCAAAGTGGTAAAGGTTTTTTTTTTTTTTTTTTTTTTTTTTTTTAGTGCTCGACTGATATTTGACCAGGATCCCACATTGGATGTGACCGACTTCAAAGTCGGTCAACATCAGCTGGTGACCGATTATTTCAGATCCACTGCTACTAGCCTTAGCAATCACCAAATCCAAAATTAAAGTTAAACCATTTGAAAGAAATATAAATATTAGCTCGAATTGAAAATGTTTTCCTAAAACAAATAAGAACCCATAGTTTGGATGCAAAAACTATTTACTCGGTGTACATAATTAAAATCACCAAACTAAATATAACACTCTACAAACTGAAAACGTTTAAGAGAAATAACAAGCAAAATGTATTCTAAAATGGGTTGGGCCTTAAATATTGGTTGGTGGGTAAAGTCATATACAAAGGAATTATTCATTAAGGAGTTACATGCATACCCTGTGTTGGCTGTAGATCCGCCCCTGATCATGGGGATTTTTAAAGGAATTATTCATTAAGTAGTTACGTGTATGAATAAAGTAACAAACAACAATGAACGTAAACAGGTTCCATTAATTTTTAAAGGGAATAAAAAGTAATAAGTTAATGATACGATAAACAATTTGGTTTGTAACTATTAAAATAATAAACGTGCATGTATCGTCTTCTCCAACTGGTAGTCAGTCTTGAAGAACAAAGGTATGCAGTCAATGTCGGACACTTGAGTAGTCCATGTTCATTCCGTGAACGCCTAAAAAAAAAAAAAAAAAAAAAAAAAAAAAAAAAAAAAAAAAAGTGCAAACTAAAAGGCAGTTTTTTATAAGAGTACATGTAAAGTTAAAAATTGGTATAAACCTTCATTGTAGACAACGTTTGTAGTACTTTTTGAGATATTACCATCTACATCCTAAATGACAGTCTTCGAACCTCTTTTGCTTTTGATCATGGAAACGGCAATGTATAGTTGTCCATGTGTGAAAACTGGACGTGGCATATATAACCCCAACCTTTGAAAGTGATTGAACATGGCTCCTATTTATTGTCATAGCAAATGAAACGGACATGGGATATTGTTTCTTTACGATCTTTAGCGGTAAATATTTATCAGATGGAGTAATTTTCAACATCGGTATGATCCTATCTATTCAAAGTGATCATTTATATTATCTTTGCCTCAATCGTAGTTCTTACTAATGTAACAACTTGAAGTCTTATTCCATTATATAATCCATTGGACTGATCAATATTTCTCAACAACATTGTCGGGACACATATTTTTAATATAAGTTTCTGGAGAGAAAACAAATTCATTTATAGCGGCGCCACTTTCAGTTTTATCAATGTTTTCACAATTTAGATAAACCATTTCTTCACGTGGAAATAACAAATGATCATTTATGTTGGATCATTTCTATGACTTAAATGTTTGGACAAGTAAAATCAATAATAGATGTTACCAGATCACTAGTCTCATTGATTGGAATCTCATTGGGTATATCTATCAACATTTCCATCGTTTGTTTCTCCAAGCTTTCTGTCTCCAACTTTCAATATCCATTCAGCAAATTCATGGATTTCGCTGACATCTTCCGGTCGAGAGCCGGCAGTGAGCCTCATGATCGTGGTTAACTTCAGAACTTTGCAACGATCCCACGGGTAAAACTGCTTTAAAGAGGCACTAACAATTTCTTGTCGTGTACTTTTTGGAAGCATTGACAGTAGTATAACGGGTAATAATGTTTAATAACTTGTTTTGAAGTTGAATATTGTGACAATTCATAAATCCATGGTTTTGTAATGTCTAAGATTTTTCAATAAAATTAAAAGAAATCTTTTATACTTATATAGTTATAATACCCGTGCATGCGCATGTTTTTACATAAATTTTTTCATTATATATTAATTGATTAATATTTCGTATAAATTTTTGTTGCACGAAGGATTTGACTTTGTTTAACTGACATAGTATTTAGGCTGATCTAATTTAAATTTTACTATTGATATCATGTTCTAGACATTATGTGTGTTTTGTAACACATGATGACCCTTGAAAAAAAAATATGTGTCGTTGCTATATGTACAATCTCATATTTTGATTTTCATGTCACAGTAACTCAAGATTGCGCCTTTATTTTGATATTTATATATCTATTAATATTGATTTTAGCCTTATTTAATTTTTAAACATGTGTACACGGAGTTAAACTTATAAAGATGAATAATATGGGTAATGACTAATGAGTTAATCAGGTTTAGAGAGTAAGAATTTGAGTAAATTAACCTATTTCTATTATGTAATAAAGTGAATATAAATTTGTAAATAGGGTCGTATAATTTCTTTTAGAAAGTATTACACGATTCAATAAAATATCCGGTATTACCCTACTTATGTGATAACTCCAACAAGATGTAAATGTTGTCTATTTTATCTTGAATGAAACCACATATAGGAGTGAATGCAAACTTTGTCATGAAACTAAATATCACACCACCTCCATTATTGTTATGGACTAATAATATCTTTATAGTTTTAGGTACAACAACTTGCTACAAACATAAACAATCATTCAATTTTGGGTTCAATGGACCTCGATGATAATTGTAACATCTAGAAACTCAATTTAATTAAAATATACTCCTAGCTGACAAAACTAAATTTTATTTTAGACGTCTTTCGTTGAAAATATCCTTACCATAACTCAAAATCAGCAAACACTTTTACCTTCCACAAGTTTTTACATTACTTAAACCTCATAGTGTATTACACATCGTTTCATGTCCACTAAATACTCAACACGTACACATCGTTTTGTTCATCTCATTTTTTGATCAATCACAAGAAAATCATTCATGGCTGATCCCATTACTTCCGCCCTTGTGAATGAAGTGGTAGGGAGATTAGCTTCTGCAGCTATTCAAGAGTATGGTTTGCTTAGAGGCCTAAAGAATGATCTTTCAGCTCTCGGGGAAACTTTCCAACAAATCCACGGATAATAAATTAATATATCATGACCGGACTCGAACTCGAGACTTTGGGATTGCACACTTTACGTATGAGTTTCAATGAATTAATAATTATTGTTTTAGTGACGAATAATTATTAAATACACGAAATATAAACTTAACGGTAACTAACGACCGTTGGACGAAACATGAAGGACTAAATGTGGATAAGAGTGAAAGTTTGGTTCGGGTTGGGCTTTGAAAACCCATGGCCGGCCAAGGCCCCCTCCCATAGGGTTTTGGGATGGCTTTTGCTCCAAGTCTCATGAATGTTATATAATGAGACCTCCTCTCATTCATTCATTCATCCCTTGGTTCCATAGCAACCTAATCTTCTCTAATCTCTTTCTTTGTGTCTAATCGATCTATTGATTGATAGGACCAATAGTTTAATCTTTTCGTGTACTACGAATCTAGCATTTCCATTGAAACGCTTATAGTACGTGTGTGTGAGAACGAAGTGTTAGCATACTTTTGCTAACGGTGATCTTGCCTTGTGACTAGCCCTAGTCGATCCATATAAGCCCTCTCCTAGGGTTTATAAGTTCTTGTTCTTGCTTGAATCAAGAGGTACGTATCCATTTATATTTCGGTTAATTTATTATTTGTATTTGATCTATTCCGCTGCGTACTCTTTGATGTTTATATGTTTATTGTTTTATATTATTCATATATTCCAACAGTGGCATCAAGAGCCGTTAATACATTATAATGAATTACCGAAACACATAAAATTGAATCATTTGATTATAACATGCTTGGTGTTCTTATGTTTTTATTTTTTTTTCATAAACCCTAGTTTTTATTTTTTTTTATTTCGAATTTATTTAATTATTTATATATATGTCAAAAGTTTTTTTTATTTAAAAGAGAAATTAGGGTTTGATGAATTATGTAATAAAAACTTGTAGAAACCCTAGGTTGCATGTAATTTATGTGTATGGATATTGTTATATGCCGTTTGGTTGCGTTCCTTGATTGACATGATTATTTGTATAATATGTGCAATATGGGCATTCATGACACACTATGCATGTGTTGTTATGGATTATGATTTGTTTTGATTTCATGCTTATTTATGCGATTTATTATAATTGATAAATGGTTTAGTAAATATTATGTATAAAGATTACTAAAATTTGATTAATTATAAAATTAGGGAAGACCCTATTAATCGTATATTAAATCAATAGTGTGTTTTAATATTGATTTTAATTTGCATGGCCATTATTGTTGTTGTTTGTTTATTTTATTTTATTACTTTTGTTTTATATGTTTTTAACATGATAGTAACAAAGGGTAATTTCAATAAATAAAATCTTAAACGGACTTAATAATGGTGAAATCTTGTTTTGAGCTTACTTAATAAATCTTGGACTTTTGGTTGATTGATCGCGATTGTATTAAGTGGTTGAAAGGTCGAACTAATTATGACAAACTATTAAAGTGGGTATAAGGATGGCTACGCATTAAATTGCGGCCTTAGTGAGCCTCCATTCTGGCTTACCGCTCGCCTGTGAGTCATATTTTAGTCTTTACCTAACATCCATGATAACTACGAAGCACTTAAGGCAAAGTTGTAAGTTTCTCAACGCCTCAATCAAAAGTTTGGAGATTTAAGCTCGTAAAGAAACTAATGAGTAAAAGTTTTTTTACATGAAACATATGCTACAAGATGAATGCATGACATCTTTGTACATATATTTTGATTACACGCATCAAAAATACTACCCTTAAAATTTAAGTTATATGCCATCCAATGAAACGGAAACACCTGAAATTGGATCTACGCCAGGGCGTAACCTGACTAGATTGCAATGGAAGGACAAATTACATGATTCCATCACTAGCAGATCAACTGGTGTGGTGTCATTATGTAAGTTTGTTGTTTCTTAAATTGGTTAACTTAATTGAGTTGATAGTGGGAACTGATCACTCAAGGCATAAGAAGATGGGGATAAAACATGTTTACATTGCAACTGCGGTTGGCAAATAATGTAAATCCCATCGATTCTAGGAATTGCAATTGAATATTGGCAATTGGGACACGACTCGTACCTTATTGAATAACGTCATCACTAGCAGATCAACTGATGTGATGAACTTATGTTAATTTGGATCCTAGTTTTTCAATATAAAATTAAAATGGTTTTATGTTTATGAACCAAGGGTATTTAATTTTATTGAAATTTAATTATCGAAAGTACTAACTTTTGAATTTTTTCTGTAGAAATGGCTACACCTGAAAACACTAATATGAGCAACATGAGTTCTACGTTCAAGCAAATGATTGATCGAGACAAGTTGACTGGTGAAAATTTCAATGACTGGTATCGATCTTTAAGAATCACCTTAAGGATGGCCAGAAGATTTGATTATCTTGGTGAACCTCTACCTGAGAAACCTGCTGATGATGCAACACAAGCCGTAAAGGATGCATACAACATTGAATATGAGAAGCACAATGATGTGGCTTGCCTCATGTTGGCTGGGATGGATACTCAATTGCAAAAGCGGTTTGAGCCCTTTGGTCCCATGGACATGATCAATGAACTCAGACGAATGTTTGAGAAACCACCTGCTGCAGAATTATATGATCTAATAGAATCTCTGCACAATTGTAAGCAGGAAGCAGGAAAATCCGTGAGTGCCCATTTTTTGTCCATGAAATATTATATGGATCAATTGGAGCGACTTGGTTGCGGATATCAGGAAAGTGTGTGCATTGGTCTCATTTTGCGATCCCTTAATCAGGATCTGTATAGTGAGTTTGTACGCAACTATAATATGCATTGCAAGGGGAAGACAGTAAGTGAAGTTCATGCAATGCTTATAGATTATGAGAAAAGCCTGAATAAGAAGGCACCTACACCTGCTGTAATAGCGATACAGGGTGGTAGGATCACCAAGAAACCCAACAAACCGCATAATGCGAACTTCAAGGGTAAAGGCAATGGTACTGGTAAAGGCAAGCAGATTGCAAATCACCAACAGAAGCCTAAAAAGCAAAATCCTCCTTTTCAGAAGAAGAAGGAAAATTTCAATAAGGATTTGGCTAAATGTCACCACTGCAACACTCCTGGTCATTGGAAGAAAAACTGTCCATTGTTTCTAGAGGAGTTGCGCCTCAACAAAAGTAAAATGCCTGGTAACGTCGCAAGCACTTCAGGTATGTTTATGATTGAGTTATTTTCTTTTCCTCGTAAGAATAATTCCTGGATATATGATACAGGATGTGGTACTCACATCTGTAATACGTCGCAGGGACTTAGAGGAGCAAGGAAGCTGGCCTATGGAGAAAGATACTTGTACGTAGGAAATGGAGTACGTGCAGTAGTTGAAGCCATAGGGACTTTCGATTTAGTTTTACCTTCGGGGATGATACTAGTATTGAATAATTGTCACTTTGCACCCTCTATTGTTAGGGGTGTCATTTCAGTTTCTTTGTTATTGGATAATGGTTTTGTTCACACATTTATTAATAATGGAATTTCTGTTTCTTTAAATAATGTTTTTTACTTTAATGCAATTCCCATAAATGGTGTGTTTGAAATTGATATGGAAGATTCCATGTCCAATAGAAATAATTATGTGTATAGCATTAACAATAAGAGAATCAAGTCTAACTTGGATTCGTCTTATCTTTGGCACTGTCGTCTTGCTCATATAGGCAAGGATCGCATGCAAAAGCTGCAACATGATGGGCTTTTACAAAAGATCAATGATGAATCATTTGATAAATGCGAGTCCTGCATATCTGGGAAGATGACAAGGAAACCTTTTTCACCTCAAGTGGAAAGGGCTACAGATCTACTTGGATTAATACACACTGATGTGTGTGGTCCACTTAGACATGTGTCAAGACATGGTGCTACCTACTTCATAACCTTCACGGATGATTATAGTCGTTATGGTTATGTTTATTTACTTAAACATAAACATGAGGTCTTTAATACCTTCAAGGTTTTTAAAAGTGAAGTAGAATTACAACTCGGTAAGAAGATTAAGGCACTTCGATCCGATAGAGGTGGTGAATATTTAAGCCAAGAGTTTAAAGATTATCTAACTGAGTGTGGTATAGTCCAGCATCTCACGGCTCCTTATACTCTACAGCAAAATGGTGTATCTGAAAGGAGAAATCGTACTTTGCTAGACATGGTACGATCAATGTTTAATCTTACATCTCTACCCTTATCCTTTTGGGATTATGCCCTTGAAACTGCTATTTGCATATTGAATATGGTTCCAACAAAGAAGGTTGATAAGACTCCATATGAATTATGGACAGGAAAAGCTCCTAGCTTTTCTTACTTAAAGGTCTGGGGTTGTGACGCGTTTGTTAAACGTGATTCACCAGATAAACTCCAACAGAGATCTGTTAAGTGTATCTTCGTAGGATACCCAAAGGAAACGATGGGTTACTACTTTTACTTTCCACCAGAGAATAAAGTCATTGTGGCTAGGTATGGAGATTTCTTTGAAAAGAATCTTATATCTCAAGAATTCAGTAGGAGAGTTTATGATCTAGAAGATGAAGATACATCACCTTCTGAAAACACTAGCACACTTCCTGTGGAACCTGAAAGTTTAGGTCCTCCACCTGAAGTGGAAGTGGTACCCATTCGCAGATCTTCAAGAACTGTGAAAGCACCCGAACGTCTATGTCTTAACGTAGAGTGTGAGGAAATGATACTAGGGGATCTTAATGAACCTACTAGTTATAAGGCTGCCATTAATGGTCCTGAAAAGGAGAAATGGCAGAGTGCTATGAATGGGGAAATGCAGTTCATGAAAGACAATGAAGTTTGGGAAGAAGTAGACTTACCTCCAAATGCTAAGGTAGTTGGGAGTAAATGGCTCTACAAAATGAAAACAGACATGGATGGCATTGTACACATCTATAAGGCTCGTTTGGTAGCTAAAGGCTATACTCAAACATTTGGTGTTGACTACGAGGAGACCTTTTCTCCTGTAGCTGACATTAGAGCTATTAGGATTCTCTTAGCCATAGCTGCCTACTATGACTATGAGATATGGCAAATGGATGTCAAAACCGCCTTCTTGAATGGTTGCCTAGATGAAGACATCTATATGGCGCAGCCTGAGGGGTTTGTGAATCCAGAATTTCCAAACCGTGTATGCAAACTTAAAAGATCCATTTATGGATTAAAGCAAGCATCACGTCAATGGAATAAGAGATTTGACGCAGAAATCAAAAGTTTTGGATTTAGTCAAAATCTTGATGAGCCATGTGTATACCAGAAAGCTAGTGGGAGTAATGTTACTTTCCTTATCCTATATGTCGATGACATATTAATATTAGGAAATCATATACCAAGTTTAAACGAAGTTAAAGCTTATCTTGGTAGATGTTTTTCTATGAAGGATTTAGGAGAAGCAACATTCATCCTTGGAATCAAGATCTACAGAGATAGATCAAAGCGGTTGATTGGATTAAGTCAAAGTACTTACATTGATAAAGTATTGAAGAGATTTAATATGCAAAATTCCAAGAAAGGATATTTGCCAATGCAAGTAGAACATGGCTTAAGTAGCAAACTATGTGCCTCAACACCTGAAGAGGTTGCAATCATGAAGAAGGTTTCGTATGCTTCAGCAGTAGGATCTATCATGTATGCAGTTAGATGCACAAGACCTGATGTGGCGTTTGCACAAAATATGACCAGTCGTTATCAACAGAATCCAGGTGGAAAGCACTGGCACGCTGTTAAAAGCATTCTTAAGTATTTAACGAATACTAAAGAAATGTTCCTAGTGTATGGGGGAAATCCAGAAGCAGAACTTGATGTTACAGGTTACTGTGATGCGTCCTTTGAAACTGATAAAGATGATACAAAGTCTCAGACGGGTTATGTCTTTGTTATTAATGGAGGAGCAGTTGACTGGAAGAGCAAGAAGCAGACAACAATTGCGATGTCTGTTACAGAAGCTGAGTATATTGCTGCATCGGAAGCTGCGATGGAAGCTGTTTGGATCAGGAAATTCATTTCGGGGCTTGGTATTATGCCGTCAATTGAATTACCTATTAATATGTATTGTGACAACTCTGCCGCAGTTACATTCGCCAATGAACCTGGAGTTATGAAGGGCGCCAGACATTTTCTAAGAAGATATCACTATGTTCGAGAACAAGTCGACATAGGTGAAATCAATCTACTCAAAATTCACACAGATAACAATCTAGCTGATCCATTTACGAAGGCTTTATCTAAGGAAAAGCTTACTCGACTTGCTGATGGCATTGGACTTCGTTTAGCTAGTAGTTTCATGTAGATCTGTGGTTAGTATTTGGATAAAGGATTGTAAACAATAATTATTCGAATGAAATGAAGTATTGTGTTATGTTTATTTCTATTCATAAATATTGTATCCTATATTTGCATGTTTAATCCATGAATAACTTAAGTTATTCTAAATTGTCCGTTGTCAATTAATGATATGGGAGTATCATTGAACTAAGACAAATGTGAGATTTGGTATAATATATAAATTATATTGGTGCGTAGACATGCCAAATTCACATGATATTCAATGATTGAAAAATTGAGTATAGGACAAAATCCCAATGCATGATTGTACTTATGGATGTTGTCATTATAGTAAATCATGAATATTTATCCTCAGACTTGAGATACCAGGTAACTACTGTGGATGTAGCTCATTTTCTGTGAGATAATCTAACGCTATCCGTAACTGGTAGTTATAAGGATTATTTTCAGAGGTGATGCGAAGTTCATAGGTTATGCTTGTAGTCAATACAGGATTTGGTTCCTTCAAATTTGTTTTGAAGTATAATATTGTTTGGCCGCTCGTAGGATTAACAAGATGTTTGCATGGCCATGCCCAAGGTCTATCTGGAATACGTTCAGAAGAGTTGGTAATCTTGCTTAATCATAAATAACGAGAAACACTAGTTAATTATGGAATGACTTCAATCCATATCCAAATTAACATAGTATTAGAATCAAAAGGATAAGTATGATGATGAATCATCAAAGGTGGTTTTTTCCAGGAAACCATACTCGAGATCGTTCTGGGGGCATTGGCGTGTTATGCTAGACTAACCATTGTCATTGTTACATTAATCTATATCCGAGTGGGAGCTGTTAGTTTGACGGATAATAAATTAATATATCATGACCGGACTCGAACTCGAGACTTTGGGATTGCACACTTTACGTATGAGTTTCAATGAATTAATAATTATTGTTTTAGTGACGAATAATTATTAAATACACGAAATATAAACTTAACGGTAACTAACGACCGTTGGACGAAACATGAAGGACTAAATGTGGATAAGAGTGAAAGTTTGGTTCGGGTTGGGCTTTGAAAACCCATGGCCGGCCAAGGCCCCCTCCCATAGGGTTTTGGGATGGCTTTTGCTCCAAGTCTCATGAATGCTATATAATGAGACCTCCTCTCATTCATTCATTCATCCCTTGGTTCCATAGCAACCTAATCTTCTCTAATCTCTTTCTTTGTGTCTAATCGATCTATTGATTGATAGGACCAATAGTTTAATCTTTTCGTGTACTACGAATCTAGCATTTCCATTGAAACGCTTATAGTACGTGTGTGTGAGAACGAAGTGTTAGCATACTTTTGCTAACGGTGATCTTGCCTTGTGACTAGCCCTAGTCGATCCATATAAGCCCTCTCCTAGGGTTTATAAGTTCTTGTTCTTGCTTGAATCAAGAGGTACGTATCCATTTATATTTCGGTTAATTTATTATTTGTATTTGATCTATTCCGCTGCGTACTCTTTGATGTTTATATGTTTATTGTTTTATATTATTCATATATTCCAACACCCATTACTTCCGCCCTTGTGAATGAAGTGGTAGGGAGATTAGCTTCTGCAGCTATTCAAGAGTATGGTTTGCTTAGAGGCCTAAAGAATGATCTTTCAGCTCTCGGGGAAACTTTCCAACAAATCCAAGGTGTTCTTCGTGATGCTGAGAAGAAGCAAACAACACAAGAGGGTGTGAAAGAATGGCTCAAGACTCTCAAATCTGCCTCTTTGGAGGGGGAAAACGTGCTCGACGAGGCCAAAACTGAAGCTATGATACAAATGCTACACCGGGAAATGGGCAAGAAATACAAAATAAGAGCCTTTTTTTCCTCCCGCTATAATTCGCTTATGGTCAAAACTTGGATTGCTCATAAAGTTAAGAACATACGGAAAAAATTGGAAGACATTGATGCTAATAAATCCAAGTTTCAGTTGATAACAAGTGAAGATGGTGCGGGAAATGCTGGTGAGATTTCAAACAGGGAAACTAGCTCACTTATGTCGAAGATCTACGGAAGGGATGAAGACAAGAAGATAATAGTTGATAAGATTTGTAGCGAAGATATGAGTATCACAGTTGACGATGATGATGTTCGGGTCTATGCTATATGGGGCATGGGTGGCATTGGAAAAACCACACTAGCTACAACCATGAAAAGGTGAAGACACATTTCGAGTTTAAGTGTTGGGTGTATGTCTCTAACGTGTTTGATGTCAAAAGAATAGTTAAACAAATAATTAAAGCGATATGTGGCCTAGAAGATTTGAAGTTGGATGATATGTCATTGGATGATTTGCAAATACAACTTCAAAACAAGTTAACAGGAAAGAAATATTTTATCGTAATGGATGATGTGGGGATCGAAAACAATGAAAAGTGGAACGAGTTATGTAAACCATTAAGTTGCGCAGGAAAAGGCAGCACGGTTATGGTGACGACACGGAAGAAAAATACTGCCCAACTGATGGCTAGGATTCCTGAGTTGCAGCGTAATGTGGAAAAATTATCAGAAGAGGAGTCATATGCGCTATTCAAGATTTTTGCGTTCCCAGACAGAGGAGAGAGAGAAAACGTAAGCTCTAAGCTGGAGCTTGTAGGAAAGAAGATAGTAGAGAAATGCAATGGCTTGCCTCTAGCGGTGATCACTGTGGGTAGTTTAATGTTGACAAAAGAAAAAAAGGTGAATGAATGGCAGGATGTAAACGACAACTTCAAGTGGGATCAAGACGATGACATTGTCCTACCTGCTTTGAGGTTAAGCTACAATGATTTTCCTCCACGTATGAAGATATGTTTCGCTTATTGTTGTGTATTTTCAAAAGGGGGGGAAATGAGTAAGAATTCATTAATAGAGTTGTGGACTGCAAATGGATTTATTCCATCTGAAGGAGGTATGAGCTCGTATGTGCTTGGTGAGAAAATTTTTACTTTTTTGGCCCAGAGGTCGTTTTTCCAAGATGTGTTTGAGAAGGATATAGACACAGGTGCGATATGCAAAATGCATGATTTAATGCATGATCTTGCGCTAGATGTAATGAAACATGATTGTGCAGTTATAGAGTCGGGTAAGGAGTCGATAACCCCGGATGAGGTGCTTCATCTCAGTTTATCATGTGAAGATTTCGAGTTTTCAAAACAGGATTTGAGAAAGCTAAGATCAGTACGATCAATGCTTCTCTTTAATTTCAATTATACAAGTAACATTAGACAAATATCCAACCATGTCTATCTAAGGGTGTTGTACTTGAACAGAATTGAAAGCTCGATGTTCCCTGAATCAATCTGCAAGCTAATACATTTGAGATACTTAAAAATAGAAGAATCGGATATAGAATTTCTACCAGAGTCGATTATATATCTCCAAAACTTGCAGGTTTTAATTCTAGAAGAGTGTTGGGATCTCCGTGAGTTGCCTAAAGGTTTGAGGTACATGAGGAATCTTCAACATCTAGACACCCGTGACTGCCCCCGTCTCCGCCATATACCTGTTGGAATAAAAGAACTAACCATCCTTCGAAGGCTTTCAAAATTTGTTGTAGGAAAAGATGATGGGGCCCGAATAGATGAACTGGGAAATCTAAATCTTCTTGGGTGGAGTTTGTGGTTATCAGGACTTGAGAATGTTGAAGGTTTAAGGGACGCCAAAAGTGCCAATTTGAAAGACAAAACAAATCTAAAGTCTTTGAAATTAGATTGGTCGTGGGATACTGATAGATCAGAAACATTTGATTCGGAGGTTCTTGAGGGATTGGAACCACATTCAGGTCTCCAGGAGTTGACTATATTCAGTTACACGGGAACGGTTGTTTCTCCAAGTTGGCTGGTCAAATTAGTCAATTTGACTAGTACTCCCTCCGTCCCATTTTAATTGTCCGCGGGCCCGAATTTGACCGTAAATATTTTTGTTTGTATTATATAACACTTGATGAAATTTATATCATTGAAAAGTTCGTTTAACGAACTTTTCAATGATATAAATTTCATCAAGTGTTATATAATACAAACAAAAATATTTACGGTCAAATTCGGGCCCGCGAACAATTAAAATGGGACGGAGGGAGTATTAAATTTGTTCGTCTTGAAAAGTGTGAACATATTCCACCACTTGGGAAATTACCCAGCCTCAAGAGAATTACATTATCGTCAATGCATTCTTTAAAGTGTTTCCATGATGATGACAACGCTACATCAAAGGACAAGATTCTCTTTCCTAGTTTACAACAGTTAGTCATAGTTTCTTGTGATTTGGTTTCTTTGCCTAGTAACTTCCCAAAACTCAAGTATTTGGGAATAGAATTTTGTAACAAATTATGTTCTCTACCAGATGAGATACAAAGTTTCAAGGATCTCAACGAAATTAGAATTGAATATTGTGAAATTCTAAGCAGAAGGTGTGAGAAGGAGATAGGAGAGGATTGGCCTAAAATTTCTCATATTCCACATCTCGACATTGAACCTCCACGGTAACACTCTTTCTTCCTTTCTTTCTTTCTTTTAATTTGTTGCTTTACGAGTTACAGTAATTTTTTTGGTTTAATTTTATCTAATATTACAATTGTTATTTAGTATTTCTTAATAACACAAATAATTTGTTCACCAATTCTTCTATTATCAATTGTTTGATTCACTTGGTTTAATTTTTATCTAACATTTAAGATGGAGTTTGGAGGTAGCTAATGTTCATTACATTTTGGTTTGTGTTTAGATCTGAGGACAAGGACAGTGACGATGATAGCATGAACTTGAGGGATGAGGACAGTGACGAGAATGAGAAGAAAGACGATGATAGGGTGAACTACAGGGACGAGGACAGTGACGAGAATGAGAAGAAAGACGATGATAGTGTGAACTACAGGGACGAGGACAGTGACGAGAATGAGGAAAAGGATGATGATAGCGTGAACTACAGGGATGAGGACTAGAATCGAAGTTTGGTGTGATATGTGAAGATGGTGTTGCTTTATGGTTTTAAGTTGTTTTTGTTAGATGAATTTTGCATGTATATTCACTGTAAACGCTCACGAGACAACACTCGTCCACGAGGGATCATCTAGGGGTTCAAAGGCTTGTTGCTATCCTAAATGCAACCGCGAGTCCTGCGAAAGTGAGTTAGGATCATGTACAATTTGTATTTTGTTTCCATTCTTTCAGCTTGTGTATCAATGACGTTTCTTTTCCGCTTTTTTTTTCCTCCAATTTGTGTGTGTATGCATGATATATCGTTCCTATACCTCTGTTACTATAAAGTTTTATTTAGCAGTCGAATTCCTATAAAGTAAGGTTATCGTGTGCAAAAATGAGATCTTCATATCACCAAAATAAAATCAGTTGGCACGTTTTAAGTCAGATCTTATGACTGACATCTGAAACCTTGTTGATCCGAAAGAGCGGGCTCCCAATTTGATGCAAATGAAGCCATGTCTTTCAATAATTTCATTGCAAATGTGGGATTTCACAACTTTAACTTGGGTGGACGATGTAATAGTCATTTTAATCGAAGTAGATCAAAGATGAAAGATGAACAAGCTAAACCGGTTCCTTGTTACAATAAGTTTTGTTTTTAACTGAACCAACTTCTGATGTTACAGTATTGGACTGTGCTAATGTGTTAATGTGTTATCTTGGACAATTGTTGGACCATTGTCCCATCTTTTTGTCCAATGCTTGTGTCAATTTTGAACCTAAGCCTTTTAGGGTGTTCGACTCATGGCTCAGTAAGATTTGTCAAAAATGGGATTGAATCCCATGGGAAGCACTTGCTGAATACCATAGATTGGAGCATATTAGCACTAGTAAGATTCGTCAAAAATGTTGTGTAAAATGGGCAGTTGAGGGGGACGAAAACACTCACTATCCTCATGCTTCTTCAAATGGTTTTTGGATTACAGATGCATCTCAGCTCAAATGTATCATGTATGACCATTTTTTGGATAGGTTCATTGAGCCTCCTGTACAAAGGCATGTTTTTCCAATGCTAGCTATTTCGTAATTTGGACCTATCTGACTCGAACATTTTGGGTGATGAATTCACTATGGATGAAATTAAAAAAGTTTTGTGGGACTGTGCAGGTTCAAAAGCCCAAGGACCTGATGCTCTGAACTTTACCTTTGTTAAGAAATTCGGGGATCTTCTCAACAGATTTTTTTTTTTTTTTTTTTTTTTTGGTATAAAGCATTTCGAGTCGACTAGCAGGCTTGCAAAAGGGTGTAACCCCTCGTTCGTTTATCTTGTTCTGAAATATTGTATGTTTTAACTTCTCACTACTAGTTAATATATGATGCACTTAAACAAGTTCAGAGATGACTAAATAGTTGACCAGTAAGATATGGTGGTCTTGCGTCTTCATTTTTGTGTCGTTACATAGACAGAAAAGACCCAAGATTATCACCAAGCCAACGACTTGCCAGCTAAAATAAATCGTGAGTTGCTCAAGATAACTTGATATGCGACCTATGGGTGGCTATGGAACTACATTTTGGTCATGGATTTTGAGAAATATCCTTATCTGATTACATGTTATCTCTATATTCAGTGCCTAGTTCCTGCCTCTACGTCTGTCATACGATCCATGTCAACTCTGTGCTTCGGTGTTGCAAAAATTGCCAAGTACAGCAAGAGTAATCGGCGTAGGCTGATGAGACCAGTCGAATTGGAATTTTCCATGTATAAATTTAGAAACAAAAGATGTGTTTAGCATAATTAAACAAAAACAAATCAAGGAGTCATGCAAGTATTTGTGGCATTTACATTTCCAGTCAAATTAGCATGTATGCATAGCAAAAGGATCTTATAGCAATAAATAGTTATAGTATTTGTGGTTAAGTGACGTTTGGCTATTGATGTTTACAAGTCTTCATCATCATCCGAAATAACATCATACGATTTCCTATTTAACAAATTGGGATTGAAATGTGGATCGAGATTAGGATGAATAGGTAAAAAAGAAAAAGAAAATTGGTAAAAATTATGTAATTCTAGAAACAACATTATTGGACAACTTTTGTGACAAGAAATAAAGACATGTTTATATGTAGCAGAGATAAGAATTAGGATAATTGAACATTTTCTCCCTATATATAATAGAGATTAGATCATATTAATTGAGATTAAAGGTATATTAATAATTATATTTTTCTCATTTTGAGAGTTTTAAATACAATTATATACTGTTTATATGTAGCAGAGATAAGAATTAGGATAAAATGAGAAGTAAACTTAAGATGAGAAGGATGAGAAATGATTATAACAACACATTAGAAATGCATCGACTTAAATTATATGCATATCTATTTATTTAGACGCATTATAATGTATTTCCTAAATTTGGATGCATATAATGCATTTCTTCAAACTATGCATCCTTTACATGTCAAATGTATTAATAATACTACTTTACATCATTTTCACTTCAAAATCACTTTCAAAACTAAATTGGATGCATCTAAATGAATAGAGATGCATATAATTCAATTTGATGCATCTCAAATGTGTGATGATAAATCTCATTTTAAGTGTTTTTTTTTTTTTTTTTTTTCAATAGATCTCTACCTGTAGGAATAATGACATACTAATGTTAAAAAAAAAAACTATAGGTCAAAGCAAACATTTCATCAAACAGGTTTAATGCTGCCACTAAAGAAAAAACACATATGTCGAATTAACTCCTTAAACTAATTTCTAAAATCGATTGTGTAAATCAGTTGTATAATCGATTTTGTATCATGTCGCCATGTTTGAGAAAAAAAAAAAAAAAAAAAAAAAAAAAAAAAAAAAAAAAAACTATTAAGCATAAAGGGGAAAACAAGTTGACTGTTTGACCACCTAGGTCCGATTTTGACCGTTGAGCGACTAGATCCGACTTTGACCGTTTCCGATTTTAAAATTGGCTGATAAACTCTAGATCGCATGGGAAAACACCCGCCAAGCACCTGGTCGCCGCCTAGGCCAATTTTTAAAACACTGCAGTAACTGCTTACCAATCATCCATCGTGTGTGTGTGCGTGTGTGTCACCCTGTATCTCGAAACTTGATATATTTGATTTACATATCACGAGCCACCAAGCTGATGATAAGTCAAACCAAGATCCCACAATCATCCACACATGTAACAAATCTTCTTGAAAACTCAGCCTTTCTGCAAGGCAACCAAAAAACAAAACAGAAAAAGAATTTGACCATTAATACCGTGTTTTCACGAGGAAGATCTATTGGCTATAAACATGGATTAACGACACTTTGTAATTGTAAATCTACATTCATGACTTTCGGGAGATAGGTTGTGGATTGTGTTACAGTAAACTAGCACACCAATGCTCAAGGGCAGTAGTAGATCAAGAAGTGTATACAGTATACCCTATATGTTGGTGGACACTTCCACAAGTTAAGGATAACTAGATTGTGAGGGCCCGGTACTGATGCAAAAGCATGCTTGCGTAGCATGTGGACACTGTTTATGCAAATAAATTTTGGAATCCACACCATCTTGGCAAATATTTCCTAAAAACTTGGATAAACTCTGTGTTACTACGTATTATTTAGTGTAGTAATTTGTACTCCAAAACGCCAGGGAAGGAGGGTTCTAATCCTTGGGTAACTGGGTTTCAAAAAGGTCGAACTAGGCAACCCTTTCTTCGGTTGGTGCTTAGTATTCTTAAAATGCACTACTTTTACACTAGTTATACAGCTAAGAAATTACACTCGTATCCCAAGTGTTTCATATTATAGTACTAATATGACAAATCAATAAAAAGCCTGTAATCTACAAATCCACTAGACAAAGACCTCAAAATGCCATGAGTAAGGTGTGTACAAAACTTAAAAAGAAGGTTGGAAATACAAACAAGTCAAAAGGTCAAACGTCGCTCAAGGTATATGTTTTTTCTTTTTCTATTTTTTTTAACGGCAACTAACTATCTCATGATATATATACACCAAATATCTATCTCACATGTCCTAGATAGGACTTGAACCCACAACCATTTGCTTGGGGACACAATGTGTACCTAAACCCCGTTTTGACCTCTAATATAACATGCCAAACCCGCTCATTTCTTTCACATCTACATGAAATCCATTTTTTTCTAATAACTTATGTCCACAATATAAATATTCAAAGAACATTTAAGTTTTGAACAGCTGAGACCACAAATATTTCAATTTCTCGCTTATATGTGCTATATATAGCTTCACTCATATCAAATATACAACTGGTTCACCTAAAGCTTTAAAAAACTTGCATAAAATTTATAAGTTTGTTTGGCAAGTAAAATGTCAACAAATTATATGGCTGAACTTATAATTATACGTATTGCAGTTGCTTAATAAATAAAAGTAACAGATACAAAGTTTGTTGATGGAAATACCTTCATCGAATTTTTCATTCAACCGGCAGTTGCCGTTTTCATTCCTCTCTTGATGAGTGCACACATTAAACTGATACAAGTAGACTTCTTCAGAGCCCTACCCGTCTCTGACAATTCTCCAAAAAGCCTCATTGCCTCCCGAAATTTTCCTTCACTACACATCTTGTCAATTTCATCATTACAAACTCTCGAACTAGTATCTAACTCCTCTGTGACTCCACGTGAACTAACATCATCAGATACATTACCCCACTCAATCATCTTTGACATCAACTCCTCTGCCTCTCCATGCTTTCCAGCATCCGTAAGTGTAACAAGAACAGCATTATACGTGTACTTATCAGGCCCAAGATTATTTTTCTTCATTTCTACAACAAGATCCATTGCATCTTCGAATCTTCCCTCTTTACACAAACATGATACCAACGTGTTGTAGGTTACTGCATCTACGGTCTTTCCATTTGAAACCCATGTGTTAAAGAGCGTGAGAGCTTTTTCCAGTAACCCTTTACTACAAAGCCCTTGAAGAAGAATATTACATGTATAAACATTAGGTTTAAAATTGTTCTTAACCATATCATTATGAAACTGAAACGCTTTTTCAATATTTCCCTCCCAACAATACCCGAGAATGACTGTGTTGTACGTGGTCTCATCTGGTGATAATCCGTTTTCAAGAAGTTCATTCAATTTTAAAACTGCTTGCTCAGGTTTTCCTGACTTGCAGAGCCCTGCGATTATTGAGTTATACGTGACAATACTAGGAACCATCTCTTTCTCCTTCATTTCATCCCAAAGCTTTAGAGCCTTATCGCCTTGTTCATTTTTGAAGTACCCAACTATTAAAGTTCCATAACTTACTTCATCAATGATATAACCTCGTTTACTAGCATCTTGAAGCAATTCATAAGCTTCATCCAACTTCGTCTCTAGACACAAGGCGTGGAGAATAGTATTAACAGTATAATTATCCATATTTAAACCTCTCCCACTCATTTCTTTCATAATCTTTAACGCTTCTCTTAAATTACCCGTCTTGCAATAACCGTTAATCAAAGTATTATATGTTACACTATCCGGATCAAATCCACTAGCTTCCATATGCTTCACGGTTTCACTAGCTTTATCCATATCACCTTCCTTACAATACCACTTAATCAATATATTATACGTAACCACGTTCCTCTTTATTCCTCGATCACTCATCACATCAAGCAACTCAATCGCCTCACTACTCTTCTTCCACTTAAAACACCCGTCAATCAACGTATTATAAGTAATAACATCCGGCAACAATTTCAATCCCTCCATCTCACCCTTAACCCTAATCGCTTCTTCAACCATTCCCTCGTCGCAAAGTCCACTAAGCAAAGTATTATAAGTCCAAACATCCGGCAAAAAACGATTTTGTTTCATCAACTCCAGTACATGACTCGCTTCACTCAAACACCCTTTCCTTAAACAATACGCGTGAACTAAAGTATTATAAGTATTTCGATTTGGAGACAACCCTTGTTTCTTCATATCCAACAATAACTCCCTAACGTCATTCAACTTACCCTTTTTACACATTGCATTCAACAAAGTATTATACGTCACATTATCTGGGACACAACCATACTCCCTCATTTCATTAATCAAATCCTTGGCATCACTAAACCTATTCTCTAAACAATAACCATTAATCAATATATTAAACATGTTCACATTCGGCACAACACCCAACTTAACCGCACCATTCACAACTTCTCTACAATACAAAATGGAGCTCGTAGAACCCGTTTTCACTAACGAATTAAGCAATGTATTAACAGTTAACAAATTGGGACAAAGTTTCAACTTTTTCATTCTCCTAAACACAATCATACCATACCCGGGATACCCACATTGCACGTACGCGCCAATCGTGGTATCTAAAACCGCCTTGGAATGCTTCGGCAAATCGCGCGTCGGTTTAACAAACTTTTTAAGCAAAATGTGGCGCGTGTCTGCGCGAATGAAGTCGAGGAGTAGATTTTTGGCATCTGGGAATTTGTTATGGGCGAAAAGGGTTTGTAATACGATAAAGAAAGAAGGGAGAGTGGTTAATGAGGCTATTTTGAAATTGGGAGTGTTTGTTTGGGTGAATTTGAAGAAGTTTAAGAGGGTGTTTGGATTTGATTTTAAGGGTTTTGATGAAATGATTGTTTGGATTGTTTTTGGGGTTAACTGTGGGATGTAATTTGTGAGTGTGGGTTTTATTGAATTGAAGTTTTGGGTTTTGGTTAGGATTTGAGTTAGGGTTTCTGTCATTTGTTGGGATCCATTTGGGGAAGATGATGGTGATGATGTCATCACAGTGTGATTGTTGTTTGGGGGTTTTTGGATGGTTTGAAAATGTGTAGGGTTTAAGGGGTGTTAAGATTAGCTTATTTTGTGGGGCGTTTGGTTTTCTCAACCGGAATGACTATGTGTGTTGGTATGAGAATGAGTTTGCAAACTTACTAGTGTCGGTAGTTTTTGCACACATAAAATTACGTGGGTATTGTTTGTCTTATTAATTACTATTACTATATATACTAAAAGGCAGAAATGATTCCTGTAGCAGCACTGTAGTTGCTTCAGAGCTTGCTACAGTACGCTACAATACAGTAATTTTTTTTTGCGACACGTGTCGCTACAGTACTCGGTATAGTTTTTTTTTTTTTTTTTTTTTAAATAAAAATAAAAAAACACAAAAAATAATACACTTACAAAAAATTTCTTATACAAATTTGTTTCTTTTAAAATACCAAACAAGAAAAAAAAATCCGTAAATATAAACAAATTATTCTTCCAAGTAAACATATGCATACTTCAAATAACAAAATTATTAATTACACCGTACAACCCACAAAATACAAAACAAAAAACACACCCGCCGCAACGCGCGGGCTACCCAGCTAGTATATACTAAAAGGCAGAAACAATTCCTGTAGCAACACTGTAGCAGCTACAGTGCTTGCTACAGTACGCTACAGTATTTTTTTTTTGCGCCACGTGTCGCTACAGTACTCGGTACAGTTTTTTTTTTTACATAAATTTCCTTATGAAAATTTGTTTTCTCAAAAAAATAAAAATAAAAAAACACAAAAAATAATACACTTACAAAAAATTTCTTATACAAATTTGTTTCTTTTAAAATACCAAACAAGAAAAAAAAATTAAAAAAAAAATAAAACCCAAAAAAGTTTCAACCGCAACGCAAAAAAAAAAAAAAAAAAAAAAAAAAAAATCCGTAAACATAAACAAATTATGCTTCCAAGTAAACATATGCATACTTCAAATAACAAAATTATTAATTACACCATACAACCCACAAAATACAAAACACAAAACACACCCGCCGCAACGCGCGGGCTACCTAACTAGTTAATTGTATGTGTGTTAAGTAAAATTCAGTGTGTACATATCATTGTCATTTTGATAATATTTAATTTTGTGAGTTTGAATTACATCTTTAAATATCAAACTCACAACCAAACAACTACGATGAAAATAAAAGTTCTTTCATACCATACCCACAAACCAAACGCCCCTTTATTTTAAGAGCTTATTGAGATTTTGAATGTACCTCCATTTAAAAATTTACGAGAAAAAACTTTAAAAAGCCAAAAAGGATGAAGAATTGATGTTAATTAGGGTTTCTTGATCAAGATTTGTTACTGTAATTCGTTTTACCTCATGAATCCTTAATTTTGATGAAATTCGAATTATTGAAAAATGTTGTAATTTGTAGCGATTAAATAAATATATGATAAAATGGAATCGACATCAGAACCTAATTTTGTTATTTTGAATGATTTTTTAAACTACAATTAGAGTAAGATTTGTGTAAGTTCAGAAAGAGAAGAAGAAGGGAAGAGATAACTATGAAATTAAAAGGGGAAAAAGAGAGACACATATTGGGTTATTAATGCTTTTTAGACTTTTTAAAAAGTGGGTTTTTCTACATGATCATGAGTTCATGACCCATCTGGTCATCACCAATGCAACACGCCCGTAATTTTGATGAAAAGGGAGACGCGTGTTGGTCTAACATCATCAATGCAACTCATCATCCCTAACATTCTTAACGGAGTTCGGTGTCGAAGGCATTATAGCCTTATAGGCCTTGCCCCAAGGCATGAGCGGCCTATTATGAGTTTTTTTTTTTGGCATTCTTTTATTTTGAATGTTTGCGGGTCAATCTAAATGTTTGGCAACTTAATGACATTGTAGCCTAACATATATGGAGGTTGCTTTTTTGGTGTAAAGTTAAAAGTTTGTAGGTCTTTTGTTTGTGATCAATGATCATAACATGATTAATGAAAAGTCTGTTGGTGAAAAGTTTTGCCTAAGATATGAGATATCTATATGACTATATATGTTGTCTGATCTCTGTCGAAACAATGTCAAATTTGAATCTGGTCCATGACAAGTATTCAATTTGAATTTGTGCATAAATGCTTTTACAATGCTTTTTTTTTCTCCAAAAAGATCACCGAAACGCGAAACCACATCCCATTAACACAAACTTGATAATTTTTTGGGATACAAGGATTCAAACTTACAATCTCTGTTAATTTTCACACCCTTTAAATATTTCTCATGAATATTTTTTGGTTCAAACCCCATATGCCCCTTCTTTCATTTTCAGACAATTCTTTGTCATAGGTTCCACCTTGGGTTAGAACTTTTCATAGGTGCACCCAATGTCCTTTTAATACCAGAAGATGGTGAATATGAGAGCTTCTTGGCTAATCCAGCTCCACATTCTAATGGACGAGTACCCGGTTTTGATATGCGGGACCCAACATTTAGTGATGTTGTTGAACCCTTGTGACTACGGGTCATTGGTGAGGAAACAAGCTTTGTTGAACTCTTGGCAGGAGATAACGATGACAAAGCCTTGGAAGGTGAGGATACCGGTTGTTTACTGCTTGTGGTTGTGGTATCCCATGGTCTAATTGCATTCCATTGTTCTGACCAGTTCCATCCCCAATCTGGATAGTTCGAGTCCGTAACCGTTGGATTTGGAGATAATAACGAGTTACTCCATGTTTGCTGTTTGTAGAAGCAAAAGAGAAGCTTTAGAATGAACTAACATATTGATGTGCCATACTGCCATGTGTGTATAAATTTTGTTTACCTGACGACAATATGCGTAAGCTAAAGCCTTTTCTCTTCTTTCAGCAGCTTCCTTCTTGTTTTGTAATATGGCTTCTACTTGTTCCTTAGACTTAGGAGTTAGATCAAAGCCACTTCTCTGCCAATAGCCAAAAGTACAAATTGTTATTCAAGAACTAACAAATAGACGAGAGTTAGGGATAAATAGTCTTGCCAATACTATTTACTACAAGAAGAAGGATTCAAAGAGTTTTATGACTCAGCTTATGAACATCTAATAGCAATCATAGGATGAAAAAAAGTTGATTGTTAAATTATCCGAGTAGCAGTTACAGAGGATCTCCAAAAGGTGGATAATGGTGGAACAGTTACAGAGGATCTAACCTTGACAACATCTTCTTCATGCCTTTGGCGTAGTTGTCTTTGGAGAGCTTCGTTCACTTCAGCCATTCGGATACTCCTGGATCGAACCTGAGACTGGACACGAGCCATTGTCTGCATTCGTATTAAGGCTGAGGCTGTTTGACGTTTGGCTGCGTGGCCTCGGATCAACAAAGTCAATCTCCTTCGTGCTCTCAATGGCCGGTAATACTTTCTTGCCTAGGATTTAAATAACCCATAAACAAAGTAGTTTTGTTACACATTCCAATTACAAGGATCTAGATGTGACAATTTTGTATCATGTGCTTATGTATGAGTCTAGTTGGGCTGTGTTTAATCACAAGCGGGTCAAAACAAAAATCTAAACCAAATGGGGAACCAGTTTAACTGACTAAATGGTCAAAAAGTCGGCCAAAGTTTATTTTTAACACATAAACTTTTTAAATTGCTTGAACTAAAAATTTGTTGATTACTATTGCAGTAAGAAAGCTTTTCAGGAACTCGTTATCTTATTTATCTATTTGACGCATTACACAACACGCCCATCTTGTCACCCTTGAAAAGATCACAACTGAAAACAAGGGTCTTTTTGTAAAAAATATTACCAAGTACCGACGGTAAGCCGTCTGAATCCTTATCGCACCAATCTCTTCCTTTGATTTCCCAAGGAAGTGAAGGCTTGATGTCACACAATTGACCTTGGCATGAGAAACTGTTTCTTCCACATCTACCACCATAGGAGTAGCGTAAAATATCGTATCAACAAATTTGATCTGCTCATTTTGAGGTTGTTCCAGTTCTATGTCCTCTTTGGAGGGATAGTAACTTGGAGGGGTAGCCAATGTAGCTTCTGTTTGAGATGAAAATATATTCAAACTCATTTGATTTTCATGCCATGTTTTTTGGGGATTTGATTTTGATTTATGGGATCTCTGCTACAAAATAAAGTTATATTAACTCTCGTAGAAAGGATTACGCACAAGAACTAGAAATACATTTGATGAAACCGAAAGAAACACAAACCTTGTCCTTTTTAACCTTGGAAAAAGAAGGGCTGACAGCTAATTTCTTCACTGCGGAAAACCAACTCTTCTTTCCCATTTGCTCCTTAAATCAACTTCAAAAGGATTGCAAAATTTAGATTCAAAATGAGATTATTTCAGAGACATTTGTATCTATAACCTGATCATTAATGATTTTATCATAAGATGGCATTTAAGTATACAAAACACACAAGTCATCCAGATACAGAGAAACATTACATAATACCATACGTTAATTTGGTTTCATTTTTGATAACTACGATATCTAATATGATCTATCACAAAAATGCCTTATAATATCCAAAGAAGATATAAATAATGTCGATATTATATTGGACAAAACCATAGTCACATGGAACGGGGATCGTTCCGATACACGATCGAGGATCGGGATCGCGGTTCGCTAGGTTTCTAAAATTTGGTTCGATGGGGGTAGGTTCATTTGGGATCGCTCTAGTATGATGCGCCCAATGATTATTATATTCCTAAGGATAAAAATTTTTAAAAAAAAAATCCAAAATCAAAAAAATAGTTTAATACTTATGAAATTTTCATAAGTCATAACCATTAGTGAGTTACTTACTAAAATTTCTATATTAAAGTTAAAAAATAATAATAATAATAATAATACGATTTGAAAGGTCTCAGATTCGGATCGTTAATTTTCCCGTTCCCGACCGAATTGTACCCAAATTGGGAACGCGCGAACTGGATGGCAATTCACGGCCTTTCTAGCGAATTATGTTACTAGACAAAACAATTGTTTGTAAAGTAAAATCATATCTTTTTTTAGAGTTAAGGGCATTATGTCATTTTATATAAAATTTGGTGACCTTAGAACAATCTTTTATATACTTATCTTATGCATGTTGGTAAGGGCCTCCTTTATACAAAATTACAAACCACGGGATCATTACGACAGTATTTCATAATCAATAAACAAAATATCAAAGTAAATGTACAAAAAATTTCACATAAAAAACACGCGAAAATTTTAAATCCAAGAAACTTGGAAGAGAACATATGAAACAAGTTGTTGTTAATACCTGCAACAACAACAACCAATCCTTGTCTTGTTCTTCCTTAATTTGAATTAACGGAAGCTATAGAAAAGGAAGATTGGTGTTGCTGCTAGTGATTCTGAGAGGTGAAGAGATCTTGAGATTGAAGATAGTTGATGAAGGGCAATGGAAATGGTGGAAACTGGAAGGAGGAGGGGGAAGAAATAACAAGAAGTTTGCTATTTTTGGACATACCAAAAAAGTGGTGCTATGCATTATGGACAACCTCTATTTTCAGAATTTGTATGACCATACAATTCTTGGTGTAAAGTGAACTTATTTTACTCTCAATTTGTATGACAATCTTAAATTTTCTTAGAATTGTTAGCATGAACCTAAAACGCACAGGCGTTTGTCCGAAAGCATTTGGAGTGTGTGTTTTAGGCACGAAAAGTACTGGATATATCATTTTGTTGTTGTGAGTTCAAAGATCAGATCACTGAAACAGGATAAGTTCATCTAGTGTGGTGAATCGATGGAATATCTTCTGTTGGTGTGCAAAAAAGTATCAAATGGTTCTTGATTCAACACCTATTGGTTCGCGATCTTACTAAAAACGTTCACTCATGGAGCTAGATGCATAGTCATAAAGGTCATGTAATAAGGCAGTTTTTTTTATACTTCATAATTTTTTGAAGATAGGTCCACAATCAAGTTTAGGCCGGTTGTCAAGGGAGTGATGGTTTCACCATCTGGCCCCACTTCACGCGCAGAGGCTCTTGCCCATCACCTTGCTTCACGCACTATGCACATATCCCAAGTGAGAAATTGGTGGTGAAGAGTGGTGAAGGGAAATGAGAGGAGATAGAAAGCTGACGTGTCACTGATGTGTATGGTGAAAAATAGGTGACCTTGCCTACTTAGTATCTTGCTGGTGTTACTATTTAATGTCAATAGTGTTTGTACTTTGTACGTGTAAATGGGTAAAAGAATAGGGATTTCTGTTATGGCTACCCAAGGAAAGCCGAGTTTTTATGTGGCTGTTTCCCGACTTTTACCCGGGTATTCCAAAATGTTCCACCCAACGAGTACTCATCGTCTCTCTTCTCTTCTGATACCTTCAAACCACCTTATCACTAAATCACTTTAGAGATAGTTAATAACGGTTGTGTTCTTTAACCGTGTTGTTGAAGCTAATAATAATATATTTATCTTTTTGTGAAAAGAAAAAAAGAAAAAAAAAAACGTATGAGAATTTTTGGAAATGATACAAAAAATCGCTGACAAAGTCAACATGTTAAAATGGAAAATACCCCGGCCGGACTTAATGTTCTAGAAAACCGGTCTAGAGTTGACTATTTTGATCTCATGTCCTCATTCTAAGCCGGCTAATTTAGTAATCTTACCTAAGCAAATTCTAAATTATATGATTATTATAATCATGCAATTGCTAATTAATTACTGCGTATTTTGTAACCATTTGTATATATAATTATATACCAACGACTGCAGGGTCGTCCCATGAATTGGTGAAATTTTTGAGAGCCCTGTACGAAATTATATAATGAGGCCTTTCGATAAGCAATGTTATATATAAAGTGTCAGCATTTATAAGGTATAATGCAATTAGTTATCAAAACGTTCTAACATATTACCCATTTAACATATTTTACAATCTAAAAACTCTTTTCTTTGTTAAAAATATGTCGACACATGCATATAATTATTAACAGGACAAATTTTGAGGCCCATAAAATTTTAGGGCCCTGAGCAGTCGCTCACCTTGCACACCCTCAAAGCCGGCCCTGCAAACGAGAGGCACAGCCAAACCCTAACGTATTCGCAATTCTAGAACATGTGAAAATAGGCTTTATGACCTACAAGGAGGCATCATGTAGTACCAAAAGTCCTGGAATGACAACATAACAAAGGACAACATTAGGTTCCAAAAATGTCAACTTCAACCATAACTCCAAAAGTCGCTGAATAAGAAAACGAACCGTAGCACCATCTATGTGAATGGTTGATAGTTGATAGTTATATGTCATATATCAATAGTTCAAGCAATATAATATTTAGATATTTTAGTTGAGGTTTAAATCTTCTGTTTGGTCTTCATATAAAAATTAACCCTCTAATTTACTATATTATGTTTTCAAAATCCTTTTAATCCACATTAGCCTAGTCGGCTTCACAGTAAAGAGACCATTAGAAAATATTACATGTTCAATCCACAACTAAGATGATAAAAAGCCAAACTTGTTCGAAAAAATTATTTGTGAAGCAGTTCACCAAATATTTGTTGTTGCAATGAATTTCGTACTACATGAGTACTGTTAGGCTACAAGACTATCGTTCGTTTGATAGGATGGAATGAAATGCGAAATGAATGAAATAAACAACGTAATGGAATAAATGATGTAATGCAAGGATTTTTTACCATTATTAATTATTTTTTGTTTGTGTGATAGGATGAAATGAAATCGATAAGAAAAATATTAAAATACTCATTGATGATAGGAGTTAATTTAATGTGGTTAAGTAATTATGGACTTTTATCAGTTTATGTAATTTTGATTCTATTACGAGATGAAAAAAAATGAAAATTAAGTTTTTGATGTAATAGGTCATTCCTTGTAATAAATCATTACATTCTATAATTGGTAAACAAACCAAGATTTTTTCATTTCGCCGTAATAGTTTTTTCCATTCAACTTTGATTACAACATAACAAACACTACGTAGGTGTTTGTTGCAGCAATGAATCAAGTATTACATGTTTATGCTTATACTTGTATAGACGGATAAACACATATTCGATATATATCCCAATAATTTTTATTGGAGGACATGATGTTGTCTGCGTTCATAGTCTTTCAAGTAACATATATAACAGAAAATGTTACATCTACTTGTTGGCCTAAGAAAAACTCATTAAAATTTATAAATGGTGTTTGCATAATGTTTCATCGTCTTTAGTTCCACTGCCGCCACCACCGGCACAACCAAAGAACTTTAAGAATCCTCGTGATCTCATTCTACCCGTGTCACATTCGTCACCATAATCATTGCACTTCATTTGGTGGGATGTTCGTCGTTTCCTCAAATCATTAATATGCATTTCCTTTGGAAACCGACTTGATCCATATCCAATCATAAATAAGTACCATCTTGATTTTGTCTTTGAAGCTAATATGGACACTTTCCTTTCGACGTTTGTGTCAGTGTGCTTGTAACATTTTTGCTTCTTCTTCTTGCTTTCAAACTTTTCAATGTTTTGGGAAGATACATGAATGATTTTTCCACAAAAGACAATGGGGTTCGACGAGTAATGAGATGTAATCATCATCTCACTTGAAAACTCAAAGTCTTGTTCGGTATCATAACTCATACTTGTGTCCTCAACCCAAAATTTGATATTTTGGTCGCCGTATATAGGAAGATCAGAAAGAGAGAGGGTGTCTTCTTCGTCTTCATTCGAGTGGCATATTGCTAAAGGGCTCGATGTATCCATTGATTAAAGATTGAGCGTGTGTGTTTTAGTGTGTAAACTAAGATAAGAAAATGTTAGTAGAAAGTAATAAGAATAGATATGCTACATGTAACTTGTTATTTATAGTAGTTAACAAATTATGGGTGTGGTGATGTCACGGGTATAAATTTAGAAACAAATACGGGTGTGCCAAGTGGCATAAGAAGAGGCAATATAGAGGAGTGTGCCTCCTTATTAAATTTTCGATTTCTGTTAAAAAAAAAAAAAAAAAAAAAAAAAAAAAAAAAAAAAAACATTTCATCATTTTATAGTAACGAGGTGGGCGCCGGTCTGCAGCGTTGCGGCGGGGCGTTGAAATTTTCCCATGTTTCTTCTCACGTGTCTCCATACAACATTTTAACTAAGGTAATAGTAGACCAAGCCGGAACATAACCCTGATACTCATATTGACCGAAGTTGGCCGTTGTATGCTGAACAGAATACACCCATATCAGGCAGTTAAATAAGTTGCAATACGGTAAAAATTTACACCTTACGGATTTCATTGTTTCCTTTTAAAATAGTGATGCATGGATACAACTTCGTTTTGCTATCTGGAAAGGTGCACGTAGAAATACCATAGCTGATATTAAAAGTTCCTTGTTCCATAGTAACAGACGCTGCAAAAAGCATGAGAGAATAAAAATTAAGATATACTAATACGAATGTAGAAGCAACATTGAAAGAGGAAGAAAACTCAAATATGGCAAAAAAAAATATGTTGTTAACATTTTCCATTATCTCAGTTAAGTTTGCAGATATTTAATATACACGTGTCACACAACTAAACTTTTTACTAAAATATATAACTATTTTTATGATCGTAGTTGCACACCATTTAGGTTAAAAAAAACTTGAAATGTAAAGTGTTTCATATCCATCTGACCCATCCGTACCACAAATACTCGATTTGACCCAATGCCCAGGCCACCTAACCCGCTCAAGTTGTTACCTTTAAATGAAAATTGCTAAGGGAAAGAGGTAAGTGTACCTGGGAATATTTGGTATCTACTGTAGTAAAGAAGCCTATAATGAGGACTTTCCATGTTATGGATGCCATAAAGATGATTATGGTGACCCATTCAATAGCAGAAGTCACCAAAAAAGGTATGTCAACGTCCAGTACATTCAAATCCATTGAAGCCTGCAAGAGTAATACATATAAGCATCTCCTTGTATATGTTTGTTCCTTATACATGGTGAATAAATAAATACTTAATCATGTTAGAATCTTTCCAACTGGTGTAGTGAAAAAGGCACCTGTGGTTGAAGCGAATGCGTAAACACCGAGTAATGTGACATTGGTTATTTGTGAATTTTGACTGCAAAAGCTAACCAATAATTGGCTGCAGCATGAAGATTGTAAAAAACCAATCCGACGTAACACACTCGCAATGAAGAAACCATGACCTTTTTAGATAACAATGTAATCCAAGATAGGCTTCCAGGCGACATCACCAATAGGCTTCTCTCCTTCCTCAGTTAGGTGTACATATGCCTTTCATGCCACTGAAATTTTAGAAAAAATATCTTTTACTTAGTAATAGATATAGGAAGGTAATTTGTTTTTTGAGAAATAGATAAAAGCATGTAATTTTAAAAATAGCAATATGAACAGAAGCCACTGATTATATAATGAAGCAATCAGCACTAAACATCTATAGCTGAAACTTAACTTGGGCCCATTTTGACATGCTAGCCCAGCAACTTATTTTTCTAATACTACTGTAATAAAATGTTTGATCCGTATTACCATAATTTGAGAAAAAAAAATCACTTTTTTCTCAAATGTGTGAATATAAAGCTAGCCAAGCAACCTGTTTTTCTAATGTTTCTACAATAAAATCTTTGATCCGTACTAATAAAATTTGAGGAAAAATTACTTTTTCAAATGTATGAATATAAACCTATGACCTCAAGGCTCCTATTCGAGGTCGACTTAGCACCTTCAGACCAAAAGGCCACTTTTAACTAAAGAAAACCTGAACTTTAAGGGTAGAACCATAGTTTTAATTCATCATGTCCCTTCATGGTCCGCCCTACAACATTTTGTTTTTTCATCAAGTTTGTGACTTTCTTATGTGCTCTCTTGTTCTTTGATAACAAAGAAAGAAAAACATCGTAAATTTACATTCCTCCAGTAGGCACAAATGTTTTATGCAAAATCCTTAACGGAATAAAATTCAGAATTGTAACCTCCCGTAATTTTCCCTCATGAATAGTAAATGCAAACTCATGATTTATGAATCATTACGATAAATAAAAACCATTTTTGCCGATAACAAAATTTTTGTTTGTTAGTCGAGATATACTTTTATAATCACAACGTCGTTTGTGATCACCGTTTACTTTGAAACGCGCTTACACACGAACCTAGATAGTCTAAGTATCACGAATAAATTTTTATAACTAACGTTTATTAAGTAACATAATATCTATATATTTATATATATAAATATAGTCCGATAATTAACCAAATACGTTCTAATGAATTCCCGAGCTCATGAAAATTTCCACGAACACTCTGCAACTACTCCTAACTTTGACATGACTTTCGAGACAAACCTATTGAGCCTATAAATCTCATTGGGCCTCGGCCCAATGCTGTTTCACACAACACTAGCCAAACGGACCCTTTAATATTTTTTTTCTTCCTTGGGCCTAGTCCACCCGTAAGCCCAAAACCAAAATCCAAGCCCAAAATCCTTTTTAATTATTTCGAAACATGTCTCACCCTCGTTTACTTTGCCTCGTGTACTCGCGATTTTTCCAAACAATGTATATATATTTTTATACCACTCATTTCTCCTCCTACCCAAGAATCATACGTGACAAGTATTTTTCCTAACGTGTACATTAAGTCCATGAAAATCAACCAAAGCTCAGCCCCGTTTTTACGTATCCACAAGAACAAAAAAATCATTTTTGAGTCTACCACACCTCGTATCAACCTAAACTTGGTACCAAAGTCTCTTAAAACCTTCTAAGCACGTTTTTAGTATGTTTTGACCTTCCTCAAACCCACAAATGAGCCAAGACAAACTCTCATGATGTTTTATTGTTGTTTTCTCTCGTATACTATACCACAAGGACTATACGTGTAAACCCTTACACATTCTACTCGTTTTGGACTCAAGAGGCAGCCATGAGACTTCATACTAGTGTCATGCATAGTTTAAAAGGAATTGACCTCCTTTAAACTATTAATCTCAACCTCCTTTCATGTTTTCCTTGTTGTTTTCTTTCGGCACACACTCCACAAGGACGAAAACATGCACCAACTCTACTATTTGCCTAAGAATCCTCCCACCACCTTGTTGACCACGTATTACAAGTCCAAACGCAAACCATGAATCCTTTGACCTCTTCCTTTTACTCGTTTGTGCACAAGGATGATCCATGAACCACTCTTCATCATTACTAAACTATTTGTTCCCTATTCCTAGTACTACATACTCCTTGGTCCCCAAGTTCATGTTTCCCACATTTCCTAAACCTCTTGTGTATATATACATGCGTACATGCACATATATGAACCATGCACACCTTTTAAATCTCATAAACACTCACAAACTTGCTTCTAAGCCCTTTGGGTTACGTTTTACTTTGGTTAAGCCTTGGAAGTCTCGTATCAAGTAATACCACATGATTGGTGACTTGTGTGCACGTGGGAGTCAAGCTCTAGCCTTTCTTTGTTCGTTTCTAGTCTCCACGAGTCGTTTTCTACTCCACCAAATCTTGGTGAGGTGAGCTAAACTTGTCCCTTTCTAATATTTCTTCACGTTTCATTTTATTACTCCACATTTACTTTAATTATTTTCTCGTTAATATTTAGTTATAACGTATACTTATTATTAGCTAAACTATAAGTTTAACATAACACAAACCAAGTTTAGTAAAGCAAGTTACACTAAAAACAACTTAAACACACTCTATTAGACACATTCTAAGTCACCTTGACCTATACGAGTTCACCTTTCCACACTTAGAAATATTTCAAGTCATGAAAACTATTTTACACTTGTTTTGGTCGACATACTTTGGTCACGTAATTCCTAAACTATACACACGACAAAGTATTTTTAAGGCTTGAACTATTAGTTCACATGGTAAACTAACGAGCTAGACCTCTAACTTACTCTCACAAACCCATTTGATCCCTCGTTAAACCCTATAGCTCGTCACGTTTTTATAAAGCTTAAAACCTATGTTTGGGCTTATAAGCCCATTAAGCCGAAAATAAGCTTATGTGATAAGTTGATCCTATAAGCTGTTTCCTAAACTTTTTAGAGTCCAAATGCAAGCCCAATTCAAAGCCCAAAAGTTCCCTAAGCCCAATGACACTAAAAACCTTAATGGGCCTAGTTTTTTATTCGTTAAGGGCCCGTTAAGTGAAAATAAGCTCTTTGGTCAAATAAGCTGTTTTTACAACACAAATAAGCTGTTTCAAACTTATTTAGAAAATAAACATGTTAAGTTTTGAAGTTGGTGAAAATTTGGACTAAATTTGCAAATATTTCTAACCGAGGGACTAAAATTGTAAATATGAAAAGTTTAAGGGAAAACTGTCATTTTGACATTTTTGTGATGAAAACTGTAAATCTATAAAGTTTTGGGTATAAAATGTAAATATAAAATAGTTTTGGACTAGAAATAAAATTAAATAACGTTTTAGACTAACGGTGTAAAGTTATGCCGTTAGGAGGTTAAAATGCAAACACTTCAAAACTTAAAGGTTTTTAATAAAATATAAATATTATAATTTATATTATATTATATTATATTATATATATATATATATATATATATATATATATATATATATATATATATATATATATATATATATATAGGGTGAGGTTATTATAAAAAGGGCCTTATAATAAAAAGTGTAGGAAGGATTGTGGGAGTGACATGTGTCACCCCCTTGCCACATCATATGACACATCATATGACACGTGTCACCCCTACCCCCCCCACCCCCCCCCCCCCCACCCCCCCGCCGAAAAAAAAAAATTTTCCCGCCAAAAAAAAATTTTTTTTTTGGGCAAAAAAAAAAAAAAAAAAATTTCCCGCCAAAATTTTTTAGTGCATCACAGTTATAAAGTTACTGCATCACGGTTATAAAGTTACTGCATCACGTTTACTGCATCACAATTATGATTTTACTGCATCACGGTTACTGCATTCATGGTTTTAATGTTACTGCATCATGGTTATAAAGTTACTGCATCATGGTTATAAAGAAACTGAATTATCATAAGTTTTATGCATCATATATGTATGTAACTGCATCACAATTAAAATACGATTCTTTTTTAAGTTTTGGTGCATCTTTATTATAAGTTACTGCATCATAGTTAATAGTTTAGTGCATCAGCTATGTTGCAGTAACTTATAACCTTAATGCACTAAAATTTAAAACTGTGATGCAGTAACTTTTATAATTGTGATGCAGTAACTTTATAACTGTGATGCACTAAAAATTTTTGGCGGGAAAAAAAAAAAAAAAATTTTTGCCCCAAAAAAAAATTTTTTTTGGCGGGAAAATTTTTTTTTTTTTTTTTGCGCGGGGGGGGGGGGGGGGGGGGGGGTAAGGGGGGGGGTGGTGACATGTGTCATATGATGTGTCATATGATGTGGCATAGGGGTGACACATGTCGCCCTCACAATCCTTCCTACACTTTTTATTATAAGATCCTTTTTATTTTAACCCAAATCTATATATATATATATATATATATATATATATATATATATATATATATATATATATATATATATATATATATATATATATATATATACTAGATTCAAAGCCCGCCCGATGGGCGGGCATGACTTATAATTTTCGCTTTGAAAAAAAATGAATGAAAAATAAGATACAAACATACTAAATTTTTTATTTAATACATCAAGAACGAATAGAAGTAAACGGTTATCGAATATGAGTGAAAATTTTTTTTTAAAGGGTACGCAAAAACAAAGTATCAACGCATAGCCCATTCGATGGGCGAGCAAGCCTTATTAATATTGTTACAAAACTTAAGTTTACGTCCATTGGTCCCGGTCTTATGAATATCGCTGGAATAAATTAGTTAACGGAAAATATTATATAAAGGTACCAATTTTATATTGAATGCATCAACTTCTGAATATCGAGTAGTACTTATAAGTTATATAACGATTGTTGCGCATAAACACAAAGCCCCTAAATCTACACTCTTCACTATACACAACAATTGTTTGGCCAACATCAAAAGCCACCTTAATCGATTCGTTAATATATATGCCATTTATAATTGTCGTTTTGGAAAAATAAGTTAACGAAAATAAGATATAAACGTACCAAATTTTTATTTAATGCATTAAGAACGAAAAGAAATAAACGGTTATCGAATATGAGTGAAAAAAAGTTAAAAATAGTACGCAAGAACAAAGTATCAAATCATAGCCCGTTCCATTGGCGAGCAAGCCTTATAAATATTGGTAAAAAACTTAAGTTTACGTCCATTGGTACAGACTTATGAATATCGTTGGAATAAATTAGTTAATGAAAAATAAGATATAAATGTACCAATTTTTATATTGAATGCATTAACTTATGAATATCGAGTAGTACTTATAAGCTATATAACGATTGTTGCACACAAACACAAAGCCCCTAAATCTATGCTCTTTACTATACACAACAATTGCTTGGCCAATATCAAAAGTTTCCTTAATCGACTCGTTAGTATGCCATTTCAACCATTTACTTCAAGTAGCTTGTACATCTGTTTGGTGGTGTCTGAATATATTAGAATACATGTTAATTCAGTTAACCAAAAATTAAGAATAACCTCACTCGCTGATACACGTTTAAGAGATTAATTAAGAAAAGCATGTAAATATTAGTATATGAGGCCTTACGAACCCGTGCGATGCACCGGCTGGGTCATTGGTTGAATTTCTACGTGTTTTGTATGTAATGTTTGTGCAGATGTTTATATACATTTTATCAAGTTTGCGGCAATGTTTAAAAAAGTTAAGTTTAATACAGCAAGAGTTCAATAGTTTATCATGAAAAATGCCGGTGCAACGCATCGTTAAAGTATAAATCTAATTATATCTGCCAGCAGCAACCTCATTTGCTCTCTTCAGGATTGTTGCCCGTCACGTATCTAATAACTTTGTGCAAGTATGCGGGGGATTTTTTGCTTCTAGTTTTTATGTTCATGTGTTTGGTCATATGTTTGGTGACTAAATTGTGTGCGAAAATACTCATGTAAATGTGAGTTTTCGGAATTCAAGTGCAAAGTTTATAGACGTATTATATAATCAATTCTTGTTGTAATTGAAAACACTTAACCGATAAGTCAATCCACTAAGTTAAAAACATAAAGGCATTTTGGTTTACTTAGCTATGTTGTTGTTCTAATGCGTTAATAATAGAAAAAACAGGCATTCGCACATGTAGTACATACAACATATAAGTTGTTGCAACCATATGTAGTCAGTATCTTAGAAGAAAGTGTAATGCAAACACTATGTTGAAATAATAGACTAATATTATGAGCAAATGAATCGTAATAAAAAAATGTAACACCTTATGTCGATAACGAATTAATTAAAATATCGTATCCCATACATATAGCACTTTTTTACAAAAGATCAAACAATGTTCGACCATGTAAGAGGTAAGCCCGAAGAGAATATACTACTATGAAACTTACAGTGATAGTCCAAACTTTATTCTTAGGATGAACCACTACAGTAGATAGATATGTAAGATCATGAAATTAGATTAAACATGTTTTAAAAGTATGAAAATGTTTTAAAAGTATGAAAATAAAACCCATTTGGCCATTTGTCTTAAAGTCTAAATATGTTATTACTCTGAGTACTTGCATGAAAATGCAGTTAGATACATATGTTTTATTACTTTTTAAAATAATAGATATAGACATATAGTAATTCTTATTTTACCTTTTTACCTTCTATATTCAATATCCACAATTCCCTGTGATAGAAGAGACAATTCAGAATATGTAGACTGAGCCATCTTGCTCTTTATGAAGTCTATCCGATCAATAGATCATTGATCAGTTATAACAATACTCGCTTTTTAATTTGAACAATATTTATTGTTCGTGCACACCTAATTATTTCCAAAAAGAGATAAGTTTAGTAACTTTTTAAATTTTTATTGACATGTTTTGAATATATTATGACATGAGTACAACCTGGTAGCAAGCACCACAACCTACACCATCACGATACATATATAGTCATTGTTATTGTTGTTCCAAACAAAACATATCCGCATCTTCCAACTGTAACATCATCAAAGAATCATTACAAAGTATATATCACTGGGATCAGGTCTCCATATTCTAAAATAGCCTTGTGAACTAATCCTTCTAACTTCCTATCATGGGCTGCTGAGGCTTCACAAAATTGAACTGTTAGTTTATGATGACTAAATGGGTAGTCTCCGCTTGCTTCACTAACACCAGCCCACTTGTAACAAAACCATCCCATAAGTTCACTTTAAAAAAGGTTCAAAAAAGTCTTAGACTAATGATATCTTACTTAAAAGGCCCATTGTAAGGTGGAAAAGATAAGCATACCAATATTAATTACAAATTACAAACAATTTTTTGTAACGATTGTTCATAGATAAATAGGCACTCAAGCTGTGCATTTCACTTAGGTAATTGTCCATCAATGAGCATGTCAACATCTGATCTAGTTTCTTGCCCACAAAGACATGGTGAAAGTAATATGGTTTGACAGATTTTATGGGTTTTTCACAGCCCATGAACACCTGACTTACAACACAAATATACGTAAGCAAAAGAAAAGAAGAACGAAACTAAAATAAGATTAATAACAAATATAAGAACACATATTTTACGATTTAAGAATCTTAAACCTAGTTGTACAATATTTTCCTGCAACCAATAAAACAGTGTTCTAAGATACGTACTTTGAATGAGTCCCACATCTAGATTACATTTCCTAAATCACTGGTACGTGGCTCCTAACCAAAGTTAAAAAAACAAATCCATCTAAAAGTCCCTAGCCTTTCAAATTAAAACCATACTCTTAACGCAGAAGATCTCCAACACTGAGATGGGTATATCCAAAGTGCTCTACAATATTGGCAAATTGTGTACCCTTACCACTGCCCGGGCCTCCTGCTCAGATTTAGATGAGTAAGAGTTAGATGTATGTTACTTTTGATTCCATGGGTTGGTGAAGGATATTCCGATATTTAAGCATTTAGTTAATTATCAAATGCTTCCGATAAACTATGCGGGAGATTAACTGTTACATATTTTAATGAGACGTGGGGAGAAATTATATAATTTAGACAATAGATTTTTAGATCCTTTTACTTATACTCACCTAGAAAAAACAAAACCCTGGGCTTCTTTTCACTAAGAGCACTCTTGGCTCCTTCCTGCAATCACATAAACACATTCATTTTGAATGTTGGCGATAATATTCTAAGATTGGATCAAACAATTAAATGATGCTACATTATAGCTACCTTATTTGCAGCATCAAAAACAGTCCACATAAGGCCATAAGTCTGTGCTAGTGTGTCTTAAACTTAACCCTGCATCCAACCCAAAGAATAAAAATTAGAAGTTGCAAACAAAACAGCTTTTAAACCCTATAGATAAAAGTCAATCCACCCTGAATTCTTCTAGCTCTTTCGTGAGCAACTGTACCGCTCTAGGATTGCGTGATCCCAACCTTTGAGCATATAACAAAACTGCTTGAACATCTAGCAGCTTATTTGTTTCGGTCTCTAAGGAGTCGGCATTGAATGGAAGCACCAAAAGCTTCATTGTTGTGCCTTTTTATAGGTGCATGAGCATGAATAGAGGTTGTTCGTATACCTACAATTAATTCGGTAGAAAGTAGCTTAATTGCAAAGATGATTGCTATTCTTCTTCCATGTAACCTCTACAATCATAAGTGCATCCGATACTATGTTATTCCACACCATGTGTACCTGAACTCTTTTTCACCCAACATGACGCAACAACTATAATTATAGGTTTTGGAAGTACATACCAATAACCGCATATATAGCATAACGCCACGGTTCTTCGTTATTAATAAATGGTGTATTACCTTTAACCTCTAGCGTGTTAATGTATATATATGTCATTGTTACAACTAAAAAGACCAAAACCACATTTAACGCTATCTGTTACATCTATTTTCTTTACATTGATAACCTAGTTCTGATTATTCAAGACCAGTCAACTTAAAAAAGACGTACATTTACCTACATATCCATATATAAAAAATTGCCAGAATTAACATAGCAAATAACGTTTGGCAGCAAAAATTGTCCATTATATTAGTAAATTTAAGACTAATAGACAACAGTAGGCTAAGTCATAATGGGTTTACTCTAATATGGTGGTGTTTGGGATTGCATATTTTTTCGATATTTACTTTAAAAGGATTTACTCTTATATAAATCATTTTAGGGGTGTTTTGGATTGCTTATTTTTCGTGTTGGTCAGAGATAAAACATAACTCAACAATGGACAAAGTCTAGTGATCATAGTTACTCTTTGGTAACAGAAAAAAAGGTAAAAAAATATCACTGTTGAGATTTATAACTTTTATACACAGTAAGAGCGCCCCTACTATTAACAGTAAAAGTAATACCATTATTTAATTTTGTAATAGAATGGTAATGGTAAAGTTATCCGAACCTTTAAACTCCTATTTAAGCACGAATTTCTTGTCTTAGTTTGCGCAAAGGTTCCTCGTCATCTGTTTCATTGTCATTTATATCATCCAAATCGTGATAGTCGCATCTCTCCGTGCTATCACTTTCATCTTCTTTGGAATCATCACCGTCACCCCTATTCACTATGAATTCTATAATACCTACATCTTCTAAATCATCACCATCGATCTACACAGCAAGAGACAAAAATACAATAAAATAAAAAATGTCAGACTTGTAAACTTTACAACTCATACACTCGTTTACAATTTAGCACAAAATTTTAATGTTAAACATTGTTAGTAAAAGAAATATAGTTCAAACTGTCAAATTTGTACAAATGTAAAGATAATGAACTTACATTTAGTATTGTCCGGTATGATTTTTCCGTGATGTTTTTAAAACCATTTGGGTCAGTGGAAAACCATCATCTTCCATACCTGGTGTAGCATGGTATCTTTGAGTTCGAGCCTGCATCCATTGTTCTAAACCCCACGGTTGATACATAGTCGATAGTATGCACAATACTCTTTATAAGTCATTAAATGTGTCTGAACTATCAACTTAATCATTTGTATGGCTGAACTATCAACTTAATCATTAGCCCTAAATCCATCATTAGCCACAGTGAAGAATTATCCTCGTTTGGTGACCTTTTGGCAACCTCAAAAAAAGCACGGGTAACTTGTTGTTCGGTGTACGCATGCGCACAAGCGATAGTTAATAAAATGTAGCTCAATAAAGTATTAATATTAACTTTATACTACAATAAACTATAAATTAAGATAACATACCTTATAGAGAGTATCAGGAGGAATATCCACTGACTTTTTATTCCGTTTTATAGAAGCACGTTGAGGTGGCGAGTCTTCAAGCAACTGCACGTGTGCTAACTGGTTCTATCACGGGATCCAAAATTTTATTAATTAATAGTCTCAAGACCCTTTGTAGAATTAGACAATCCAGATCTCGCTAGACAATCACGAGCTGCTTCTTTTCCTTGTTCAGTCAGCATGTACCTAAAACAATTTTTCTAAAAGTAAGGGTATCTTGTTTAGTTCATCTCATTATGCTTGACATTGATGTGCTATAAGAGCAACTGGTGTTTATATCAACATAAACATGAGGAAAACTGATATATATCTATATTAGAATGATAAACTAAAAATAACATTAAACAATAGAGTTGACAAAATGGTAAGGTCTGGCGGGTTAGGTCACGGTTCAAAATGGGCAGTTTTTGGTAGTGATAGAAACACGTCATGAACTGCAACATACAAACACCCTCATTCTTTAACCAAAAAACGACTCTAATACTTGACTTTTAAGGTTGAGAATGCATACAGATGTTGGGTGAAGTCTAACGTCTGTCATTGTATCATTGCACTACAAATTGGTCCCTGGAGGTAGTGAGTCATCGAGGCTCGTGTTACTTCAGGTTTTGCAGCATGAGTGTGTGTAGCTTGCCACAACAGCCATAGATTCAGCTGCATAAGCTTCTGCTAGCCTCTCCATAGATTATTTTTTCATGCTGTACAAATAAAATAAAGAGCCTTATACTGCAAGAAAAGACACATACTAAGGGAGTGTTTGGATATGTGTTTTAATTTTCATTACGTGATATTGAGTATGAAAACACATAAGCTTCCCGTTAAGTGTAGGTAAAACTTTTCCAACAACCTTCAAAAACACACAACCATCTTTAGAACACCGCTCATTAACAAATTTTATAATATTTATTCCACCAGTTAATAAATTTTAACCAAATAGAAATGAGTCACAACCTTGGCAGTTCTGGTATTGCTGGGAATGATATTCAAAGAAGCAGCTCTTCCCTGTCTCCAATCTGTATCTTCCTCCTTCAATGCCAGAGTATTTAATTCCTGCAGTGGAACAGGATTTCTTGAAGTAACCAAATCGTTGCAGAACCAGCTCTTTGCTACAAAAAGAAAAGCAGTCAAGAAAAGAGGAGCAGAGTAATAATTACTTTAAAAGAAAAAACATAAGGGTAGTTTAGTACTTCAAATTAACAACATTTGCAACTGTGGAAACTATTTGGATCAATGTTGTGCCACTCACTACACATGGACTCAGTTAGAGGATAATATCTGATGCTTTTCTATTTCCAAAAGCCACACATCTTTCACCATCTTATCAACCTTCTATTTGATAATGTTTAAAAATTAAGCTTGAATGCGTTCTTGTAAATTTATTCACACTCATCCTAACAACATAGAAAAAACATGCTTTATAAGCTATTGTATAATGAAAGATGCAAATATATTTATCAAAGAATGCTAATATATTTTTTAAAACCTGCAATACCACACACTCCCTATATCCTATAAAACTTTTAATTATAAACCTTTCTGGTATATAATATAAAATTTTGCCATAAAAGACAGTGCATGTGAATAACGACTAATACCATGTCGGAGAAAGACTTCAAAGTACTAAATACTCTACAACGAATGATAAACCCAAACGAATAATAAAGATCAAACATCATGAAAGTACAAATAGTTTTATTTATTAACATGATTAGGAGAATTACTCTTGCAGTCAGTCTTGCGATTGTGGTGTCCCTCACTCTCAGAGGTATCATTGGTTCTTCTATATCTTTACCTTTCTCCAAGCCAGCATGAACTGCAATCAGTTTACAACATTTGGTCCCTTCATTGGTGTTAATGCATACATCCTCCTATAATAACAATTCATAAATATATTAAATCAATCGTAATTACTAACTCGTTGTCATCTTATAAACCAATCACAAGAATTGCCACAGTACTTCTTCATGGATCCATTAAATGCTTTTATAAAATCTGAAAATAAAAGAATACCAATTACTTGATTAGGAGAATTACTCTTGTATTAATTTTAAATGATATACATATATGACATATTCTTACCATGAGAGCCATGAGAGAACCCGTAAGATGTAAAAGTGGACCGCGGACTATAAACTGAGCTATTAATTACATGGTACTTGACTTTGTACTCTCCACCCCACCTCCTCCCTTGAACATGCAAAGTCTCATACTCAGGACCCTTATACCACCCTTCGACCTTCTCACGACCCTTATATCGATCGTATGCGTACCAAAATTCCGACCCTTGAGGGCGATGGCAAAGCCCCAATAAAGGCTGCAAAACCATAGTCATAATTTCCAGCATGGAAAACATGAGATTGTGAGTGTGAGGTCCATGGTCAGAACTATCTCTGGCCATGTCTCGAGCCATTTTGCACCACACACTCATCATCAACAGGTACTTTATGCATACATGCCTGAAGTTGTACGTGCCTATATTCATAAATCATGTCAAGCATCACCACCATATTTAGTTTATACAAATTCTAATACAAAATTGCTCGCTTCCACATATGGGCGGGCATTCTTTATTCGTTCTCCTATACTAAGAAAAAGAAGGTTAAATTAAAGCTTTACCAGATTGCGTTTGGATCATCCTTGCTTTCACATAGTGGTGGTTCTGGTTGGAATTAGGCAGAATATAGTAAATTGTTACAATAAGGTGAATCATAATAACGATCTTTCACCTAATGCACACGTTGCAAAAATATGATGATGATGATGGCGGCTCATTTTTTTAATGAATATTTGTTTGTCTTTGGTTTGGTATTTTTTCTTTAGGGTTTTGTGTGTGTTTTTGCTTGAAGGAAAGGATACCGAGTAAATTTTCTAGCAGAAAAGGGAGATTAAGATTTAATTGCTTCCGGTTTGTTAGTGCAAAATTGTAGGGGAGCACTTAATGGATTTGTGTGAGTATATCAATTTGGGAATGCAATGTTATATCACAAAAATTGGCATGATCCATTGGTAGAAGTGCTTGTTTGTGGACACCAACATCCGGGTTCTAATCTTGTAATGGCCTAAATTTTTAAACATTTTACTTAATCCGAATTTTAGATTAAAATTAATTAAATTTCTGTTATTTCACTAAATCCTATGTTATTTCACACGACTAATATTAAATTGTATATAAAATATCAATTTACAAAATTCATTTAAAAATTAAAAAAATAAATACATGTTAAAAAATAGTTTACATGTGATGACATGGCAGATGACATGGCTGAAATTGAATTACTGGGCATTGACTGGACAATGACTGGGCATATCCTTCAAATGCCTCCTGTTATATATAATGTAGAGATAAGTATTTGTAACACCCCCTAATTTGAAATGCGGCAGCGGAATAGTAATTAGGGTGTTACAGTGAGGATCGAAGTCATAATGATAGAAAACGGCTCGAAAGAGACGTTTTTAAAACATAATTTCATTTATAAAATTCAAATACAAAAGGTCCTTATCAGAGTATTATAATAAAAGTCTTGATGTTAAAACATCTTTTATTTTACACCATTATTGAAATAAAGTAAACAAGTTTTGAAGTTTTTGCCTCCCGTTCCATGCTTGCTTCCCCTGTTAAATACCTGAGATACATGCTTAAAAGTCAACAAAAATGTTGAGTGATATCATAGAGTTTGAATTTAATAATCATTTTGATACACAAGTAAGATTGTATTGGAAAATACAATCAGTTTGAAAATATTGATATTGCAGTTCATATATTGCTCTAAGTCTCATGACACGCAAACGTTAACAAATACCGTAAAAACGGAGGTGTTTATCAAATCAATGATAAATTTGCCCTCGTGTAATAGGTGATTTGCCAGTTCCTATTTTTACTCAAATATAATTATCACGACTAATACGACTAACCACATGCATAATGGCATTCCGTCAAGTATTAATGGGACAGGCTGGCAAACCTTAAATAGATCTATTCATTATATTCGCGTTCACCTCAGTGATTAATGGCTCATGATTAAGGGTCTTTTGGCAATAGCTAACTTAGGCATATATCAAGTCAGGAAGCATACAGAAAAATACTTGCGATCTGTTTATAACATGTATCCCCCTCACGGAGTTTTGAAAATAAGTAAATGTGAGGCTATGACTCACCTTGATTGATACTGAAAATGAAGAAAATAAAGTCGGACTAATTTATGAAAACGGCTTCGAAACACAACCTGATAAATAAATTTATTTGAGAACTTGATCAAATACTATTTGGTAATTACGAAGGAATAACGAATATTAAATATTCGTTATGACGAATAAGTGATGTGCAGTGAAAATCTTGTGATATGCATGATATGACAAAATATGATTTTTAAATTATCCATCGAAGTTTTACCTTTTTAATCGTAAGTAAAATATTAACTTTTTAAATATCGTTATATATATTATTAACGTTACGTTAAATAATATATATATATAAATAAAATAAAGTTTAAATGTAACCTGAAATAAATTGACGAAAATAGAAAATAAATAAGAATGATGAATAAATTATGTTTAGTCTTTGTCTCCTTTTCCAATTTTACCATTTTTAAATCTAACGATATTTGCGTTACACCGTTAGTCCTTTTTATATATATTTCAACTATAGTCCTCTACTTTGTCCAATAATCAACACTAACCTTAGAATGTTAATGTTTATCACATTTTACCCTTATGTTTCTGTATTTACAAGTTTAGTCCTTTCTTTTCAATATTTACACATTTAGTCCCTCTAGGTGTCGTCGCGTTACATTTTTAGTCCAAATTCGTAAAAATAATTATAAAACTTTTCTAAAAATTTCCGAAGCTTATTAAGTTGTTAATAAGCTAATTTCAACAGCTTATTTATTTAAAAGCTTATTTTTTTAGCTTATGGGCTTTGAACGATCCAAATTAAGGCCCGTTAAGAGTTTTAGAGGCGAGGGCATGGAAAACGTTTTGGGCTTGGCTTTGGGCTATTTTTATGATTCTAAAAACATTTCATATGAGCCCAGTGGGCTTACGGATTTTAAATTCTTAATGGGCTTGGATTGAGCCCACTCGACAAACATAAGGTTTTTATTAATAAAGTTGGTTTTGAAAACTGGTTTGTGTCGATTCAAAATGGGTCGAGTATGGTGTCAAAACATGATTATTTTTACGAGTAGTGTAAATGAAATTGATAGTTTTCTAGGTGGTCTATGGAGTCGTGAAATAATATTGTACTCTCGTTAAATGAAATTCAAAGTTATACGCGTAGTTTGTGGCATGTTTGGAACCGGTATATATTTGAAAACTTAGAAATTTTACTAAGTATTTTTACTAAATTGCATTCGATGGATATGGTTTAAAATGAGTGCGTGAAATGCTTGTAACATTAAAACTAACGTGAACTTGGTGTGCTACATGACTCCTAGGCCTTCCAAGATAGAGGCTAGTCACGTTTCGTGTACTAAGATTTAATATATACGTGTAATATAAGTGCAAAGTGATATACGTTCGAAACAACAAAAATAAAGTGCATGACAAAACTTTAACGTGTAATATGGAATGGAGATGAGTATAAATGACTTACAAACACCTTAGAAGTGATCAAGAGTCGAGTGTGATAATATGGAACACAAGAAAATCACGTTTCACAATATAACCCAAACGTTATATATAAATATCAAACCCGATTTCCTTTCCTTGCTTCCAACAATATACCAATCGACTTCTGGTCTTGTGAGAATAGTTTGAAGGACGATTTTACTAAGTGAAAGAGTATGAGAATGAATAAGAGCAAGTGCATGCATGTACGTTTATATATTACTTGAATATATAACACGTAAGTAAGAAAATTTCAATGAGAACTTCTCGTACTATTTGCATGTCAGGGAACTAGCTCTTAGGTGCATTTTTATATTGATTTTCAAAGGTTTGTGAGAGCATGATTTGTGGGAATGGTTGTGGTGAATCATATGTATGTCGACCAACATATATATGTACATACGATTTACAAAATCGTTTACTACTTGTATATACTTGATCATCTTCGACATTTGAACATAAATTCATCTCAGGAATATTATTAGGAGCATTTAGAAACAAACGGGATTCAAAACGGTTAAGTTTTGAATAATTTGTGAATCGGTTTGGTTTTGTAAGGGTCGAATACTTTGCCTCTTAAAAACGTATCAAAACTCAACGTATGGACGTGAGAATTGACACACTAATAGTTGGCTAGGAGGTTAATGAGATGAGAAAATAAAATACGTATGTCGTGTGTAAGATTTAGAAATAAACGAGGCGTTTTGGGGAGGGTTTGATCTAGTCAATCGGATGAAAAATTACAAGTATTTGGATTTTGGGCTTTGGTTCGTTGGGCTTAGGAATAGTAATTGTTGTGTGGGCCGAAAGTAATTAAGGGTCCGATTGGTTTATTAGTGTAATTAGGATTTTTAATTATATTTAGTAAATATAATTAGGATTAGGAATTAGTTTTAGGATTAAATGAAAAGTTTAGGTTTCGTGTAACGTGTCGAGGATTAATTCCGTCATTTCGTGAATTATATTATTTTGTGAAAATCGTCAAAATAATATAATAAGAAAAATTTCAAATTTTTCCGAGAAAATGGGAATTAGAAATGATAACGAAGGATTATTTATTTATTAACGATTTAATTACAAGAAATTTTTACAGGGTTCTACAGTATTTTAAATAAAACCGATTCGATCAAGCACTTTTCGTTAACTAAATATAATTTATATATATAACGTAATAACTAATAACGAAAATAATAAATATAAAACCTTTAACAATTAACACATTCTCTTAAACCTATTTCACTTTTCGACACCTATCTACCGTTGAATCAATCACACCGACCTCGTTCTTTTTCGTAGAATCTCTATACTACGTCAACAAGAAAATACTCACGAGTTATATTTTGAAATATAACTTTTGTTCTTGAACTTCAGGCATTTAAACACGCACGTTTAAATTACTACGAGTCAACTAACAAAACAATATACAATAATAAACAACTTTCGCGATAAACTGAACTTAGACTATCAAACTCTGAAAACTTGCCATATATTTTACTTAGGTTGTGTGTTGAAGCCGTTTCCACCTATCGTTTGAATAACGATACTAGTACTATCGAGCTATCCAGGTGTGTGTTCATAGCCCACTCTTTAAACTTTTG